>VYXC01006452.1:712405-733118 GCA_013397175.1 Platysteira castanea
TTCAGTGATGGAGATGTCTCTCTGGAAGGAAACAGTGGGGAGCCATGTGATGGGGCAGGGCATGAGGGTAGTGAAAATAATGCTGTGTTGAAAGTACTGTCGAGAAAATATTTGAGAGAGAGAGAGAGGGAGAGCTGCAGCTGCCTCTCCATCACACACGGACTATGGGTATATAGTACATTCATGTCACACTCAGGGAGAACTTGGTTTTTTATATCCTACAACCTATGTCACCAGGATGCTCTTAAAACCCTGGTTCATGTAATGTCAGTGCACATGCTTTGAGGGCAAAGTGATGCCTTTGACATCATTGGAGGAAATATTCAGGCCACACGCAGCCTGCTTACCCTCAGCAGCACTTTTACCTGCAGGAACAAACTACCTCATCTCTGCATCTGTGTGTTACCTGACTCATTCCCAGTAACTTCTTGTAATGAGCCATTTCACCAGCTGCACTCACCCAAATGCCATGTGAGGAGATCCTGCACACACAGCCAGTTGCTGCTTTGCCTGCACGGGTGCCTGCACTGGCCTGCTGATGATCTTGGGTGTTCAGGTTTACACCTCCAGCAAGGGATGTGTGCTGGGAGGAAGATCATCCCCTCTATCACACAGCGGTGACTCACCATGCAGCACCCTGCAGCTCCATGGTCTCCCCTCCATCTGCATTTCTGGTACCCAGGATGCTGTAATGAAACACCTCTGAAGAGCTGTGTTAGCATGGGCGTACCCAGAGCTGCAGGGAGCCACAGAGAAGATAAAACTGATGGCAACACCATCCAACTCCTGCCCAGCAGTCCAGTAGGGTGAATCTGAGAATCCATTTCTTTTTCTTCATTTTCCTGTCATATTTTTCTGTGATCATGTTGCTCACAGCAAAACTGAAATGAAAAGCATGACAGCCAAGAGTATCAGCAGTGCAGGAAGAGAGAGCTCCCTACATGATCCTGCCTCAAGCTGCTCCTGGGAAGCAGGGTTGAGCATCTTGGCTTTGCTTGGGCAGTGGGGGAGGGGGTGCAGGGTGGTGGGATGGATTGGTGGAGACTGAGTTGTCCAAAATCTTGTCATTGGCATCTGGTTGCATTCATATAGCTCTGCCAGGCACAGTGGAGGGACAGACCAAGCCACTACCCAAAAATCATCTGCAAATCATCAGCGAGTGCAAATCCACTTTTCCCAGTAAATGAAGACACCAGAGGGGTCGGGGTTTTTACAGAATTTTTTTCCCAGTCTTCCTAACTTCCTTAAAGACAAGCATACCCCGCTTGTGGGAGGGCTTTAAGGTGACTGTAAGTGAATTTATAGCCTTTCACACATCGGAGAAGCAAAAACCTGATTGCCTGGGTCAGATTGGGGCAATTTCAATGCATTTGAGCTCCTCTTGCTTGACACCTGTAAGATCAGATGCCCAGGGAAAGGCTGTGTGGCCACAAGACTCTCCATGGGACCACTTGGACACCAGAGGCAAAAAGGCTGGTGAGGTATCAGCCTGGAGCTGAGTGATGGATGCTGTTTGCAGGAATAGGGTGAAGACAGTGATTTGTGTCACCCTCAGCAGCACAGGGTGGCTCCAGAAGGGTCTCTGTAGGCTCCTCCCCTCTGCTCCAGGGCTCTCCATCACACTCCTGCCCCAAGAGGGGCCAGCCAGACCCTGCAAATCTCAAGGTGGTTCCCACATTTCTAAGAAGCAGATTTTTTTTTTTTTTTCAAAGCAGGAATATGGTGAGAGTTGGGTCTCTGCATCGCTATTTTCTTGTTTGGCTGTGAAACACTAAACCCAGGTCAGGGCCTTAAACCATCCTTTGTTTTGGCCTTCTCAGGCAGGTAATTTCTCTGTGCTGGGCTGCTGATGGGGATGGCAGGTTCCCCCTCCCTGCTTTTCCCCCACCTCCCCAGTCTTTGATCACAGCAGCTCTGGAAACTAAGCTTTGAAAATACAGTCATTTCATGGATGTGTTGATTAGGAAATGAAATTCCAAGAAGCAAATGACAACCCAGATGCACTGCCTGACTCTGCAAGGCTGGAGCTCCCCACCAGGAAATGTATTCTCATATTTTTTTGACACATCCAGGGTGTTGTATCATTAATAAAAAATGCAGACAGAACTTCTTAAGAGAAAATGACTTCCAAAGAAAATGCCTTTTTTCCCCTAGTTTTTCCTGTGAATCTGTAGGCTTCCTTGAAGACAGCTCAGTCCTTTCTCTCTTTTGCAGAGCAAAATGAAGCATAGGTTTACCCTGGAGCAGTGTCTTCTGGGCATACAGTAAGAGCCCAAGGATTTATCTCTCCTAATGGGCTGTTAATCAAGGTTTCCAGCTGCATAGGAAATTGGTTTTACTGGGGGACAGAGAGAGGCTGCGGGACTTCATGGTTAATTCTACAGAAAAATAACCCCATCCTTGCAGCCCTGTAAGGACTGGATTCTGCCTAGTCTGTCCAGCTGGGATAGGGAGAAGTCTAGCTGATGTGCCTGCCTCCACAGCAGCCACGATGACATACACTGACTCCAAGTAAGCCTTTCTTATTCAAACATCCCCAAATCCATCTCTGAAAAACAATCCTTTTCCCCTTCCCTTCTGTATTAATAGCACTGTGCTTTTTTGAGTGCTATTCTGAGTATATCAGTCCAGGGTGGGAGAGTGTTTTGGGGCTGATTCATCTCAATTTTGTTGCTGAGAAAGCAGGACATTCAACAAGGATGATGGCAGAGGCTGGGCTGATTTGGTTTCAAAGAGGGTTCAAGGAGCTCCTTGAGGCTACTCAAGGCTCACTGCTGCAGGGGGGGGGAAATCCAAAACAGGTCATGCCTGTGTGGGGCAACCATGTATGGGCCTAAGGGGTCATTCAGACCCACTGGAGGGTCACAGTTGCAGCAGCAAGTGGGACTTTTCAAGTCTCTAGATTTGCTTAATGTTTAAAGTTCAATGGAAGGTTGTTCAAGAAGGCCTGAAAAGAAGATGGGGTATTTGGAATAACCTTTTTGTGGGGAAGAAATACCTCTCCAGGAAGAAGATTGTTTGCTAGGACACAAAGGAGCACTCAATCTCTGGATCGCACTTCAGGTTTGACGTGAAAATGTTGTAAAGGGCCTTCCTGTAAAAGGCAGATCACTTTTTCCTGGGTGCAAGGAGGAAAGAAGAGCGAGGGAAGTGATACAAAGAAGGTCTGTCAAAGCAACAAGCCAGGAAAAGCAGCTTTGCAGAAGTGCTTTGAACGGCTGCACAAGATGTGACAGGGGATGTATCAGAGCCAGAGAGGTTAAAGCGTGCAAGATGAGAGATGATGCTGGACTAGACATGGAGGCCCTTATCCTACTCTTCTCTAGTTTGCATATCCAGAAATAACCAAGCGGACAGGGTCTGACTTCCAAACACTGTGAACAGAGGTAGACACCAATAGCTTTTATCCCTGTAGACCTTCTTTCCCCCCAGCACAGAATGGTTAAAACTATTTCTCTCTCAGTGGGTTGCCTCCTTTCCCTGGGAGCTGCTTAAAAATCACCCAAAAAAATTAAAAACAGGTCAGCCCTTACATCTGTAGCTTGTTCTGCACAAGACACCCCGTTGGGGAGTTTTCCTAGTGACGGCAGGAAATCCATTTAGAGTTCCCCAGCACTTGAGCTGCAGCAGCCCTTCTCCCTCCCACTGCTCCAGCACACGGAGGCACTCCCACAGTGCCAGCGGCTCATCCCCCTGCAGCGGTGGGGATGCAGGCAGAAGTGGGGTCAGAGGTGGCCAGAGTGGGCACGGGGTGGGAGAAGGCTGAGCAGCCCCAGCCCTGACCACATTCCCCCGTGGTACAAGGCTGCTCTGGTCCCTCCAGCTGGTTGCGCTCACCCATCCCCATCCCCATCCTATCCCCATCCCCACAAAGAGCAGCTTGCAGGTGACATCTTTGACACCTCCAGCTGTCTCTCTGCACACCACAGCTTTTCATCTCTGGCAGCTAATAGCAGAGTGCTGGGGGAAGGGAACATACGCCAAAGCAACTCATCTAAGGTGCCTTCTTACTAATCACATTACCTGCCCCCCTAGCAAGAAGAGGGTTTGATATATGGCATGGGAGGTACCAGAATATCTCCCCTCTCTTCACACTGTAGGGGATGCTTTTGCCTCTGTGTGGGTTGCAGGAGGCAGCTCCGCGACGGGACAGGGAATGGAGCACCTCTGTGGGGAGGGACGCCACAAAAAGCACAGCCTGGGGGCAGCCAGGAGCACATGTTCCTGGAAGAAGTCCATACAGGAGTGTGCGGGGTGGGCAGCTGCTGTGCAGCACGACAGTGCTGGAAGGAAGGCAGAGGCTGAACTGATCTGCAGAAAGAGCCACCTTCCATCACTGCTGCCTGCAGGGCATTTGCTGAAAGTAACAACTGAATCCCAACAACCTGGGGCAAGTAGAGGGTAGGAAGCTCAGGCTCAGCTCAGCTGCAGGGAATCTCACTACCCCCATTCCAAAGAACAGCTTTTGTAGCTCCGACAAGCTCATAACGATGTATCCCGTTAACGGCTGATCCTACCCAGTGAATGCAGATGTCAGGGATGCGTGGTTCAGACAGCAGCAGCAAGGTGATGGCTTTGCCCATCGGAGTGGAGGAGGTGCCCTGGCACCCGGGGGAGCCCTAGGGAGCGTGAGAGGCTGAGCTGCCAGGTGATACTGTCACCATCTCCAGGTCCTGTCTGTTCCCCACTGCTCCCACCTGGGCTCAGCTGCATCCTATCTCAGCCATGATTTCAAATGCAGCTGGTGCCCTGGGCCTGGCTGTGGGGATGTGGCAGTGACAAGTTATTGTGCCACTGGGGCCTTGGGAGATACTGCAGAACAGTGATGGGGCTACCTGTAGGGGTTGGCCCATGAGCATCATAACCGTGCCAAAACCCTCTCCTTGCCTTTTGCTGGCTAGCCTGACAGGAGCTGAGCAGCTGTGAAGGGTGAACTGGTGTCCCCGTCCATCTCTCAGTGCACAGAGAAACAAGACTTCTGCATCTTTTCCTAAAATACATGAGAGTGTCAAATGTGCAGGTCAGCTTCTCCAGAGCCAGGGGTTGTGGGACTGTTGGAAGGAGCTGAGAACCAGCCTCCACAGGAGAGAGACAGGCTCTCCAGGTTTGCTTTCCAGCTGGGGGAATCCCAACCTGCTTCTGCTCTCTTCTGATGGATGACCTTTCCATAACTCATGTGTGTGTTTGGGACTCCAGAAACCCCTGCCAACAGGGCCTGCTGTCACCTTTGCATGCCTGGAGCCCTTTGGGGTCTGTATCCCACCAGAGGAGTCAGTCCAGAGGGTTTTCCAGGGACTGTCCCCTTCCCTACTCTGCTTGCCACTACCCAATTCATTGGCCAGAGAGGAGGCACGGGCACGCACATATTTCAGTATGTGTCTCTTTTTAATGCATTTATTTTTAGCTTGTTTTTGTGGCCCGTAGAGGATTCCACAGGAAATCCTGCAGCCATGGGATCACGAAAAGCTCAGGTTCCCGATTGTGTTACATACGTTAACAGAGATGTGATCTATACAGGGTTTTTTAAAAAGCAGCTATAAATACTTCCTCCAGCTGCACCAATATCCCCTCGTCCCTCTTCCCTCCACAGCACCTGTTGACACTCATGTACCCAGTTAAGATTAGCTGCTTCACAGGGAAGGAGAGCCCTAACTCTGGAGCCATCCCTCCCAGCCCTGTAGCAGGAGCACCTGGCTGGCCTGTTTTGGGACACGCCTTGGGCTGTCAAAATTTGCACAACCCCAAAGGGCCGACTCCCCTGATGGGTTTGCTTGGCCCAGCAGTGGTGTGGGGCAAGAGCCACAGGACCCAGCCCCATATGGTGTGCTGGCACTTTGCCATCTGAGCCCCAGGCAGCTCCAGGCTCCTGGCCAGGCAGCCCCACCACAGTGAGGAGGTTGTCAGTTCTCAGCCTTGCTTCCTTCCCCAGCCCAGGCCAGCCAGGGAAGCAGGGGTGCTCAGTGCTGGTGTGCACACTCATGTTTTGTTCTGCAGCCGTGGGGTGCACTGCCAAGTGCCTCATTTCCCTCCAGCTGTGGAAGCTGATGGCTCACTCGTACGACCCCTCCGGGCTCATCAGAATGAGTAATGCCTGCAGGGCTGGCCTGTGTTTGTGAAATATGGAGATACGCATATATGAAGCTTGAGTTCATGGCATTCAAATGTGTGGGAGACCTTTGGGTTCTTTTGATAGAAGCAGAGGGACTTTTCACCTGTGAGAGGCAGTTCTCAGTCTCTGTCTCTGACATTGTGGGGGAAAGATGCTGCACAGGGTGCCCCAGACTGAGGGCATGCCTGGAGGAGGCACCTGCTGGGAATGTCTCCCGTCCATTACATCCATACATGCAGTCTCCAAGCTCAACCCTGAAACACTTTCTAATGGAGAAAATAACCCAGCAAGGTAAGAGGGAGCTTGCCAGGGGCCAGTCCCTGCTTCCCTGCAAAGATGCCAGCCTGTGCTGGTGTCCATGGTGGACACTATGCTGCAAAGTCCAGCTCCAAGCTGTGCCCGTTTTTTCCCTGTCCATGTGTCATTGTTCCTGGCTGTTGGTGAGTCAGCCCCTGGCCCTGCTGGGTGCCTCCACAGCAACTGTGCTCTGCTGCTCTGCAGAAAACCTCAGCCACCAGGAGAGCCCATAACATAGCGGCTGCAGGCGGTGTTCCCCTTCCATGCTGGGAGGGAGCCAAAACTTTCTTAAAGGTTTGTTTATGCAGAAATTATCCAAATCATAATGAGAGATTCCTTCATTTGCCACTTTCCCCCCTACACAAGAAGCTAATGCCATAACCCTTCACACTCCTCTGGCCTGGATTTGCCTGAAGAGTCCATCCTGGAGCCAGAAGAGGCGTCTGATGAAACTTTAGTCGAACATGAAACACGAAACATTGGGTGAACTGTGAGACTTGATGTGGGAATTGGAAGATGTATTCAGTTCACAGCTAAAGCAATCAGAAATTTACCCCATCACTTGGAAACTCTTCTGATCCCCGCCTACACTCTCCCGAACTACACCTCTGAGTGTGCCACACTCCCAGGCTGGAAGCTGGGTTGCGTCCCTCTTTGCCAGTGTGCAGGATAGATTGCGAGCCAAGCAAAGTCCTTCTGCCCTTGTAGACCCTGCTGAGACCCTGACGTGGGTCCTGTACAAGGGGGTTCAGACATGTGTTGTCAGCTCTGCTGTTGCTGTACTCCAGTAGGCCCAGAGCTTGTACAGGCAGGATGGCAGAAATCCAAGGAAAGGCTCATGATACCAGCTCAGAGGAGAGCAGAGAGTGAAAAATGGGATTATGCGGGCTCAGCTGATTGAGAAGGCAAAGTCAGAAGCAGAAGATAGAGAGTTTAGAGGTGAATTAATTCTGTTTATGTAGATCTGAGGTTCCTCTGTGGTTTGGTCATCCAGAACATCGCAGTGAAGCCCATCCCGGGGAAGACGTCGTCACACACCGTGGGACACACAAGGACTGCCCCGGTCCTCCGACTGACCAAGGCCTCCTGGATCTGGAGAAGGTTTTGCCAGAAGGATCAAATAGAAGAAGCAGAGGAAAAGGAACAGTAGTATTTGCTTTCTTCTGCCCTGCTCCTCCCAGGCTGCTTTAGTCAGGGCTTCTGACAACCCCTTAAGATGAAGTGTACTCCAAAAATGTATGCTGGGGTTATGTAAGACTCTGATACCTTTGGTGACTCACACGCCTTGTCCTAACACGCCATTCCCCACAGCCGTTGTGTAACCTCACTGGGAAAGCACGCAGTGGCCAGCCCCAGGGATGGGGAGCCACTGCGGGGATGGGGAGCCATGGCCCTAAGATCTTCCTTCCCAGGGAAAGACAAACCCACCGAAGGACCACCCCATTCCTCTCACATAAGGAGATGAAGGAGTCCTGCCACAGTGTTGGTGCTGCAAGTCGAGGAATGGTCAGGGAAATGAAAAGTGTGAAATTCATCAGACTAGAAAATTTGTGGTTGGCATCCAAACCTGTGGTTTTCCCTGTTGTGTGCTGTAGTGAAAGGTCTACTAGTACTTGTAATGAAAGGGTTCATTGGCAGGAGAGCCGGAACAGGGATATTGTCTTCCCTTATCCAGGGAGCCTTTTTCCTGCAGTGAAGGAGCCTGAGTTTTCTCTTGTTTAAGCATGGAAACATCAGGATAGACTTTGCAGCCAGCAGTGGAGATACTGGCTGTCCCTGTGGCACAAAAGGAGGATCAGGCCTTTGAGGAGCTCCTGGAACTTGCAGTGGATATGTGGGCACAGCAAGAGACAGTGAGGGGTGCAAGCACCCAGGGGCAGCAGCAGTGGAAGTGGGGATGATAGTCCCAGCAGCAGGGTGGGGACAGAACAGCCCAAGGCTGTCAGGATGGATAAGCCCGGGGGCAAACTGCACATCTCTGTCTCAGTGTGAGAGGCTGTGAAGGAGAGGGGCTGTGCCTGTGTACTGAGGAGCAGTCTGCCCCAGGCTCCTTGCAGACAGGTGCAGTCTGCCATGTTTTGCCACCTCCTGAGACAGCATCTCCAGTGGCACAGAGCAGAAGGCCTCACCTTCCCGCCTATTCAGAGTCTGCAGTTGCTGGAAGGACACAAGTCCCATCTGGGCAGCTGTACCTCGGCATTTTGTATGGCTGTTGTTTGGTTTGGCTTTTCACCCTGCCCATATTCTGTTTGAATGCGTGTGCCATGAATCCAGCTCAAACATCTCAGCCCCTCAAGGCAGCAGAGTTACTGTACTGTGGGTATGTTGGAGGAAGGCTGAGAACTGGCAAGTCAGCAGCAACCTTTGCTTCTCTGAACTCACACTGCCAGAGAAGTTCAGACCTCACACTGCCTTGCACTCACATCTCTCTAAGAAATCAGAGGCATTGAACAGCATGCTGCAGGTTTGGTGCTGCCCTGTGACTTCAGGGCCAGCTCATCAGCTGGGACAAGTGAGAGTAGCGGCCCTGAGGCAGTCCTGATGAGCAGGTATTTTCCTGACATCTTGCCAGTCCTTGATTCCTGTCCAGGACTCCACACCTACTCCAGCCTATCTTCTGGTACAGAATTGGTGGGTTTGAATCATGCAATGGATTTACAGACTGGTTCATAAGCTGAACTGAAAAATAAAGTTAAAGAAACTCTTCTTGTTCAGTTAAGGATCTGGTTTCCACTGTTTTGTAGCTCTGCAATGGAGCGATAACATATTAGGGCTGAGTCTTGGCTTCAGGACGCCACTTTTAGACTTGTATAAAATCACAGTAATGCAGGCATCAGACTCATTATTTATGATACAGTTATAAATTATACAGTTTTGCCCCCTCAGTCCATAGCTAGAAATCACCACTTCCCACATACAGCATATGCAATGTTTTATTTTTAAAAAATAACTTCCATTTTTCTAAAGAGTAAAGGCAGAGCAAAAAGATGAATTAATGTGACCTATTACTAAGTTATGAAATGCTTACAAGCCCACAAAACCATGCATGGATTCAGCTTCCTCAGGAAAGAGGGCGACTGCAAGGTATTCCAGAGCCAGCATCTTGACTGATGGAAAGCAGAAGCCACTGGCTTCAGCAGGAATGTCTGTTCCTAACTGCAGAATTGGTTCCCAGAACCGGCTCACCATGAAGCCCAGCCCTGGTGGTGTTCGAGGACACTCATGAGAAGCAAGCCAATTCTTTTCCCTGATTAATAAAGGCAGAATACTGATTCGCAAGTCGTGTTCTAATGGCTACAACCACACAGCCACCAGGAACCAAGCCTGCAGGAACACGCCCTGCCTTTGCCAGCCTTGCAGGCTGCTCAGGCACAGGATGTCTCTGCTGACTGGCAGCACTGCCTGACGTCACCATGGCAGAGGGTTCTCTCTGTAAAACCTGTTTCAGACACATTTTGCCAGGGTCTAACCACCAGAGCTGGCCTCAGACGTGCCAGCTGGCTGCCACGCCAGGAGATATTTGTCAAGGTAGTTCGGCAAGGGTGAGGCTGGGAGATGACATCTTTTGTCCCTGACCTTTTGGGAAAGCCCTGGGATGAAGAAGTAAAGAGAAGAGATGTGGGCATCCTGGGAACAGAGGGGAAAACTGAGATGGGGTGGGATAGCTCAGGAGGGGCAAGTTGGGATAAGGAGCTCGGGGAAAGGAAGGAGTGGACCTCAGAGGACATGGGGTAGCAGGAAAGAGATCCCTTCCCCCCATTAGGATGTGTCCCCTGCAATGTCTGGGAAGAACCACATATTCCCATCTGTGTTTCTCTTCCACAGTCAGCTGAAACCTTCTGACCCTACATCTCACATGGGTTGATGCTTTGTGGATGGCAGCGTTCTACTGGGACAAACACACTGTTAGATGCCATCACGCTTCTCCCTGGTGGCGTCTGTACTCTGGCTCTGCTGCTGGCCCTGTCACCCCCCCAAGGTGGGCCTGCTGGGGACTCCCATGTACTTTGCTAGAACCCAGGAGCACCCCTGCAGAAGAGAGCATGTGTGCAAGTGACCTTCAGAGAGCTGAGGTTACACAGCCGGCCGCTCCAAGGGTAGGAGACACCGAGCGAAGCTGCCTCTGCAGGTTTCCCATTTCACTGTTTCCTCAAGGCTCCCCACCCAGGCTCATCTCTGTGCACAAAATGGATGGCTCCTACCTGCAGAACAACACCCGAGCAACAATCCTGCTCAGAGAGATACCTGAAGCAGCCCTGTGCAAGCCCTAACGCAGCTTAACTGCTGAGCTGAGAGGAAACCAGCCTGTTCTGTTGTGCTAATATTGCATTTATATTGCTCCTGGTAGAGGTACCCGCTGTAACCCAGCTAACCCAGCAAAGGGGATTCCTCTCCCACATACAGCTCTGCTGCCACTGCAGGTCCTGTGTGCAGGGGCCTCTGGAAAGGCAGCAGGCAGTCCTGTAATTAAAGCCTGGATCCTAATGTGCAAGTACAGAGAGGCCACATGCTTGCTGATTTTCTTTGTAGCTTGAATAGTGTTTCTTTAATGTAGGTGGGTTGTTTTTTTGGTTGGAGGGTTTTCGTGCGTGTGAGAAACATAAATAGGCCTTCATCTTTTATGCATTTCCTTGTGCCTTCCAGACCCAGAGCTCCTCTCCAGCATTTGACATCGTTTCTAGTTTTGAAAGACACACTTACTAGAAAAAGATGTAAGGGTGTTTTCATTGCAGTACATCATATTCACATACATAAAATATTAAAAGCAATATAGATGAACCCAAAAACAATGCAGCACTTTAGAAAACAGTATTAGCCTTTTCCCTAGGTGTTAGAGAATGTGATAAATCCTACTCTGTTAGACATTACAGCCTCCATGGACTGCCAAGGGGAGTGTGTGTCATGCTTAGAAATACCAGGAGGGTCTGTTATGAGGGGAGCAGAAGATTTTCTGCTAGATGCATGCAGACACAGAGAAATATAAATATATGTGTGTGTGTGGATGGATGCTTACATAGCATTTGTCAGCACTGCCAAGGCGCATTGGTTGTGCCTGCCCCACGCCGCTGCCTCCCAAGGACAGAGTGCATGTCCCGAGTCCTCTCCTAGTCCGTGCCAGCTCTCCCCAGAGAAGCCACAAGGCCCTGAAACCTATGGCACAGTGCCACGAAGAGGCCTACAGGACATGGCAGTGAGTGGCAAATGTAGCCCAGTGGAAAAAACATGTTTTCCTCTAACAGGAAGCCCCACTAAAGGAGCCCCACTAAAGGAATGTCTTCCAAACATCCTTGCTCAACTCACTGTAGTCAGACTTTGGCCTCAGGTGAGCCCGAGCTCAGTCTCAGGTGGCTACAGGTGATGCCTCTGACCTTCAGCAGTGTCCCTTGGAGACAAGTCCCCTTGCAGGTCACCTCCCTCATATAAGAAGGCAAAATTACTTTCCTGCTCTTGAAGGGTGTCCTAGAGGCTCAGCCCCACAATAACCACCTGCAATATTCACTGAGACCCAATAGTATGAGGAAACAAGAACTCAAACCATCCAGGATGACACCCAGTGTGGGACCTAATGTGGCCTCTGAGTTCACTCCTCTTTGTGAGAGGAGCAGATTTACTCAAAAGGAAAATTCTCCCAGGGTTAGTGCCTGCATGTTTTTCCAGCTGCTAGCTCTCTCCCCATCCCTCAGACCCATGTGCCTTTTGAGTCTGTCAGCTCTTCATTCATGTCCACATGAGTGTTCCCTTCCTCCTCTCCCACTGGGAAGCCTCCCACAGCCCACCCAGCCCCTCCAATGTCATCCTTCACTTCCCCTCCTGGGGCAAGGCAGCAGGAACCAGCACTGCTCCCATGTCCCTACTTACTGGGGTTAAAACCACCTCATCTTCTAATGTAGATACACAGAAATGCTTTCAGCAAAAGCTGTTTGAAAAACAGGAACAAGCATTTACTGAACGTTTAAAAACCTGCAAACTCCTCTCCATCCTGTTATCTTCCCTTTTTTTCAATCTTCCTTCTTTTCTTTCTCTTTTTTCTCTTTCAAGGCATAGAAAAGTTTTGTATTAATAATTATTGGTGCCTCTTTTTCATGGTATTTGATGCCATACTGCTGCTGAAAAAAAAGGGTAAATATAAAAGGTTTCTAAAGCATTCAATCATACACCCACATTTCTCTCCAATATTATCGTGCTTTTAAAAGTCAGACTGAAAAATCTGCAATTATTGTGAAAGTTTTAAAACAAATTTAAAGGTCTGATTCCTCGAAGTTCAGGTGGTTCAGTATTCAGTAGCCACCAAAGAAAGTAAAACCAGAACCAACAGAAAATATGAAAATCCTTTTACAGGCAGAAAATGTTAATGGGAGAAATGTTAAAGGTGTTAATAGTACCAATGCCATATTCAGCATCTCCTATAAATGGGGAAGGGAATGTTACTGTTGGCAACCCTAGGCAATGACAGGAAGTATTTATTAGCTCAATGGGATCCTATATTTGTAAGGGTAAATCCTGCCAGCAAGAGTTATCGCTCTGTTGACAGACTAGCTAAGGGGCCAGGGAGAAGGTAAGTGGCAAAGTGGGCATTCACTGAGGGCAGTGAGCTCCCCCAAAAAGCAGAACTCCTCAGGTGAGAGGGTTTCCAGGGCTCCCCTCCTGCCCTGCTCAGAGCAGCTCAAAACCGTGGCTGCTCTGATGGTATTTTTATGAACGGTGAAAAGAGACTTTGGTCCAACAAGTCATAGGAGAAATACTGGGCTAAAAGAGAGAAGGGCAAAAGGGAATAAAAGCAATGAAGGATGATTAATGCTATGCAGTTGTAGGTAGGTGCTTGCCTGTAAATCATATGATGGTGTGTAACATGAAAGAAAATCAAAGTGAGTTATTCAAAGGCAACTCCACAACACATGGAGAAAACTCTTCAGCTGTACACCACAGGCTTGATTTTCTCTACTCAGAATACCTACAGCATGCATGGACTTCACTGCCAACAGGGACTATTCATTTATTATGGTTATATAGTGCCAGGCACTTGAAGCAAGTCCTACAATGCTCTGTGATTCATACACACCACAGACCTAATCCCAAAACATTTATTGTCATCAGTGAAAAAAGGCTAAGATGTGACAGGCACTCTTGGCCAGGAAGAAGCAAAGCTGGTGCCCTGACTATTCTGGGACAAAGACATCCTGTTCCTCCAAAGCCTGAGCTGGGAGTACATCTTTCCTACTGGGAAGCACCAGCCAGGCTGGCTGCAGGGGCAGCCAGGGGGAACCTGGCCCTCTATAGCAACTTCACACGCCTGTTCAGATAAATACAGATGCAGATGAATAAAGGACTTGAGTTTATTATTTGTGTGTGTTTGAAATGATGATAGTCTTAATTCCTGCTTTTCATTTTGATAATAGTAAAGCATTCCTTCTAATTCTTTTTGCTCTTCTATGCATCTTGAAAACTGTCCTGTGCTTAGATGATAAAATACCCCCTCTCTCTCCAAAAGTGTTTTTATGTTCTAGTGTGACGTGAATTATAATCAGGATTGGGGCAACAGCATTAATATGATATTTTTCCAATTCCATTTGAAGCTATTGACCTTCTACCCTTTGTAGCCGTAACACTAGGTTGTGATATAGAAACTCAGGATAGACATGCAAATAAAATATTTCTTCTTTGCTTTTGCAAAGGTTGTTTATGATTATAGAGTTAATTCGCTGTTGAACCCCTCCTTGTTTCAGTAGCACATATAACGTTGCTGACTTTGTCTGGGTAATTATCAAGGATGCCTTCAACACATAAGCACAGCAATACAGCTGCCTGTGATATCCAGTAACTTTTTGAGCAGTGGGGAAGCTCCAAAGGAAAGCAGATGTTGGAAAAGGTAGAGAGAAGGATCTAAGTAACTAGAGGCCTGTCTCTTGACATGAGTCCCAGCAGTATAATAGAATGACTCACCTGGATCTAGGTGAACAAGGAATTAAGGGAGGCAAATATCATTAATGCCTATCAACAGGAGTTTATGGGAAGACACCCTTTCAAACTGACTTGTTATCTTTCACCAAGGAGATTTTAAGGCTGAGTGATAAACGTAACAAAGCTGATGTAAAACACTTGGACTTCTTTAAGGCCTTCAACTTGTTGCAGCAGGACATGGTGATCAGGAAACTGGAACAATCCAAAGCCAATGTGACACATATAAATTGGTTGCCTAACTAATCATCCCTGAGACACCACCATGGAGTTCCTGGAAGGGTGCTTGGGCATTGTGAGCAGCAGGCACTGCTCCCTGGGTGCCACCCTGGGACCTTCGGCTGAGTGTCCCACCCCAACCATTTATTCAGTCCTCAGTCCTTGCACCCCTTCCCTTTGCTTGCTGGCAGACCCCACTAATCAGATGTGTTTTCTCAGAGTAGGTTATTTTTTCCTTTCCCACCCTGGATGGCCTGCATATTGTGTGAGTTTTCAAGATGGCCATTACTTATCAACAATTTTCTACCATCAGAAAAATGCAATATGGTCCCATAACCCTGCACAACTGGTTCTTCATCTTTACCAACTGACATTTTATCAAGAATTGCAAAGAAACAAAAGGATTACTGATAAGGTTTGTAGATGACACCAAGACAGAGAAAAAAGATAGAAATTAAAGGATGCGTCACCAGTACAAGCAAACCAGTTTGCAAAATTGCAGTCAGATGAACAATACACATTTGAGTATGACCAAAGGTAAAAATCACACCTGTAGGAATAATAATAAATGGTAGTTTCAGTACAGGAGATACTATATGGAGGGGAAGGGTCAGAGATACTGAAAAGGGCACATGAGACACAGCTGAATGTGAGTTTCCAGAGTTCAGAGTTACAGTATCTGAGAGGGCTAAATGGGTTCTTTGGCTGTGGCATCAGCAAAATAACCTACATCACGTCTGTATTTGGGTTTCGTGTTATTACAGCTGAAAAACCATGTTCACATCTGGTATCCACAGCACAAACCAATGGATAAGGCAGAGATGAATCAGAGGAAACACGCATACTACTGCTTACAAATTGGAATAGGATGCCTTTTGATAACAGACCCCAAGACTTCATTCTCTTCAGTCTCTTAAAGAGATGGATGTGGGCTGAGCTGGGTCCTGATTTGGAGTAAAAGTCTGATCATCCATGATACAAAAGCAGGAAAGTTCCCATAGCTGGAAGATGTCATTAGCAAGCATATCCAGAGCAGAAGAAAAGGTTTCTAAAAGTGAGGAGGAACAATCACATGGACAGTCTTCCTAAATTGCTCACTGATTCCTTGCCTCTGGTAATGTTTAAATAAAAGATACAAACCAAATCAAACACAAGTTACTTCGGGGAAATACACAGAGGGACTTCAGGGCTTGGTCCTGCTAAAACTTCGGAGACTGTATGAGCAACAACCTGGGTCTTCACCTGAAGCGCCTTCAGAAACTACTGAGGCTCAGCCGATGTTTGGACCTTGACACACACTCTTGTATGAACAAGGATTTAACAAGTGTGGCCTGTACCAATTTTTAGGATAACCTGTACCCAAAAGCCCTGGAATTTATCCTACTGCTACAAAACAATTACTTCCCACTATTGCTTGGGCATATCAATTCTTAACTGGCACTTGAAAACATGTTCAGGAGTCATCTATTCTTTTCCCATCATTGTGAATGGAGTCTTTGATTCAGTATCAACCACACAGGAAATGGCATAGGAGGCACAGTAACATGCTTGACTCAGATGGCAAAGCATCTAGGATGTTGCTTTGGTGGGGTCGTGCGGGTAGGAATGGAAGAGACTTGCTATAAAACACCTCCTTTAGCTTCAAACATACGGAGTAAATTCAGAACTAGCATCACCACCAACTGGCTACCTGTCCTTTGCATTGCCTTTGTAACTCACATGGCATCAGGGTCATGGAAAGCTAAGGAGGTATTTTCAATCCTCTACTTTTCTAAACAGTGACCTTGTGCCAACCCATGAGAGCAATGCTCTCACCCAGCTCTCTGCAGCATTGTGATTCTGTCCTGGAGCTATGATCCATATAGGCATTTGCGTCAAATGGTGGTGGAATTAGTGCAGTTCAGGCACTTGATAGCGATCCCATCATGAAGGTTCACGTGTCATGCACCACACCATATGGCTCTACAGGCAAAGCACAGCATGCCTGGCCCTAAGGAAGGGAACTAAATGAGGCATGCAGTTCAGGAACCACCACTATTTGCTCCTGTTTGCCCACGGTCACAGTGCAGCGTCTGAACCTCTCCTCACCTAAGGAATGTGGAGCAGCTGTAGGGCCACTCTGCTGTCCCCAGGCACTTGTATGGACCAAAGGGAGAAGTTAACACACACAAAATCTTCTCCCACCTCTCAGATCTCAGTCTCTGCTGGACTTGAAGTTGGAGAGGAAGATCTTTCCCCCTCTCCAGTGTTTTCTCTGCCATCAACACCACATTTTGCTCTGGCCTTGAAGCAGGTTGCACTTGGGCCTCATTATAACTGAGCATGGACTATTGATTCAGGTTGCAGACAGTAATCAGTCCTTTTCTATCAACAGCTTTGTCATCAACATTTTAAAAATCACACACTTCTTCCTACCATAAAACACTGTTAAGACTATGTATTGTCTGGAAGTTAAGATTTTAAAACCAAATACAAATACTGATTTCAAACACAAGGAACGACTTCAGTTCTAAAGACAACACTAATGATAAAACAGTCCTGGAAATCTTTCACTGCATGGAATTACCTTAGAATTTCTACAAGAGGGAAAAAAAGGCATTGGAATAAGAATGAATAATATTAGCTATATCTCAGTGAATGTAACATATTTTAAAACATGTTTTTCAAAGGCTTAAGGAAAAAACCAAAATGCTTCATTAGGGCTAACGACTATCAGTCTAAACTGGAATTTTTGTATAAACGAAAATGATTTAATACCTGGGCAGATTCCCAGCTGGTAAGCACTGTCATAGCTGCAGAGCACAACAGAGGACCTATAACAATTACATTAGCTGATTCTCTACTTGCCTCTACCAACTGATGTCTTTCAGTCCCCAGCCTTTAAAGAGTGGTGAGTGGAATACAAATTCCTCAGTCAGTTCTGCATTTGTAATCCTTCTTCCAGAATTAGGACTCAAAACCTGTGCATATGAATACATTAAATTTAATCCTTATGTTTTGCCCAGCAATTGTAATCAAGTCCAACATTTTTTGCTCTGATTGCAAATGCTGTTAGAGTCTACTCTGTGCAGGGCAGTGTTAAGAGGTTCTTAGTGGGGCTTTCAATGTCCAGAAGACAAAAATTCTAAATTCTTCACCACAGCGATGTCGTTCTGTATCATATTGTTTTCTCTGTGAGGCGGCAACCAAATGAGTGACAGAAAAAAGGCACCTTAACTAGCAGAATCTGCTTCCTGTATGCTTTTGAGTCATATTCTCCAGCTCTACTGGCAAAAACAAGTTTTCATAACTGCTAGCACTGTAGCCAGTACAGCTCAAAACGCAAATTGCAACCTAGTCTGGTAACATACAAACATTATCATCTAAGTCCCCTTATGAAATCACTGTCACTATCACTAGTGATAGCGCAAGAACCAGAAAGCATGATAGGATTATGAGACTGCTTTCTGAGTTTTCAGAACCTTTACACAGGAAAAAACCCCGCCTTCTGATTTGTGAATGTGGCTTTAAGTAGTACCTGATAATACACAGAAAATTTATGGACAACAAAGAAAGAGGAAACTCATGCAATCAGCTTTTTTCTATGGCCCAATTTCTAAGAAGAACATGAATACACTTTGAAATTAACTCATCTGTTTAAATGGGAGAAGCAGAATATAGCAACAACAAAGTATAGAAGAAAGCACCTGCTATGCAGTTTGTCATTCCCTGTGCAAGTTTTGCTACACAGTAAAACCAGGTCTAATCAACGTTGTCATTTAATGGCAATAAAATAGCAAAATCAGCTACTATTATTTTTGTGGTCTCAAGCACTTCAAAAGTTCTTACTTCAAAACCACTTTGCCAATCAAAAACATGACCCTGAAAGATATATTCACCCTCGACAGGTCCCCTGCTCCCTGTGCCTTTTCCCTAGCCCCTTTAAATTTGGACTGCAATATTAAATGTGGACTTGATCAAGGGCAATAGTGGAACTCTTACTGTATCAACAGGCCCAGGAATTTCATCTGACTATCCAGCACTGTACAGTTCCGATTTTATCAGAGTGACTACTGCTTCCCTGGAGCAGAAATGCAAGTATGTTAAACACAATGCTAGGTTTAATGCCTTTTCATGCCTGTGCACAGAACTTCCACGGATCAGGACAGGCACACTCCTAGGTGCAAACAGCATTATGAGTGCTGCTCACATGCTGCCAATTGCTCCAGTGTGGGCAGTTCAGCCTTCCCATGCTGGCTAGAGTGCCCACAAGTGCAGGGTGAGAGCACTAGGTTGGGTAACAACCCAAAGAAACCTCTGCCTATTTTTTGCCCTTTTTCTGACTCTGTCATAACTCAATTACAATTTTTTACAAACACATTGTAAGGAAAATATCCTACTGGCAACCAAAAAAAAAAAAAAAAAAAAAAATGAAGCAGCAGCCCTGTGGCAAAAGCAGTCAGGAGATGCTTTAGACTTCGTGACTGACCTTGACAAGTCAGATATAGACAAATCCCACTCCCTGCTCTGAGCAAAGGGTCCTGCCTGCTTCCCAGGGAGAGTGGCTCCACTATGAGTATGTATTGTCTGAGCAAATACACATATGGATGTGCATGTACACACAGAAATACAAACATTTGCACAAGAGATGAGTCCTGAAATCCAAAATTCCTGCCATTAACACAAAGCAAGACATCAGCTTAATGAGAAAGTTAGGAAGGAAAATCAGCAGGTCAGGTGTCGTGGAGCATTTTGTAGTCCTGATGACGAAGTAACAGACATGCAACTTTACTGGGTGGTGTTCAAAGGCCATCTTTCCTTGCTCATGTCTCTAAAAGCAAGGGCCTGTATCATAGGATGGATTTCAGGCTAAGCTGGCAAATATTTATGAGAGCCATAAAGTTTCTCAGAGAAACTACACTTTAGGAAGACAAAATGTTACTGCTAGGCTGCCAGACCTGCAGATGTGCCAAGCTGCTACAAATCCCACCAGATCCAGCTTTTTTTTTTTCTACAGAAGTTCATATCTTCTCTGTAAAAAGAAAAAAGAAAGAANNNAAAAAAAAAAAACAACAACAAAAAAACAGAGAAATAGGTTTGGTTTTAAACCACCTACATACTGAATACACAGAAGTTATTTCTCTTTCTTGTTTTTCATTCATAATTAGATCTACTCATGACTATACCAAGATCTTCTTTATAGACTTAAAAAGGATTGTGCAGAGTAACTACTGGTTATACAAAGAATGTTTTGATAGCCCAGGCTTCCACCCTCCTTCAATAAATGAGCCAAGCATCAAGCTGGCATGAAAACGCAGTGCTGTAACACTGTATGGGCATCTGACAGCACCAGGCGAGATCTACCAACACCAGCCTCAGACCCCTGCCAGGTGTGAGCTCCCTTCTGTACCACACACCATCCTTTGGGCTGGGAAAGCCCAAGAAAAGGGAGGACATGCTTTGGAAGATGGCCCAAGGGCTGAACCCTGAACACAGATGACCCATTCCTGGACTACCCATGCCAGTGTCCCTTCCCCTGGCTGTGAGTGGACAGTGGGGTCTGTCCCCTTCCCCAGCTAAGGGCTGGGTCTCTAGGGAGATCTGCCATTTCTCCAGCCACTCTTTGAGGCTGCATCCTGCCCCATGGTGCTCCCCAACACCTGAGCTCCCCACCCCACCTCACACCACATCTCCTCTCATGCCGGGGGGCCTGCAGCTCCCTGAGGGCCTCTTTGTAGAATCATAGAATCAGGAGACTGTTAAGGGGTTGGAAGAACCCAGTCCCAACACTCTGCCAGGGGCAGGGACACCTCCCACTAGGCCAGGTTGCTCAAAGCCCCATCCAACCTGGGCTTCAACACTTCCAGGGATGGGGCATCCACAGCTTCTCTGGGTAACCTGTTTTGGTGCCTCATCACCCTCACAGTAAAGGATTTCTTGCTAATATCTAATCTAATTTTCCTCTCTTTCAATCTGTACCCATTACTCTTTGTAATCAGTCACTACAGACCCTGATGGAGAGCGCCTCTCCAGCTCCCCTACAGTCCCTCTCAGACACTGGGAGGTTGCTGAGTTCCCCACACAACCTTCTCTTCTCCAGGCTGAACAGCCCCAACTTTCTCGATCTGTCTTTAGGGGAGATGCTCCAGTCCT
>VYXC01006455.1:1536-11867 GCA_013397175.1 Platysteira castanea
TCGCGTGGGGCGGATGGGGTTCTCCAGTGGGTCCCACAGGTCCGGGAGGGGCTGCCGGAGCTGGCCGGGCTCGTGGGCGTTGGAGGCGGCCCCCGTGCGTCCGGAGGGGTGTTCTGGGGCCGTGGGGCATTGGGGGATGCTGTGGACCGGTCCGTGAGCCTCTGCACGCCGCGGGCAGCGTGCGGCCGTGATTTGCTCGTTGTGCCCCAGATCCAGCCCCGGCCCCTCGTGTCGCCGCTCCTCACGGTACCCTCTACCACCCTTTGCCTCTGCCCTTCCCAGCCCCCATCGCCACCTCCAACACCATCTTCCAACTGGGCTTCGAGCGGCCGCTGAAGAAGCAGAACAAGGAGCAGGTGCCCCCCGCCGTGGCCCCCGAGCCGCCGCAGCGGAAGCAGCACACGGGGAAGAGCGGGAAGAAGCCATCGGGGAACGACGCTGGTGCCAAACCGGGCAGGTGCCGCTCGCTGGAGGAAGCCTTGAAAGCCGTGAGTGTGCCCGGCTGGGTCTCAGCCCACGCGAGCCCGTGGAGGCAGAGCACCGGGGCCGGTGTTCCCGGCCGGCATTCCGGCTACCGCGGGTGCTGTTCCGTCCGGCAGGAGGGAGCAGTGCAGAGCAGCGCCCTGTCCCGCTTCAGCCTCATGTCTTGGGCTAATTTCCCTGTGGGCAGCATGGGAGGAGCTGCCTCATGCTGGAGGCAGGAGACACAGAGGTGGGAGGTGGCTGGAAAGGAATTTCTGGTTCCCTTCGTCACGCACTGTGTCTGGGAGGAACCCCAAGGAAGCTTCCTGGTGGCTGGGACCTCCTCCCTGTCTCAGTGCAGTTCCAGTGCTTTGGCTGGATCTGCAGGACCTGTCTGTCTGTCTGTCCTGCATGTCCTGACCATGTCTGAGCACAGAGGGATCCAGAGCTGGCCCAGGTGGGCTGTGCTGGGGTAATGTGCCAGGGCTGGCAGGCACTGCTCTCTCGGGTCCTCCCCTACCCCCAGGTGTTACATCCTCCTCATGCCCTGGGACCTCCGCTCCCCCCAAACAAGGGGTTTCCCTCTGCGTGCCCCTGCACTGGGTGGGGGTTCTCTCCATCCCTCCAGTAGTTCTCCACATCCAGCTTTTGCCCACTGTGAGAGTTGGTGCAGGACTGTGGGGATTCCTATGTTCCCTGGGGAGGCAGGGCAGCCAGAGTGTCCCTGTGCTCAGCGGTGACAGACACTGTGTGGCCTCATCAGGTCACTGATGCGGATTTTGGGGCAGGTCTCATTTCCTGTGGCAGCAGCTGGTTTGTGTAGAATTCCTCTCGCAAGGCAGAGCTGAGGCAAGGTGCCCAAGGGGACCTGGCTCAGTGTGGCAGTGGGAATGCACTTGCAGGAACATGTTGAGGCTCTCACAGAGCCTGAGCCTTGCAGCAAGCCCTGGTGGAGCGGCCCCACAGATAATCCGGGTGTAAAAGCAGGGAATGAGCATGTCTGGGTGGTGGTGGAAGAGAGGGGTGGGAGCTGCTGCTGCATACCTGGTTTGGTGCTGCTGGGTTGTTCATCAGGTGGGTTTGGTTGCTCGTGGCTGTTTCCTCCCTGGAGGACGCTGGGTGTGGACCAGCCATGGCTGGGGTCACCCCAGGCTTGTCCTTGCCAAGCTGCAACCATGAGCAAGTCCTTGGTGGTGCCAGCATGTGCCAGTGTGTGCTGCTGGGCTCACTGGCCAGGAGCTGGCTGCCCCAGGCCATCCTCTGGAGTCTGGCAGCAGAGGTTTTCCATGTGGGAAGGGCAGTGGTCTCAGGATGGAGGTGGAAGCATTTCCTTCCATGCCCCCTGGCCCCTTAGGAGTCAGAGTTAACTTTCTCCTTCCTGTGCTTTTTGCCCAGTTCTGTTCATCCTGGGTTGAGTTTGTCTGTCTGTCACTTCCAGCTGGACCTGGTGGATCTGCAGAAGGAGCTGGACAAGAGCCGCAGTGTGTTCCCTGAGAACCCCTCTGTGTGGGTGAAGGACCTGGCCGGGTACCTCAACTACAAGCTGCAGGCGCCCAGGAGTGACCCCGTGCTGAGCCAGCACCCCCATGGTCCGTGTGCCACTGCCGGTCGGGAATGGCTGGGGCTGTGGTCCTTTGCTAACAAAACAGGGAGGATTTGCTTGGTTCTGGGCTGTCCCCACAACTCCCTTCTCTTGGCCACAAACACGGTGAAATTGCCCATACAGTTGGCAAATTGGCTTTTATCTTGCTCACCCCTTCTCCGTAGGGATCCATGACCTCTGCCTGCTGCTGCAGAGTTTGGCAGTTCACTCTCAGGTATCTGCCCTCAACGGCTAGAGGGATGTTGGGGCAGCATTTCCCTTTCCTGCGTGATCAGTTGGTCCCCACTCACATTGAGAATGTGTTGTTTGGGGTGGCAAGGGAACAAAGTATCTTCTCCAGACCCCTGTCCATCCCATGGCATCAGCATTTGATGGGAAGCCATTCCTTAGGGCTGCCTTAGCTGCCTCTGAGGCAGAGTCACTGGGGAGGAGGCCAGTGCTGCCTGAGTGGTGTGAGGATGAGGCGCCCACCTCACCCTGGGCCAGTTCCTCCAGCCGCTGGAACTCTCCAGAACAGGGTCTCACCAAACTCTTCCCTCTCTTGTGCCACCCCAGACTATCCGTACTGCCTGGTCAGCAAGGAGCTGAGGAGCATCATCCGGTCCCTGCTGGGGAAGGCGTCGAGCGTCCTGGAGCTCTTCTTTGACCACTGCATCTACACCATGCTGCAGGAGCTGGACAAGGCCCCAGGTGAGCACCCCGGGGCTCTCTGTTCTGGCCCCCAGTGTCTGCTCCTCGTGTGCTGTTTGGAAGCTCTTTGTTGTTGATTTTTTCTGTTTTGCTTTTATCTTGCTCTTTTACTCAGAGTTTGGATTAAAACCTGAGAAACGCAGATTCTTCTTTGTGGCTTAGGTGTTTATTATTTTTTATCTATGGTACAGCTACACAAGTTCTGCTCCTAAGCTAACAAGGTGGAAAAATGGTTGCAGAGTTCTTCTTCCAAGGCCTTTTGAAGGCCAAGCCATCCAATTATATAATGCCAACAAATTTCTTTTTACTTATAACCCGATAACCTAATGACCTCATCTCTGCCTTGCGGACTTTTCTGTCCAGTCACCAACCTGGTCAAACTTGTGAAGAAGGAGGAGGAAAGAAGGAGTACTAACCACCACCCTAATTCCTCCATCTTGTTACCTGTGTATATATTACTACATCCCCAAACCTAAAATTCTGTGTCTTCACCCAGTGATCTAACACACTTCTCTTAATTACACACTCACGGTCTCGGTGCTATCACATAATTTTGGAAGCCTTTTCCAGGGATTCAGGTCAAATGCAGTGTGCTTCTGAGGATCAGTGCTTGTCACACTGAGAGATTAAAATTCTCTGAATCCGGGGTTCCAACACTTTGTAATTCCTCCCTGGAGGCCGTGGCTGAGCAGGAGCTTCCCCATCTCTGTTCCAGGGGAGTCGCTGCACGGGTACAGGATCTGCATCCAGGCTCTTCTCCTGGACAGGCCCCGGATTGCCACCACCAACCTGGGCAAGGTGAGCTGCGGTGAGCCAGCTTTGTGGCTGCTGTGAACGTGGTGGTGCTGCTCCTCCATCCCATGCACAGAGCCCTTGTACCTCTCTGCCCTCCCATGCAGAGGGACTGGTGTCCCCAGTGGGCTCTGCCTGCCCTACCCAGCAGCCCTGCACCCCCAGGACTGGGTTTGGGGTTCCCCCTATTTCCCCAGAACAGCTCCTGGCCTCACCTGGCGCTGTAGGTCCCTCCCAGGGGCTGGGGGCCCAGGTGCTGCTGGTCCCATGGCTCCAGGCTTGGTTGGGCTGGGATGGGTTGCAGCTCTTCCCAACTAATGTGTCCCATCCACCCACAGTACCTGGAGATGCTGCGCTCCCACCAGAACCGGCCGGCGAAGTGCCTGACCATCCTCTGGGCGCTGGGACAGGCCGGGTTCAGCGACCTCCAGGAGGGCCTGAAAGGTGAGAGCCAGGAGCAGCAGCATGGGAGCCCCTCCTGGGAGTGCCAGTGCACCTCCACTCCTGCTGGTGGTACTGCTTAGGGGTGGGAAAAGGTTGGGAAAGGTACCTAAGATCTGAGGTGCAGCTTCCCCCAGCCAGGACGGGAAAATGGCTGAGAGGAACCATCCTGCCTGGAAGGACAGGGAGCGTGCTGCTCCACTCTTCTGCAGCACAGCTACCCTGAAGCCCTTCCCAAGGGATCTGCCTGCCTGTCCACTGGGTGGTTTGGGCGCTGGGTTGTCCCGGTGTAGAGACAGCCCAGCCAGACCCCTCCTGCCTTCTCCTGCAGTGTGGCTTGGCGTCATGCTCCCGGTGCTCGGCATCAAGGCCCTCTCGCCGTACGCCGTTTCCTACCTGGACCGGCTCCTGATGTGAGTGACACCCCATGTCCCTCCGGGTACCCGGGGCCCCGGCTGCTCTGGTCACCCCATGTCCCTCTGGGTACCCGGGGCCCTGGCTGCCCTGGACACCCCGTGTCCCTCCGGGTACCTGGGGCCCTGGCTGCCCTGGACACCCCGTGTCCCTCTGGGTACCCGGGGGCCCTGGCTGCCCTGGACACCCCGTGTCCCTCTGGGTACCCGGGGGCCCTGGCTGCCCTGGACACCCCGTGTCCCTCTGGGTACCCGGGGACCCAGCTGCTCTGGAGCTGGCGCTGCCCCTTGCCAGCCCCCGCAGTAGCTCAGGGCTCTGTTCTGCAGGATGCATCCCAACCTCACCAAAGGCTTCGGCATGATCGGCCCCAAGGATTTCTTCCCCCTCCTGGACTTCGCCTTCATGCCCAACAACTCGCTGTCCCCCAGGTACACTGATCCATCCAGGCACACCATCCCCTGGTGCAGCCGTGCCACGGGGCGGGCCCTCAGTGCCTTCTTGTGCCATCCTGGTGGCTGCTGGCACTCAGCAGCCCCGTGCTCTCCCCCAGCCTGCAGGAGCAGCTGCGGCGCCTCTACCCCCGCCTGAAGGTTCTGGCCTTCGGCGCCCGGCCCGAGGCGGCCCTACACACCTACTTCCCCTCCTTCCTCTCCCGAGCGACGCCCGCCTGCCCGCCTGCCATGAAGAAGGAGGTGAGCCCAGCGTGGGGGGTGTGGGCTGGGTTTGGTGGTCCCATGGAGCAGTGGCAGGATAGGCACGTGCTGTCACAAGGATGGTGATGGCAGGGCAGGGGTCCTGCTGCCTGCTCCCAGGGGATAGCAATCATCAAATCATAGAATGGTTTTGGTGGGAAGGGACCTTGAAGACCAGCCAGTTCCACCCTTGTCTGTGGGCAGGGGTGCCGGGGTACAGCCTCGGGTGTGTGGTGTGATGGGGAGAGGGTCACATGTAACGACCTGATCTGTGCTCCCTTCCCAGCTTCTGACCTCCATGAGCCAGTGCCTGAGCCTGGACCCACTGAGCTTCAGTGTCTGGAGGCAGCTCTACACCAAACACCTCGCTCAGTCCAGGTCAGTCCAGACTGTGGCTCCAAGAGGAGCCAGTGCTCACCTACAGAACCTGTGGGACGCCTGAATTCCTTCTGGGAGCTCCTGACCAAGTCCCGTGTTCNTTCTGACCTCCATGAGCCAGTGCCTGAGCCTGGACCCACTGAGCTTCAGTGTCTGGAGGCAGCTCTACACCAAACACCTCGCTCAGTCCAGGTCAGTCCAGACTGTGGCTCCAAGAGGAGCCAGTGCTCACCTACAGAACCTGTGGGACGCCTGAATTCCTTCTGGGAGCTCCTGACCAAGTCCCGTGTTCTCCTTCCCCCCAGTTTGCTGCTGAACCACCTCCTGGAGTCCTGGGAGAGCAGGAGCAAGAAGGTAGGAATGAGCCGTGGGACGGGGGCAGTTGCGGGGTGGGAAAGTGTCCCTGTGCTGCTGTGAGAGCTCCCTGAGCTGGCAGTGTCCCCATGGGACCTGCGGTTGCCCTCCTGGTGGCACTCAGGAGGTTTGTGGGGCTCTGGGGGCCAGGGGGTCCTGACACAGCTCCTGCTGTCCCTAAGGTGCACCAGTCGCTGCAGGAAACGGTTCGCTCCTTCAAAGTGACAAATGAGGAGCTGGCGGCCAGGGCGGCCGGAGGGGACCAGGACGTGGCCGCCTGTGACGCCGCCTGCAAGGTGAGGGACAGGGCAGGCAGGCACTGCCCAGTGGCACCGGACAGGCAGATTTCAGCTCCGTGGTGGGGCTCGGGTTGGCCCCTCCTGCTGCCGGCACGCGTGGGCAGGGCCCCGCAGCAGCACAGCCGTGGGACACACTGGGGACAGATGTGCTGGTCCCTGTCCAACCCCCCAGCTGCTCAGCACGTGTCTGTCACTGGTCCCAGCTGGGAAGCCGGGGACGGGCGCTGCCAGAGGGCAGCAGGGCTGTGCTGGGGCCTCCCTGGTGTCAGGGCCCTGCGGCGACGGTGACAGGGCCTTGTTGTCCCGCCCAGGAGCTGCTGCACAAGATGAGGGGCCGGGGCTTCCCCTGGTCGCGTCTGCTGCTCGTCCTCCTGGTCTTCGCCGCTGGCTTCTTCCTGCACGACGTGCAGACACACGGCTCCTTCCAGGGTATGGGCAGGAGTCATAGAACTGTAGAATAATAAGGTTAGGAAAATCCTGTGGGAGTATGAGGTCGAGCTGTCCCCCTGCACTGCAAAGGCCACCACTGTCCCATGTCCCCACATGTGCCACATCCACATGGCTTTTAAATCCCCCAAGGGATGGAGACTCCACCATTGCCCTGGGCAGCCTGGACAGCCCTTTCTGTGAAGAAACTGGGTTTTTTCACAATCTAAGCCTTCCCTGTCACAGCTTGAGGCTTTTACCCCTTACTCTGCCAAGGAGCATCGCTGGGATCAATCCTGTGGCTGTTCCCCTGAGCAAAGCCCCTCCGTGTCCTTACCTTTGTCCTGTGGCTGCTGTGAGCAGTGGGGCCTGTCCAGCTGGGGGGTGCTGAGGAATCTGGAGGCTGCAGGCAGACCACCCTCTGCTGTTCCCCCTTGGGAGGGTCTCCCTGCTCAGGGGGTTCTGTCCCTTTGTCCCTTCCTGGAGCATCTCCCGAGGTGTTCCACAGCACAGCTTGAGCCGTGTGTCCCCACAGAGTCCGTGGGGACAGACGGACGCGTGTCCCCACAGCCCAGGACCTCTCAAGGAACACACTTGTCTCTTGCAGCCTCCTCTTCTGCTCGGCTGCTCCGCTCCTCCGGCGTCCTGCCCGCCTCGCAGCTGGCCTGGCAGAAGGTGTCCCTTGGCTGCCTCGAGGGGTACAGGTCTGTGACACCAGCGTGGGTGGGTGGCCGGGGTGAGGGGGGCGAGGCTGTTGTGCAGCACGACGAGGGCTCGGGAGGGAGCCAGGAGCTGTTCCCCAGCCCTGCCCGGAGGCACCTTCAGCTCAGCCTGGAGCTCTCCCCCGTTCACCCTGCGGTGGCAGCTCCGTGCCCGTGCCACTGGTCCCGTGGTCCAGCGCTGCCCTCACCTGAGGACTCCCTTGCAGGTGGCTGGAGCACAGCCTGGCCCACCACGGTTCCATGGCTGTGTCCATCCTGTGGCCGCAGCTGGAGCTGCTCTGGGAAACGAGTGGTGAGGTGGCCCGGGATGTGTCCCAGCAGTGCTGCTCCCTGCTCTCCTGGCTCCACGACAGCCTGCCCTGGCTCAGCGACTGGGTGAGTGGGGGCTCCCCGGGCTGGAGGAGACAAGGAATGCCGGTGGGGGGCTTGTAGGGCTGGGAAATCTCCGTCAGGGAGATGCAGGGGGAGGCCTGAAGTGGGATGGTGACGTGTCTGCCACCAGTCCTGGCAAGAGCCCCCTGGTGCTGGGGTTCTGGGAAGGAGACAGCCCAACGACAGGTCTCTGATGGTACCTGTCCTCCTGTGGCACCAGCCCACTCCAGCTGTTTCTAGTGACTGTGGGAGGGAGAGGGATCAGAAAACTCCCTGGTGCTCTGGAAGCCAGCATTTTGGTGGCAGTGGGGTGACATCAGTGTCTCACAGAGTGTGGGTGCCCTGTCTGCCAAGTGCTAGAGAAGAGGGAAGGTGGAGAGAGCTCAAGGATGCTGGAGAAGGGAGGGGGTGACATGGGACCATCACGGTGAGCAGGACCCCAGACTCTGTGTGCACAGACCTGCTGGAAGGGTTGGTGTTCACCCCACGCCGTCTCTCTCTGCTCCCACAGCTCCAGAACCGGCTCCCCGAGTCCCTGCTGCACTTCGCCGAGTGCGTGCGGGAGCTGCTGCTGTTCCTGGTGTGGAGCTGCCTGGCGCCGCTGCTGCAGGGCCTGGCCACGGCGCTGCAGCGGGGCTGGCAGCGCTGCCTCGACTCCTGCAAGTGAGCAGCCCCCGCCCGCGGTTCCCCTCGGGCTGCGCTCCCCCAGGGGCTCTGTCCCTTGGTGCCGCAGCTGCACCTCTCCCTGTGCCGGCCGGGGCAGTCCCCTAATCGTGCTCCATGGACCCGGCACCAGGGCCGGTGTCACCCTGCCCGAGGGGCTCCTGTACCCCCCGTGTCATCCCTCCTGGCTCTGCCTGCCCCCCGTAATCCCTTGTCCTTGCTTTTCCAGTGGGGACGTGACGTGGGTGTGCGTGAGGGACCACTTGACGAGCTTCACCTATTCTTCATGGATTTACCTGCAAAATGCGACCCTGGCCCTCAAAAACTGGGCCCTGGCCATGATTTCGGGACACTGAGCTGCTTTCTGGAGGTCACACCACCTCTGTGTTCGAGCTGCCAAGGAGTATCCAGAGTGCAGCAGGATGTGGGACAGAGGCGTCGAGGGCAATGCCCACAGGAACTTTGGGTCAAATCGGGGCTTTTGGGGGAGGTTTATTTTTGGGGGGTCTGGGGAGATACACATCCAGGTTTTTCCACACCCTGTGACCGCTTTGGCTTTCCCTGTCCCACTGTCCCTGGGTGGGTGATCCCCATCCCCTTGTGCTTTACCTGCTTACAGGATTAGGAGTGGACACCTGGAGCCCCTCACCTCCCCACCCCTTCCCACCAGTGAATGAACGGATTTATTTTATTATTTTTTCCTTATAATTGCTCCATATGCTTTATATTTCTCCCTTATTGAAGGTGCCTGTGCATGGTGGGGGAGAGGGGCTGTCCAGACCCCCCTGCACCCCCATTCCCCACCCATTTTTGTCTGGAAAAATGCATTTCCCCACACACACAGCCTTTAGGGCTGCCTTACCACCCGCGGTGGGAGGGTCAGTGCCTCGGCCGGACCCCGCACGCTCCGGCTGGGGCGGTTTAAAGGAGTCCGAGGAGTCACTGGTGCCAAGCGGTGCCACCGCACTGGTCAGCTCCGGGGTGAAGGGTTCGTGTGGAGTGGGGGAGGCGTCAGGTGCGAGCCCCGCCTCTGCCAGCGTGGGTGTGTCACCTCTGGGTGCGTGTGCCTGCGTTCTCACAGGTGTGTGTGCGTGTAGGGGCACCTGCGGGCACCTCTGTGCGCACCCACGTGCGGGCACATGCGCGTGTCCGTGCCTCCGTGCACACCTGTGCTCCGTGTAAGGGTCCGTGCACACCCCTGTGTCCATGTGCACTCCTGTGCACCCCCGTGTCCATACCTCCCGTGTGTCCGGTCGCAGCCCCGTGTCCGGTCATCCCGGGTCCGTGCCCGCAGCCGGAGCCCGGCGAGGGGCGTGGTCATTTTAACGAGGGGGCGTGGCGACGAAGGGGCGTGGTCGGAGAGGAGCCGCGGCCCGAGTGCCGCTGCGGCCGTTGCCGAGGCGCCAGCCAATGGGGCGGCGCGTTGCTGGGAGGCGGCAGCCAATGGCCGCGCGTGTTGCTGTTGCCGGGCGGCCCGTACCGGCCGTCCCGGGGCCGTCCCGTGGCGATGCCGGTCCCGGCCCTGCCGGGCCATGGAGATCCGCTGCGGGGGTCTCCTCTTCAGCTCCCGCTTCGACTCGGGGAACCTGGCACACGTAGAGCAGGTGCGGCCGACAGAGCCGGGGGGCGGCCCCGCCGCCCGCTCCAACGCTCTCCCCGCCGCCGACTACGAGTTCAATGTGTGGACGCGGCCCGACTGCGCCCACACTGAGTATGAGAACGGCAACAGGTACTGGTGGGCGGGGAGACCGGGAAGGAGCGACTGGTACTGGGCGGGGGGAGCGGGGCAGGGCGGCTGCAGCGTTCGGGAAGTGACGGGGGCTCGTCTCGTTGCAGGGGCTTCACCTTCAAGAAGGCGCCTCGGGGCCTCGCCGCCGCCTCGGTATTGAGGGACAAGGACGTGAACACCTCCCTGGCCCTGCCCGCCTCGGCCCTGCCGGGCAGAAAAGCGCCCGCGTGGGGCTGTGTTCCCTCCCGCAGCCCCGACCCCCAGCCGGCCTGTGCCCCCCCGGCCCCCGCCGCG
>VYXC01006465.1:3522-46706 GCA_013397175.1 Platysteira castanea
GGCTCCATCCTCTTCCTCTCTCTCTCCTGCAAGGACCCATGCACAGAGGATAGGGAGCTCCATCCTCTTCCTCTCTGTCCTGCGAGGATCCCTGCACAGGGGATGTGTGGCTCCATCCTCTTCCTCTCTCTCCTGCGAGGATCCCTGCACAGGGGACGTGTGGCTCCATCCTCTTCCTCTCTCTCCTGCGAGGATCCATGCACAGGGGATAGGGAGCTCCATCCTCTTCCTCTCTCTCCTGCAAGGGTCCCTGCCCAGCCATTCCCTGCTCTGCTGCCTGCCCGTGGCCAGCTCTGGTGCCGTGGGTGGGCTGCAGGTGCTGGCAGCTGTTGGCTGCACCTCTGCAGGGCACAGAGGAGCCCTGGCACTCGGGGAGCTCCCAGCTGGCAGTGCCTGTGCAGCCACGTGTGCCACACAGCCAGAGCTCCCTGCGGAGCGTGGCTGATGGAAACGCTTCCACTGGGACTCTTGCATTCCCCAGGCTGTGCTGGATCCACGCAGGCAGGCACAGGCTGCCTCTGCCAGCAGCACTGCTGGGCTCGTGGTGTGGGAACAGGGATTCACAGATGGATTTCAGGGCCTTTTTTCCTGTGGTTGCCACCAGCAATTTTTGTGAAGGGGTGAATTTTTTTGTAGGGTCTGGTGAGAACGCTGATAAGAGGTTATAAAGATGTGCTAAATCAGGAAGGCTTTCCCCTTTGACATTATGATGTCATTTATTCCTTGATCTTTTCCTTGAAAAATACTTTGGACCTCTGTGTCTGTGAAAACACAATAAAGGAGGCTCTCACACCTGCTAGGTTCAGCAGAAAGGAGGGAAAAGAGAGAGGTTATTTACATTTGACATACTTTATAACATTCTCAACTCCACAAGGGATTGGAGGAGATGTCACTTCCTCCTCAAGCCCACTGGAGAAAAAGGATGCTCATCCAACTTTCTCTTATCACAAAAGGAATGAAAACCAGAAAAGACAGTTAAATAAACATTGGCCATTGTTTACATAAAACTGTGTGAATATTCTTTGACTCCAAGGTTATAACAGAAGGCTTTAGCAAAAAAAAGGACAACAGATCTCCTCTGTTGAGCTTCCATGGTTGCTCCTTGCTGTGACCTGGCTGAGGTGTCAGTGCTTTCCAAGCCTGACCCACAGAACAGACACTTGAGGGTGGCTGAAGATGTACCAGGGATGTTTGGTTGCATTTAAATATTCAGGGCAAGAAAAAGCTTTCACGTTACCTGGAACAATCACATTGTTACAGCTCAGCACTGTAACCCCACGTTTTTGATGCTGTTTCCTTCATCTCAGTCAACATCACTGAAATGGTCCCGCCTTACACATCTGTGCCTCAGTGGGAAATCAGGGCTTGGTGGGTAACACAAAATGGGCAGAGGGCGTTTGTAGGGTCCACTCTAAACCCTAACGTTACCTTCTGTGGGAGGGAAATCCTGGCTTGGTCTTAATAACCACAAAAAAGAGGTTGGAAGAAACTTTCTCAAGGCTTTGACTACCTGGAAAATGGGGATGGGAGAAAGAAAACATTACATTCCCTCGTTCTCTTTCCATTCAGAAGCTGGAGATCTGCGATGCTGAACAAACCTGGAGTATCTGGTGTCTGAGGGGGATCCCGCTGGCTTGGGATTGTTTGGCTTGGCTGCCAAACCCTTCCCCAGCCTTTAGTTCAACTGTCTCTTAGTGCTGGGTGAGGATCTGTGCTGTGACTGCTCTGGTGTTTGCATATCTGATGGAAAAAAGGGATTTTTATTGGCATTTTATTATCTAGTTGGTGATGGGTGGGATGATGGGTGTTTATCCTAGATTATTAGTATTTATTCTAGATGATTAATATTTGTTACAATCATTGCCCTGAATCTAAGAGTTTTATTGTACTTGATGTCACATCATGATAGAGAAAAAGAAAAACATTTCCAGGAGCCTGGGGTACCCAAGGTGAGACGTGTGTGGATGATTTAATGATTATCAAACAGGGTAAGAGCTGAAGCAGTGATTTCTGGTGGGATAATTCTCTCCCCTCTCAGCAGCCACACTCCCACTGACAGCAGAGCATTTGTGCAGCAGGAATCCTGATTCCTCTTCCTTCATCCCGGACCCTGAGCTCTCACTGAACGCTTTCCCAGCCTTTGCAGGAAGGTTCTTGCTCTGTGTTTAGGCAAGAAAACCATTAGTCATCTGCTGCAGTGCATGGCTTGCCTTTAATATTTGATGTCTCATCTGTTGCCCCAGTCCTGGCTCGTGTTCATGTGCTGCACATAAGTCCAGTCATTAGATTATTATGAAATCATGGATGTCTTTCACATGAGTGGCTTTTTTGGGGCTGTTTTCAGCCACAATCGAGAGCCATTTCTGGTGCTGCTGTTATTACTCATCTTATGTAAACTGTTCCTGCTGAACAGTTTCAGGACAGTTTTATTTTCAGGGCAGTTTTTCATTTCAGGGCAGTTTTACTTTAAAAAGAAATTAGAAGATGATGGAAGAAATAAAACCCCGAATTGCTGGACGGGGAAGGGAATTAAGGATGTCAGGGAGCACTCAGTGCTTCTGGGCAGTAACAAACCCTGCCTGGTGTCTTGCAGCTGAATGTAAATCAGGAATCTCAGATGATGGGAGTTCACTCCCCTGAACTGCCACCGACCTGTCTGGGGCAGGAACCTCAGCCTTGCCCTGCCTTATCAAACTGAGATAAAATTTTCTAGAGTTTCTACAGATTGAGAGAGGTTCAGTGATAGGAACTCACGGCAGAAGTGCAAGTTGTTCTGTAGCTGTGGCTAGCACTGACATTAGACAGTCAGTGTGTAAGAACAACTGTTGAGCTCTTGAGTTCCTTTATTTTTCAACAAATTGTGGAATTAGGGAGGTATTTACATACTTTGTGTGACTGAAGTGATGGCTTTGGTTGCACCCTGTCAGAGGGAAGGTTTCTGGGAGGGTTTTTGTAGCCATTTGTTGGATTTGGGATGCTGAGGGGTGGCAGAGCTCCGAGGGCAGGACAGGGTGGCTCGGCCACTTGTTGCTGTCAGATGTGGAGAGGGAGGATGACTAATGAGGAAATGGAGAGGGAGATAATTCATCTCCTGTTTCTGTGCCCTCTTTTCTGTTTGTTGGCCGTCTGGATCTGGCTGTAAAGTGTTTGACTCCAGGAGGGTCTGAGTCCTGCAGGGTTCTGCTCACAGGAGCAGTCACAGCAGCAGCAGAAAGCTCACAGGACATGTGCTTGGATGACTTGTAGTGCCAAAGACTTTTAATTTTTGGATGTATTTCTTAACATTTATCTAAAAAAAATATGCAAGTGATATTAATGAAAGCGGGTAATGAGATTCATTACACTTAGAGACAGCTTTGTAGTCCTGAGATTAGAAGGAAATTATTATTTGTAGAGGTTCATTCAGTAGTGAAATTCCAATTCACCTTGCTGGAATTAGAAGACGCTCTCATTAAACTCCCTCATTGATGGACAGCATTCTCTCAACTGACTTTATTTTAGTATGACCTGAACAGAATTTCAATGTACAGAATGGAAAATCTTTTCCAGGCACCACACACGGTAAAACTGGGAGGTCACAGAGGCATCCGTTCTGGGGCTGAATATTTCTATTATGGAATATTTCTCTATGAAATATTTCTATATTTCACAAAGAAAACTTTGTTTCCCATCTTTGCTGTGTGTTTTACTTGGAAACCAATCCTCTTGTGTCAGTTTAATGCAATCTCTGGCATTCCTGGTGTTTGTTTCACTTAGATAAACAAAGGTCATGAAGAATTCCTGACCTGGGGAAGGCTGATGCTGGATTACCTCACAGCCATGACATCATTACACCTCGGGGACAAACCAGACCTTCCTTAGCATTTGATCCAGACCATAACAATGATCACAGTTTGCTGGGAGTGTCTCCTTGCCTTCCCCAGTTCCTTAGGTAGGAGCAGTTTCCTAAGGCAGGCCTCAGGAATGAAATCTCTTGGTTCCGAGCTCTTCATTTGAATTGAAAATGTGACATTTCCAGCCCTCTCAGTCACTGGTACAGAGATGAGGCTGCTAAGATTGCTGCTGAAGTGGGAGAAGAGAAGCCAAGCTATTTCTTGCTTGTTGGAGAGGGAAAAGCAGAGAAAAACTCTGATCCAAAGCCAGAAAGTCAAATCCCACAAAAAATGTTGAATGGGACTTGAATTGTCCTTGTTACCCCAGCAGTAACTGGGTGGATATTTCTAATTCATGTTCATGAGGAAGATGTGAGGGTCTGCAAGAGCTCCACGAGCCCAAGGGCCTGGGGCAGGGTCTCCTGAGTTGTTAGGGAGCAGCAGGAATGGCAGGGAGCTCGATGGGGAATAAATGGAATTGGTGAAGCCAGGCACAGAAAATGAAATCACTGTCCAGGTGATGCTTTGGGGTGTTATATTTTTTAATTTCTGTGATGGTGGGAATGCTCTTCACGGGAGAAGAGAGCTGGAGGCCAGGGGGATTTTGGGTTCAGAGATAAAACAGGTCTGGGTTCTCACAGGAAGAACTCGGGTGTGCCATGTCTAATTGTTAGTGATCACTAACCAAAATAATTGTCTTTCCTCTCTCCCTTATTTCCACAGCATCTCTGGGAAGCCCCTCCTTTCTGTGCAGAACAAATCTCACACTTGACTTTTAAAACACATCATTTACATGTTTTGGTATTTGAAGTTTTTATCTCCTTTTCTGGATGCATCAGAAAAAACACAGAGGGAATTTAATAAGCAATGAGTGGTTTATTTGCTCAATTAATGCAAATAGAAATTCTTCATTCTTCAGCTCCTAATTTGAGCCAATTTGAAACATTCTTTTAAAAAAGTTGTATGGTGGTTTTTTATTTCATTGTTGTGTTGGTGGTGCTGTGCTTTTGCTATTTTTGCAGCGTCAGAACCCCTCTGTGTTTGCCATGCTCCATTTGGTTCCAGTAGAGATGATTGTCAGAGAAATACAAATTTCCAGGCATTAATTGAAACGATGGCTTTATATTCAGTGTGCAGTAACTGGCAGATGTAGATAAGGAACAGAGAAAATTTGTTAAGCGGCATTTCTCCAGTTTTGTGTTCTTTTTCTCCCTCCAAAAAAGCAACAATGCCAGATTAAATCATAAATGAATTTAATGTACTGCACGACATTGCAGAAAATGTTTTCTATGCAATCACTTTCATTCTCCCACAAATTTTGGTGAAAACTTTTGGAAAATGAAATCTTAAGAAATTGCTTAAGTGCTGGAAGCATCAGTAAATTTTCACAGTGTTTCCTGAACCTGTGTGCAATATTTGTATATAAATTTAACCCAAATCTGCACATCTGTTCCAAACACTTGGGTCAAGCAAAGTTGTACTGCACAGCTTTGACCTAGAAAAGCACTTAAATAAAATATTCATGCTTGTGTGGAGAAATGAACCTGAACCCAGCCAGGCTGTGACTTTTATTGCCACACAGAACAGCAGACGAGAGGCTGCTGCTTGTGCTGGGAATATGTGAGATCTGAAGTCCTACTGAGCTTCTATTTCCATTCATGTTTTTTAATCCCGATTGGTTCTTCTCCACTTCCTCGGATGTTCTATGTCCTCACACAGAAATGATGTTTTAAATTGCCTTCCTGTGCCACGCGCTTTCGTTGTCGTCACCGGACTCGAGGGGCGAGGGAGAAATAAAGCAATAACTGGAATAATTCAGGAAATGAGGTCGGTGTGTTTAACGCCGGCATGCGAGGCGTAGCAGCAGGAGAGGCACCTCCAGGCTCGGGTGCTGGTGGGGGCAGATGTCCCGTGCTGCCCTCGCTGTGCTCACTGCTGGCTGTGCCATCTGGGCACCACGAGCCACCTCCGGCCTCGCCAAGCCCGGCCTCGCTCAGAGCCCCCCGAGGAGCAGCGAAAATAACGTTTCTGAGTCAAGCAGCTGACCTGGGAAACATAAAGCGGCCCCCTCTCGTAGTTTTTTTTATGCATTCTGAGAATTTGGGGGAGTTTTGCAGAGCAAACCTCTTTGCCTCAGGGGCTCAGTTCCGTTTCCCCACAGCTTCGTCATTTCCGTGCGCTTTTCTGTCCCTTTCTGACCTTATCTCTACAGAACTCTTAAAATCTGATCTCATCACGTCTCTGCATTGTCTCCTTTCCTTTCTCCTTCTCTCCCGCATTTTAAGAGTTTGTTCGTTTCTGGCATTCAGTGAGACTTAAATGAAAACAGCCCCAAAATTTTGCTGAACAGGGTTCTGAGTGATGGCTGGGTCACGGGAGAAGGGAAACCTTTGGGTTTGAACTGAACAGTGGAACAGTCATTTTCCTGTCTCTCCTGGAACAGTCATTTTCCAGGATTTCTAAATGATTTCCAAGGAAATAAACGCCATAAATAAAGATGATATACTCTGGTTTTTAGATGAGATTGCCTGGGTGAGTAATTTCACCAAGACTTAGAGAAAAGAATAAAATCATCTGCATAGTTTACCCTTGTTTGTGGTTCTCAAGGAAGATATTAACGAAAATGGAAGAGTCTGAATGACTGATGTCTGAATTCCATCATTACGTGGATGATAGTCTGGAAAATAAGGATGACCATGGATGCTTTAGGCAGTCTGTTCCTCAGCCTCATGGTGTCTACATGGACAAGTTTTATCTTAGAGAAGAAGCAGCTCTTTGAGTTCCAGTCCCTCTTTGGCTTTGGAGGCTGCTCAGATGTGTTTTACCCACGTCACAAACACAGGACAGGAGCTGTCCTTTGTGTGCCCTCCTGGCAGTCAGGTGCAGGGCATCATTTAAACCTCAGGAATTCAGCATGACTCAGTAAATATGATTGGGATTATTGGAAATCCCTGCAGCTCTTCCCTGGGCTGTCCCAGCCATCCCTGCCATGCCTGAGAGCTCCAGCCACGTGTGGAGCTGCTGGAGCTGGCCCACCACGGAGCACGTGTGTTCTGGGTTGGAAAAGAGGCGTTTTCCAGGCATCTCTTCCTTCCATTCTCTGAGTTGTTCCTCCCAGAATTTTGTGTTGCTGCTTGAAGCTGCAGCAGATAAAAATTTCTGCCCCAAATCTCAGTCAGCGGTGCCCACGGAATTTCCCCTTCATTTGTGAGGTTGAGTACGTTGAGTTTTGGGGGTGTGGTGCAAATTTTGGGTGCCTTTTGTGCAAGCCCCATGAGGAGGAGCTGGGGAAGGGGCTCAGCCTGGAGAGAAGGAGGCTCAGGGGGGACCTTGTGGCTCTGCACAAGTCCCTGACAGGAGGGGGCAGCCGGGGTGGGGTTGGATGCTACTCCTGGGAACAGGGACACAGGAGGAAGTGTCCTCGAGGTGTTCCAGGGGAGGTTTAGATTGAATATTAGGAAAAGTTTCTCCATGGAAGAGTTGTCAAGCGCTGGAAGAGGCTCCCCAGCGTAGGATGGAGTCACCATCCCTGAAAGCCTTCAAAAACATGCAGGTGGTGCTTGGGGACGTGGTGGACTTGGCAGTGTTGGGTTAATAGTGGGATTGAATCATCTTAGAGGTCTTTTCCAGCTGTGCTGACCCTGTGATTCTCTGATTTTTAGTGAAAATCCTCCCTTTTCAGCAGCCCTCTGGTGCTGCCCAGGCTGCCCGGGTTTGGTTTGTGCTGGAGGCTGGTCCCTGTGAGTGGCTGCCTGATCCCTCACCTGCATCACCCAAACCTCTGCGACCTCTGTGGGGTCACCAAAAGGCACCTCCCAGATGGCTCCAATTCTGTGGCAGAGGAAAAAGGGTTTTCCCTGCCTTGGAAGCTGCCCGGGAGCTCTCAGAGGGGTTTGAATGGTGGAGGGTAATGCAGACACTTCTGCTGGCTGGAACCTGTTTGTCCCAGTGTCCCTGGGCACGAGTTCCTGCAAATTAAAGGAAGGGAGGTAATAATTACGCCGGCGGGCCTTTATCTGCGGGAGGGGCTCGTGTTTCGCAGCAGCTGAGGGGGAAATGAAACTTTGATGAGTTAACCAAGAGCCAGAAGCCACCCGGCAGCTGTAAGGAGACACCTGAAGGGAAAGGTGAGTCAGGGCCTGCCTGGAGCAGGGTAGGGCTGATACGGCCAGGAAAGCATCGCTTTGGTGCCCAGGAAACCGAGGCACCGCCCGCGAGGGACTGAGGGGCCCCGGGGCTGCTGGGGGACCCAGGCACGGAGTGGGGGCTCTTCCACAGCAGGAGCCTCCCTGGTGTTCCCTGATGGCTTGAAGGGGGAGTTTGCAGGGCTTCCCACTGCTCTGGGGGGTCAGGGATTTGTCCTGACCTGCCCAAGCCCAGGAATCCTCACGGCGTGGGGTTGATGGTTTCCTCCGTGCAGGCGTCTTGCTGCTCCTCCAAGGTCAGCTCCAGTGTTCTCCTGGTGTCTTGTGAGGATGGATAGCCATAAATAACCATAAATAATCATAAATAACCAGAAGTAACTTTATGTTGCTGATCACGTTCAAAACCTACAGTTCTGTAAAGGTTCCAGCTGGGTTGGTCTCCTCTCCAAATAAGAGAAAACAGCCTTCAGTTGCACTGGAGGTTTAAACTCCAGTGGTTTAAACTCCACTGGAGGTTTAAAGCTCTTAAAGGAGTTTTAAAGCTCCAGTGGAGCTTTAAAGGGAGGTTTAAACTGAATATTAGGAAACATTTCTCCATGGGAAGGGTTGCCCAGCATTGGAAGAGGCTGGGCAGGGAAGTGGTGGAGTCACCACCCCTGGAGGGGTTGAAAAGATGTGGATGTGGCACTTGGGGACAGGGGGTGGTGACGGCCTTGGCACTGCTGGGGGAGCACCTGGACTTGGTGATCCTAAAGGTCTTTTCCAGTCCAACCAATTCTGGGATGTCAGGTATTGTTTGGCAGAAATATGGAACACTTATTGCAGTTTTCATGCTGCTCAGAGGGATATTTGGGCTCAGTTATCTTACCCCGACACTTGCAAGTATTTTTTTTCTTTTTTGTTTTCTTTTTTCCCCTGTTTTTCTGGAAAGCCACTAGACGTGCATCCTTTAATATAATTCAAGAGGATGGGAAAAAGCAGCCCAGTGGATTGCTCAGCACAACCACCCATCGTTATCCTGTGTCCTTAAATTGAAACATTCTTGAATTGAAGCATCATGTAAAATACATGGAGCCATGTTGTTTCCTTCTGCCTTTCTCTGCATATTTAACTTGTCACTTTGCCTTTTTCCCGTGACAAAACCGTGATGCAGCTCGTTCCAGGGATGTGCTGAAGTCCATTTGCAGCCAGAGGTTGCTTTGAAGCAGCACAAGAGAGGCTTTATTGGTTCATCCTTTGCATTCAGAACAAAGATTTGTGTGATCTGCTACAGGTATTACCAAAAGCTTCCATCAGCTATTCCCGCTTCATCCCAAAACCCATTTCTTTGTGCTTTAGGGTCTATTTTCAGAAGTCATTGCTTGTATATATGTATATACATAGGTCTTATTAATATAAACCTCTGAAATCAAAGACGTTTTTATGATTAAACCTGGCAGGAATTAGTACTAAATGGAGCCCATGAGAATTCTGTTCAGAATATCAGGACAAATCCTTTTGCAAAAGCACAGTTTAAGTGTAATATCTACCTGTTTGTAATGTGCCATAGGTGCTACAGCTTGGAATTTTTCTTGGAGAAGTAATTTATAGGAATGCATTTCCTATTTCACTGCGATTTGACTTGATTTTATTTTCTTTTATTTTATTTACAGGATTAGCTGGCACCGCTGCAGACCTAGAAAAAAGAAAGCTTATTTTTGGAAAAAATTTTATACCTCCAAAGAAGCCAAAAACATTCATACAGCTAGTTTGGGAAGCGTTGCAGGACGTGACTCTTATAATCTTGGAAATTGCAGCCATCATATCTTTGGGGCTTTCGTTTTATCAGCCGCCTGGAGAAGGGAATGAAGGTAAAAGCTTTTCACAGCAGTTATCTCAGTTTAAGCAAAGCGTGTCCTATATCTCAAACCGATTCCATCACCACCCTCCAGAAGGTCACCAACAGGAAATTTCCACGTGGATTGTTCCCCATCCCATTACATCTGGTCCTGACATATTTTTCTTTTCATCTTGACATTTCTTTATGCAAATACTGAACCTCATGACGTGAGTTAAAGAAAAATCGTAACATTCTTGTAAAACTGGAGTGGTTTTGATACTGTTTTCACCTTTGAGCTTGCACTTGGTGTGTTTGATTCATCTTTTGTGGTTGTTTATCACGTATTATAGATGAGAAATGTGTAATTGCTTATGTAACTGCTGGATCCCATGGCAGGAACACGGACAAGTCTCCAGTTTACACCAGATGAAGGCTTGAACTCAGTGAGATTCACACGTTTTAGTATTTTTAGTGGTGCAGCTCAGGCTGGTGAGCCTGGCTCCGAAGGCAGGATTGGAGCAAAGTCCTGCTGCTGATAAATATTCTCCAAACTCTGCAGAGCCCTTCTGGCTGCAGGAAGTTTCAACACCCTGCCTGCCCCCCTCCTTTTTCCCCTTTTCCCCCCCTCCCCCTTTGGAAAGCACTCTTGAATTCGCATGCTTAAAATATTTGTTCCTCTCCATAAATGCAAGATTTCCATTTCTGGCAGCTGATCCAGATTTTTCCTCCCCCCCTCTCCTGCTCTCTCCTGGACTTCTAAAGCTGGATCAAACATGCTGTGTGAAATGACGTGAGCAGCTTGGCAAATGCAGGAAGAATGTCTTCCTCTAAATATAGCCCTGAAATGCTTCTCACATTTGCTGCAGCTCCCTTTGGCTGCCTCCCTTGCAGCCCCTTCCTCCTTCCCTTCCCCTCCAGCAGCACGGGCAGCACGGAGCCACGCACAGCTCTCGGGGTTCTGCAGTGCTTTATCAATAATTGGGAACCTTTCAGTGCTTCCCCTCTGAAATTTGAATATGTGGCTATTGATTGGGCAGGTGCTCGATTTAGGCATGAAAAGATAAAGGAGTCATTTCTGGTTTTTTAACTGGGGAAAATATAATTTATTGGGATTACCTTGTATAAGTGGTGGGATACCTTGGGGACACTGTAAACCATGAGAGATTCTTTACAAAATTAGGATTTAGCTTAAACTAAATGTGCAGAATTCCATGTTTTATTTTATTTTATTTTACTTATTTTATTTTATTTTATTTTATTTTATTTTATTTTATTTTATTTTATTTTATTTTATTTTATTTTATTTTATTTTATTTTATTTTATTTTATTTTATTTNGGAATTTTGGAAGCGTGATTTACCCAGGTTTTGGGAAGAGGGGAGATGTGTCACCAGGCAGTGGTGGTTTGTTTCTTTCTTTTTCAAATTGTTATTGTCCTGATCCTGGATTTAAAATGTTTCTTTTCCCATGGGAAGCCACGGCCCAGCTGAGATTCTGAGGGAGTCTGAAAAGCTCAGCAGCACAGCCTGGGAAAATGGGTTTGTGTTTTCCCACAGCACAGCAGTTTATTCAATAGTCGCTGTTTTAAGAATTGTTTTCCTGAAAGGTTTTGCCATGGTTTGCACGAGGAGAATAAATAAAATTAGTGAATATCCTGTAATGCAGTTTTTGGAACACATTGTAAAGGTCTTCCACATTTTTTTGGAAGTCTTTCTTTGAGCAGTTATATAAATAATGCCCTTTAATTTTAGAATTAGTATATCATAAATTGCTGCCGAGGATACCTTTAATTTATTGGCAGATGACCTTTTTAAAGAATTCTGAACACTGGAAAATGGACATATTAAACTTGATTTTGCCTTGGTGAAAAGGAAATTGAAATTGAGTTTAATGGTTTTGCCTTCAGTATTTCCCTTTTCTGACTCTCCCCAGAATGAAAATTTCGTTGAAATGTGCACTTATTTACAAGTTTTATGTTGTTTTGTTTCCTTGAAAAGAATTTATTTACTTCTAAAAGTACAGCCAGGCGTGAGAAAGGAGAACTGGCCCACGTTGTTCTCTATTCTTGATCTGCCTCATTTTTAAATTCTAATTTTTTCTTTTGTTTTTCCAAATGGAATTCATTTTTATTTTGAAAATGAGTTTACAGGTCTGCTCTTTCCACACTGATTTGTTCAATCATCGCTGCCAATATTCTGAACTCGTCAGCTTCTTGCTTAGGAGTAACTTGAAAAGTCATCACCACCCAGAAGAGGCAGTCTTGCTTTGGGGGATTAAGGGATAATAACATGGAAACAAGAGATTTTAGGACACAATGCCAGGGAAACACCACCCTGTGTATCTAACTGAGCATTTATCTGCCTTTATTTAATATATTCATATCTGCCTCTCACATATCCTGAACTTTTATCTACCAATGGCATTGCTGGTTAATATAATAAGTTGAACTCATCTTTATTTTTAAAAATTAGCATAACTCTGTCTTTTATTGACTCTTGAAACCCGCTTGTAACTTTTGATGCTGCAACAGAATCAGCATTTAACTGTTTAAAATATATTTCTCCCGAGGCTTTTGAAGGAGAAATACAGGATAAAATCCACACATCCAAAAAACATTAAGAGTGCACGAACTGCTTCAGCAGCCTTGTGTAAGGATGTAGCCTCGTGGATGTGTGTGAGTGCTCAACTCTTCATTTCAGATCTGGGCGAGCCTTGGAGAACATGATTTCATTTTCTGGTGCAATCGTGGAACCTGATCCAGAGGAATCCCTGGATAAAAATGCAGTTTTATTGCTTCTCCAGAAGCCACTCCAGCTCTCGTCACTTTCCTTAGCAGGAGAGGAGGTTTCAGGGATGCTGCTCTCAGGAGCTGCTCTGGAGCTGTTTGGATGATCTGCTTTGCATTCCCTTTCACATCTGACAGGCCATTAGAAGCAATTGAGAACTTCTGCATAAATCATTGTCAGCCCCGTGGCAATCACTGCTCTCATTACTGAGCCACACGGAATCGGTTTTCCACCCTTTCCAAAAAGTGAAAAACTGCTGCTGGATTTCAGCAAATGCGTCTTGAAAGAAAATTCCCAGTGCAGGTGTAGCCTCTACTACAGGGAGGATCACACAGGGGCGTGCCTGGGGCAAGGGAAAAGGACTTTATTCCTCAGGAAAAGCCCTTCTGTGTCCCGGGTTTGGGGATTATAGAGTGTTCCCTGGTCGGGCAGAGTAGGGGTCCACCATACCTCAGAGGATTTAATGAACACGTGAGATCCTGGCTTCATTTCAATTTTTTTGTAATGTAGCTCAGAGGTAGCCCAGGACTAAATTTGAAAGGTTTGTCTTTGTATATCAGTATATGGTAAAATTATTTTTATATTCAGTTGGTAAAGAAATGCCCTGTCCTGTTTTTGGAGACAGTGTCTGAGTAGAAGGAGCTGCTTCATGAGAGCAAGCAATGGACTCAAACCATGACATTGCTTGAGGAAGCAGAACAGACTTCAGGAGAGAGTGCTTGGACTCAGAAATCCAGCAAGGGAATGGGAAATGCCAGGGCTTCTCTTGGCCATTCCCAAATAGCTGTCTTATTGTGGCAGTAGAAATGCAAGAATCTCCTTCTCCTACCTGGTCCTTTGGTATTTTTGGTGGGGTTTTGCTGCTTTGTGTTGTTGTTGTTGTTTGTTTGTTTGTTTGTTTGTTTGTTTGTTTGTGGGTTTTTTAGGGATTTTTTGTTTGTTTGGCTGGTTTGCTTTGGTGTTTTCCTCACCCTTTTTCCTCACACCTCTGCTGGAGCAGTCACTTCTTGCAGAAATGACCTAATGCCACTTTGCAGCTCTGTCCCTTTCTGGAGCTGTTTTCCCCCAGTCCCCAGCAGGATTCTGCTGCTTTGGTGCATCCCCCATCCTAATCCCTGTGAACGGGTCAAAAATTCCCAGAGCCTTCTGCAAACACCTTCAGCAGCAATTTCTGAGCCCTCTCGAGTCCTCCTCCTTGTTTCTATCTTCAGCCCCTGCATCACTCGTGGATCTTATTATCCCTTTGCAAAAACTGCTGATGCCAACCCCTGACAATCATCTGCTGCTTACAGGAGTGTAACAAACCTTTTAACTCTTCTTCCTTGAATTCCCTCTCCTTCTGTGGATTGCAAAGGGGGAAGAAGGCAGCCTGAGGTAAGATGTTTCACCATCCCAGTGTTTACCAGGAAGCCCCAGGCACGATGTCTGCTTTCCAGTGTGCAGCTTCCTGCAGCTTAAAGGTGGAATAAGAAAGGAAAAGTCTTTTTGGTTCAGGCAGCTTCTGTGAAAATTCCCAAGGCAAAACTCTGGACTGAAAACAAAGTTAAGTGATCAGTTACATTGCTCAATGCTGCTCGGCAGGGCTTGGCTGGCTTGCCCTTCCCCTTACTCATGCAACAAGTTGAAAAAATACAGGATCAGGACATGGTCCCCTGAAATTCAGGCCTCCCAAGACTCTTGCATTGAGCTATTGGAGCTTTTGTGCTGCTGCTGCTGCACAGACTGGGGCTGCGGCTCCTGCTGGCCTCTCATGACCTAAAAGAGACTTTATTCCATGGAGTTCACCACTCAGGGGTTTTCTTATCATTTTTATAAAATGCCACGTTGCTCAGTGGGGACTCAAGCTGAAGATTATATCAGAAAGGACATCCAGAAACTGGAGAGAAGGTGCAGCTGCTCCACAGCCCCTGTGAGGATGCTGCTTCATCCTGTTCCTGGGCTGAGCCTCCCCGTGGAGGCGACGCTCGCTCGGACTCATGGCACAACTGTTGTGGGAATGTCAAATCCCTGCCCGGATGGGATGGACAGCAGGGAAAGGGAGCTGCCAACCTGTCAGCAGTGCTGGAGTCACCAGGCAGCAGGAAAGGTCCTCCCTGCAGAAGCCAAGGCAGCCACGAGGTGTTTAGACAAAAAAAAATCTGTAAAAATCAATCTGAGAGGGAGTTAAAACCCAAAGCCAAACACAACTTCCCCATCTCCCTGTCCAGATCTCTTCCGTGGGGTTGGAAGTGCTGTGCTGTTCCCATTTTCTCCCGGGTTCCTGCCGATGGAGTACAGCTCAAAATGTGTCTTTTGGCATTTCATCTCATTGAGCAAGTCTGGAAATAAGTCACAGGAGGAAAGATTTGGCCAGCTCTTAGTGCGGGTGAAGGAAGTGGAAAAAGTAAAAATTTTATTGATATTAGAAAGAATACATTTTAAAAAGAATATAGAGATATGAAAGAATAGAAAGCAATTGGCAGCCAACTTCTTTTTCTCAGTTAGGAGTGAAAATGCTGCATGTAATACCAGCTAGCTTGAATTTCCTTGCACTTTGTACTGATGCACATTGAAAAAAAAATTATTCCCACCAATTTGGACATTTAGGAGGAGGACAAATCCTCCTCCTTGCGAATTCCCTGCCTTGGAGTTCTGCTGGAGCAGAACAGCTGCAATAGAGTGTGTGCTAGGCTCAGGTACAATGTCCTGTTCTAAGGATGTGATGTCTGTCCCAATCCCTCAGCACTCAGTGTGGGTATTCCTAAAAAAAATTTAAACCCATTGGAATAACAGGAAATTGAGCCATTGCTCCCTCAAAAAATTTCAAAATGTTGTTTTTGTGGAAGTATTTTTTTGTGGTTCCAGCTTTCAGCTTTCCTTAGGTCAGTTTGTGGTTTTCCTGCTCCCTCCCGTGATGTGTAGGCTGTTAAAGGGAATTTCAGGGTTTCAGGGAAGGTGGAACAGGCAGAAAAAGCCCCTTTCTTTGTTGCCATACATGTCAGGACAGCTTGACCACAGATTGGATAAAATTCTTCTTTTTTTCCCTCCAGTTTTTAAACTGTGATTTTCTTCCCTTCACGTTCTTTGCCAATAGTTGTTGCAGAACTGTGCTCATTTCAGTAACTTCAGGTAGGTGATATTTGGAACTTCTCACCCATTCCGTACCAAATTCTCAACAATTTTCTTCGAAACGTTTCTCTTCCTTACACTTATTGCCCAGATCACAAAACTTCTTCTATTCCCCTTCCAAGAAGTCTCAGGAAACGGATCTGGTGAGTATTTTTTTTTTTTTCCTGGGGATTCTAGAAACCTTCCATCTCTGGGATGAAATCATCTCGTTCTTAAATGGCACAAGCACAGCAGATGCCTGCTGGGGACACCTGGAAGTAGAGGCGGGCGTGCGCGATCGCGGCTTGGCGCGGGAGCGGCGCGCAGGTGTCGGCGACCCTTGGATCCCCCTGCATGGCAGGATCAGCTCTGCAGGAGCCCCGCCGCCTCATCTGCTCTGGGAAATGGCCCTGGGAGCTGTGAAGTCCTCTGGGGAGAGAGCTCGGCTCCTGCCAAGCTCAACCACGTTGGCGTTGTTGGGTTTGGCTTTGTTGCCGTTGAGCGTTTGCGTTGTTTTAGGGCAGAGACGAGCGCCGGTGGAGCCAGGAGTGGCTCAGGGGTTTGTTGGAACAAGGAATTCTCCTGTGCCTCTTGGCTTAAACGGCCCGGGGGAATAAAGAGTTGGTTGAAAAAAGGGAAAGCACTGATTGCTGAGGGACTTGAACCAAATTTAATTAAACGGAATTAAAAGTAACCTGAGATTAATAACCTCATGAAGGTCTGGTGCCGTCCTCTGAGGAATTCAGTTCATTTACTTCCTAGCGAGGCACAATTGAATATAAACGCAATGTTTTAGTGCAGCATTTATCAATTTTTACCTTGTCCTCACCCTTTCAGCCCATCCTACGTTTCCCTTAGCATTTTAATTCAGGAGGGCTATTGAATGCATAATGAAGCACATTCATTTTTTAAATCCATTGCCAGACTTTTCCATCCTGGGGGTCTTGCAGGGCCCATTCAAGATCCCAGGACATTTTCCACAGGAAAAAGTTGCATGTATCTCCTTGTCTCTCAAAGTCTGTCACCCTGAGTTTCATTAATATGCACTTAATCAATTTGATTAATGAGTGAAAACCTCAGAAATGTCAGGAATGAGTCAGCTGAACAAAGTTAATTCTCCAGTCTTTTGTGGCAGCTTTACATCCTTATCTTTTTTGTTAAGAGCATTTTACTTGTGATAATGTAGATTACATTAAAAATGCATAAACGTAGGCAGCATTAAAAACTAGTTTGTAAGGCCAACATTAATGTTATTTTGCAACCCTCCTAAAATCAGAGCAGCACACAGCAACAAACAGCTCCAAGTCTTTTGCCAGCCCTCCCAGTTATGAAGCCAAGATGAAAAACTGACTCCACCATTTAACCAATGTCTCCCAGTAAAATTTTTGGTACGCTGAAGATCTGTCATCTCTTAAATCCTCTCCATTATACAAAAAATGTATTGGAGAAAATATGAAGCCTTTTCAAAACAAATTGAGCCAAGATTCATTCATTTTAATGCTTTGCAGTGTTTTGAAGCCTGAATTTCCCCCTATTTCATGGCCTGTGTCAGTGCAGAGCAAACCATCCCCAACAATAACAGAATATTCACAGGACTGCTGCAGGTGCTGAAAACAGCAACAAGTGGTGAACATCTTCCAACCTCTGGTGTGTTTGCCTCATTCTGTGAGCCTGCACAAAGAGTGTTACATAATGTTCTCCAGGCACTGAGCAACAAGAAATCAATGTGAAATCAATGTGAAATCAATGTGAAATCAATGTGAAATCATGGATATCAGGGCGTGCAAGGGCCACACAGCTTTAAAAGCTGATGTGTCCTAATAGGAATCCTTTATCATCTTTGCTGCTAAACAAATCACCCTGATCCAGCTGTCGTGGCACCAGAGGGTTTTATTGTGCTGCTTTATTGAGAATGCTGGGAGGAGCATTCTCAGGAGAAGCTGAGCTATTAGAAAATAGCATTTTTTATTTAAAATAGATTAATCTCAAAAACGTAGATGGTTGGCAAAACCAGGGTTAGCAAAACTCAGCCTCTAAGGAGCGTCATTGCACGCGCTCAAATTCTTTTCTCATTCATCATAAAAATTAAGCCGTGAGATTCCCCAAGGATTTTTTAAACCAGTCTAAACAGTCTGTCAGCACGAGGAGATGAAGCAGTTGGCAGCCTGGAAAACAGGAGAAATGGAAGTATCTGCCCTCTTCAAAACAGCTTGTTCTGCCAGAACCCCCCATTTAACCTCCTTCCTCCCGAAGCGTGGATGAGGTGAAGCAGCATATGGCTTCTGGAGACATTGCCCCAGTCTGTTTGGCTAAAGAAATGTAGTTCCTGTAAGAATCTGCTTTTTAGCTCCTGCTCTCAATCCTACTTTAATGCTAAGGAGCCAGGAGCCGAGAGCAGGAGATGCTGGAGCGTGTGTGCTGTGTGTCCCAGCTGTCCTTGTCACCCATACTTGTACAGGGCTGAGCTCATGGGGAGAAGGTTGTGCCCTCTGGGTCATCCTTCCCTGGAGACACCACTCAATTTCTGGAACGGCTTTGCTTTTGTGTTATTTTCAAGAGAAGGGATAACTTTGGGTCGGGGGCTCTGTCGTGGGATGAGTGGGTGAGAGGCCTGAGAGATTTGGGGTCATGGGGAGCATCCTGTGGGGCTGGGCTGGNGTCCCAGCTGTCCTTGTCACCCATACTTGTACAGGGCTGAGCTCATGGGGAGAAGGTTGTGCCCTCTGGGTCATCCTTCCCTGGAGACACCACTCAATTTCTGGAACGGCTTTGCTTTTGTGTTATTTTCAAGAGAAGGGATAACTTTGGGTCGGGGGCTCTGTCGTGGGATGAGTGGGTGAGAGGCCTGAGAGATTTGGGGTCATGGGGAGCATCCTGTGGGGCTGGGCTGGGGAATGGCACAGTCAGGGCTCAGACTGAGCCTGCAGAGCCTTTCCTGGGGCTTTGCACCCCCGTGCTTGGGGTGATGCTCCTGGACAGAGCACAAGGCTGCTGGGAGAGGGGTAAACCTGGCGTTCTGGCTGGATCTGTGGATTTGGGGGGGTCCCAGCCCCCGTGGGGTTGTTCAGGGGTGCTGACAGTCAGGACTCGTGGGGAAGGTGGTGCAGGGCTCACCTGAGCTGGTCCTGACAGCCAGGAACAGTCAGGAGGGCAGGACAATCCTGGCTGGCCCCGCTGGCATCCTGCAGGTCAGCGTTTGCCAGAGCTCCCCAACATTCCCTAGGTTTGGAACCATGCCAGGAGGAATGCTGGCTGCATAAATCAGAAGATTAAATCAGAATAAAACCAGCCTGGTCCAGCCTAGCCTGGCTGATCCCAGCCTGGCAACACCAGCCAAAGGCAGGCAAGAGGCAGGAGATGAGGAGCAAAGAGACCTGAGGGGATGCTGGAGGGGGTTTGTTCTGTCCCACCCTCAAAAGCACCATCAATAAACCCTCCCTGGCAGACATTTATCAGGCTTATCTTTAAAAGGTTCCAGTGATGGAAATTCCCTGTATTCTCGGGAGACATTAACTCCTGGTGTGTGACCAGGGTGTCTCTTGTAAGAATTGGAGCATATCGCTGCTTTTGTGTTTTACAAGGATGGAAAGAACAATTTGAGATGTTTTATTTCCAGCTGTATTTTGTCTGCTTGAAGCCAGCCTGATTATAAATACCAGGGAATAGCTGTTTGTGGAGACCTACCCACAAATGGGAATTCCTTTCAGTTGGGGATTTGAAATTCGAGCAGCATGGCAGTAGTGCAGGGGAGTGCAAATATTGCACTGAAGCTGACAAAGGGAGCAAAAATATTATCTTGAAAATGTTTACCTGTTAAAAAAAAAAAATCAAAATTCCCTCAAATCAATGAGAACTCAAAAGCTCTGAAAACATTTTTATTTTGCAAAGTTAATAGCTTATGAAATAAAACAACATAATATAAAATACAGGAATATTGAATGTTTTCTTATCTCACTGTGATTTAAAAATAACTTTTAATTTGGCAGCTTTAGGATACCAATTATTTTTCCAATTTGCAGAATCTTTATGATATGACTTTTAAAATATGAAGTATTTCTGGACCAGGTTCTAGGATTATTTTGCAGCTGGAGCTCAGACAAGCTCTGTCACATCCCAAAGTCTACCTGTGCTGTTCCTCTCTGTTGATGGGCTTGAATTAGAATGAAAAATTATTACCTGGAAAAAAAATGTTTAAGCACAGAAACAACCCAGAAATACCTTTTTGAACAGGAAGGCACTTTGCATAATACATATTTTCATGTATATATATATATATATATATATACACAAACATATATTTCTCCTATTAGAAAAGTAACACTTAAGTAATTTCAATTTATTTCTGTCTTGCACAAGTTCTGCCTTTTCTCCCCAGGAGATGCTGCTCCTCTTGTCTCAGTTAAATGTGCATAATTAATATGCAGAAAATATGGAATGTACGTTCTAAATGGAGATTATCCTAATTACCTGCAGCTTTAGCTTGCTTTGGATGTATCCGTGTGAACATTTTGGTTCAGAATACGCCTCAGAAATCCCATCTCCTGTCTGTCCCCAGTGGGGTCACGTTGCAGGTGGTTTTGGATGTTCAGGGGGGATTCCACCCCATCCTTTGGGGTGAAAATAAACTGAAAAGCACAGTCCAGGGCACGTTTCCTTAGCACAGAGATCTGCACTGTAAAACTGCTTTTATAGGGCCACACTAATGCTGGTGGAACTGCCTGATGCCTTCTGCTGTAAGGAATTATGACAGAACTTTAATCTTTTACTGACGTGATTTCTCACCCTTAAAGCTTTACAGGATGGAAGAACCAAGATGAGGAATGTAATGAAAGCAATAAACGCTGCAGTTCTTCAGGGGTTTTGTGGCTGGGCTCTCCAAATCCTCCCTATCTCCTTTGGCCAGGTTTTCTCCTTCGGAGTGTGTGCTGGTAAAGGCACAAAAAAGGGCACTCTCACACCTGCTAGGTTTGGCAGAAAGAGGGAAAAGGAGACTTTATTTACATTTCTGATACGTTATAGGGTTCTCAATTCCACCAGGGATTGGAGGACATGTCACTTCCTCCTCAATCCCACTGGAGAAAAAGGATGCTCATCAAACTTTCTCTTATCACAAAAGGAATGAAAAACAGAAAATACAGTTAAATAAACATCGGCCATTATTTACATGGAACTGTGTGAAAATCTCTGACTCCAAGGTTATAACAGAAGGCTTAGCCAAAAACAGGACAACACGAGTGAGGCAGGGACAGCATCAGGAGAGGCCCAGGTGCTCCAGGACTGGCTCCAAGGGCACTGGGTGGATTTTCTGGGATTGCAGTTTCCCAGCTGGGGCAGTTCTTTAAGATACTCAACTCCAAATTTGCTTTATCAGCTCCTTCCCAGCTCTGAACCTCTGAAAACTCGGAATTACTGTGTAGGGACCTGTTAAGTCAGTCACCTTTCCTCAGTAACCTCTCTCTGCAGAGCCTGCAGGTTGGAAAAAAGTTGAAAATTTCTCTCTAAATGGTCTGGGGTGTGAACTGTGTCAGGCATCACTGCTCCACTCCAGCCCCTGCTCCACTTGGGGTTTTAGAAGCTCTGGTGAAACATCCGTCAAGATTTCCAGGCAAAATCAACTTCTTTCAATTTTGTTCTTGCAAATTTTTGGTAGTATTTCTGTTAAATGCCCTCAGTGAGAACATCTTGTTTTAAAGCATCAAAACCCAAAAAAAGGGAATATTTTTGGAAGCAAGTGCTTTTTGTTTCTATTCGAACACAGTCAAAGAGGGGTGGAACAGCACGAGCATCCATCACTCAGGCAGATGCCACCCCAAAAACCTTCCTCAGTGATTTGCTCTTTTCATCCCTGTGCTTCAGACAGAAAAGGAAGAGGCTCTGTTGAGAAGCACAGGACAGACAGCTCCCCATCTGGTGATGTCTTTATGAACTCTGTTGTCCTCTGTCGATGGGAAATGTTTTCCATGCTCTATTTTCAGCCGAGTGCCCCGATGAGAGCCGCTTTGCTGGGAAGCATTTATTTATCTGCCCGGGTTCCTGTGTTTCCTGGGGCTCTCAGTGATCTGAGTGGGAGCTGAGGAAGTGCTCAGAGCCTCCTCTCCTTCCAGCTGGGTTTCGGAAGTGCTGGGAGTGCTCAGGGATTGCTGCATGAGCAGTGGGAGCGTTCTTCCTGTCTGTAGAACCCAACTGCAGCCTTATCTCTCTGACGTGGCTGAGACATCCAAACTTAGCAGATTTTCCTGATGTTGTAGATATTTTTTCCTTCATCCATCCGTGTTAAATAACACAGCTTTATCCCAGGGGCTGCAGTGTTCCCTCTGCCTTTTTTTTTTTTTTTTTGCAAGGTTAGAATTTGAAATCAAACTTAATTAAACTTTTCCAGGTGAGTAAATGTCAACATATGGACAGCCACTTCCCTGCTAATATCAAGCTAACAAATTCTAATTTCTAATTGGTTTTATTCCTAATGATTTGTTTGCATTGGCACAGCAGCCTCTTCCAAATGTGGTCCTGCAACATGTGATCATGAAAAAAAGGGCATTTCTTTCCCTCCTTCTTTTACTCTGAATTAACCAATGGCATTTATTAGTGTTCCATCCAGAACTCTGGGATCACAGTTCCCTGAGCTGCTAACTCAATTTAGTCCACGCATCTTTCAAACTGAATTTGTGTTTTACATTGATTTTTTTTTCATACTTATGCCATTTAAACAGCATAATCTGAAGGGGATCCCTTATTTGTGCTGCGTGTTCTTCATTGCTGTAAATTGGTTTTTGATGCAGTCTGAACTTAAAACACTTTTCTGGGAGAGTCAGAGCAGCTGAGTTACCCCCAGGCAGAGTTCCTGGGGGTATCCAGGCTGGCTGCTAAATCAGATTTCTCAATGTATTTTTGTTCTGCACTGGAACTGAACTGAGTTCATCTCCAGCTTTTTTTTCCATGAAAAACTCTGAGAAAAAGAGCCTAAACTGAGCAAAACTATTTAAGGTTAAGACCGTGTGCACCTGTTCTGCATTCTTGGAACAGTGACTTAAATTTGGAGAATTTTATAGCTCTATTTTAATATATCCTGCAGGAATACAAAGAAACCTTCAACTTTCACCAGAATTTTCCTTGTGGACACTGACATTTGTATGGAAATGGAAAGCAATGTCAGAATCGATCGTTACTGATTTTTTATCACTGTATCTACAGAGAGAGTTAAATAATATTAAAGATTTGTTTCCTTATGAAACTGTTTGTAGCTCTATCTTTTTGAGAGAAAATCACTGTCACAGTTATCCCAGCACAGCCTTCCTGGCATGGACAAAACTCTTGCACTGTGGAACTGTCCTCTATTGGGAACCTGAGTTTTTGACTCACAGTCTTAATTTCTCTCAGTTAACCCCCAAATATTCATTACTGACAGAATTTAAAAGAAGAATGATTATTTAATTTAATTATTTTGTCTTTCTTTTTTATTTATTTATTTTTTTTAGATTCAGTAATGCCTGCAAAGCTGTTTATGGTTGTTTATTATTATGGGGCTAAATATTCTTGTGTAAAAACACTTGTTCTGCAAATTCTTACTGGGCTGCAGAAATTTAAGTGAATGAAATTGCTCTTTTCTAAGTGTTTTGATGAAGATATTGCACTGGTCATTTTAGAATATTCCCATTTTGATTTTCACCATATTCTAAAATGCTTTCAAAAGACCTGCTTCTGGATTGAGATTGCATTTAACATTTATTAGTAGAAATTGTCTTTTCTGAAGCCTCCCTATGAGAAACTTCTCGATGCTTGATTTCTGCTTTCCTGGCTGGATATCCACTCAGTCTGTCTGTCTTTAGGATTTTCTCTTTCCCCTATTTTGAACACATCACCTTTGAAATGAGAAAACAAATGAGGTCCTGCTCATCCAGCACTGCTTGGGGTTTTTGTCTTAATTGATCTTTTTATTGCAATGTAGATTAAAAAAAAATTTATTTATTTTACATCGGTTTTTATTTATTACAATCTGGTGTTGCTCCACTGCATCAAACTCTCCGTTCTGAGGTGTTCCCCACACCAGGGGAGCTTTGGGAGCCAGCTCCTGGCAGGATCTCAGTGCTGTGGAGGGACAGCAGAAGTTTAAGGCTCGAGCTGGCGTCAGCAACGACACATTAAGAACTTATAAAGTGCAAAACGTGCACGTTGTGTCGTGTGGGACCCGCAGATTAAACAATTATTTCCTAATGCAAGGTGACCTACATCTGCTTCCTCCAAATCTGGGCTGGGCTGCAAAATCTGAAGTCCCCCAGATGCCTCCCCTTCATTAGGGATGTGCGGATCTGTGACAAATCCGGGCTGCTGGTGGATGTTGCTCATTACAGGCACTGCCAGGGTGCCAGGCACGACTCAGCCCTCGGCTGGGGACGGCAGGTAATGAGATTGAGAACTTTGGGACGGAATAGAAAATCTTCTCACATATTCTCCAGGAAGAGATCCTCCAGAAATATTAATTCCGTAAGTAGGACTCGGCTAGGACGTGACCTTGCAAGCCAAGTGGTTGGATAACTGCACTCCAGTCCTTGTTAATAACCACAGAACAGCTTTTCAAGGTCTCGTTCCTGCATTTGGAGCCTGTGTTTTACCTTTGGAATGTGAGTTTCTATTTAGCAGACATCTCTAGCTCGGAGCAATAGAAGTGAAGCTACAACAACCCCATGTCAAGGTTTTCTCTTGCAATCCGTAAGAACAGGACTTGTGATAAAAATTCCCATATTTTTTTGCCTTTCTCTATTTTTCTGTGGCAGCAAAAGGAAATGAAACTGAATATAAACATTGTAGAAGAAGTTGCTTGGTCCTTCGGTGGAGTGAGGAGCCCTCCCTTTGCCTGACCTCTCCAAACTGCATTTCCTTGGAGGTGCCAGGCAGGAGAATCTTGCTCGAGATATCCCATCCACTGAAGTGGAGGGAGTATTTCAATTAACATTCCTGTGCTCATGCACGTTTGTGATCAGGCTGAGGAAAGTGGGAATATAGATATGCTTGCAGGGCCCCCAGATTTGTTTCCTTGCAAATGGAATGGCAGAAATGTGTAAATATTTAATAGCAGGCTCTGGAGCTGGCAGTTACATAACAAACCCACAGGGACAGCAGCTCCTTGCTTCCCCCTCCCCGCCCCCCTGGAGCCCTTACATAACAAACTGATGGATCACAGAGCAAGGAGTTCTAATGCTGTGCCCAAAAGTCACTTTTAATGAAGGTACAAACCCCCCAAACCTCAGGGTTTGGAGTGGAATTTTCTGACACTCGTAAATCCCTTCTGCGGGGCAGGAGGGAGCGCGGCTCTGGAGGATGCTGAGCACTGCAGGTGACTTGGAAATGCTTCTCAGCGCTGCCTAAACCCGGGCAGGGACTGAGAGAAGGGCAGAAATGGTTGAATTTCCAGTGATTTGTGCCCCTCTGCCTGAGCTGTGGCTCTGAGGTGACTCCGAGCCCAGGCAGCCCCTGTGCCTCCTGCTCTGCCCTGGTGGGAAGTGATCCCACATCTGCTGCTGCCTCCTCACAGCGCGGGGTTGGGGCAGGAGCGGGGCTGGCGATCCCTCCTGGGGCTGATGCTGGAGCAAAAGAGGCAGCACAACCAGGAATCTGTAGAAATAAACCCTGCAGGGTCTGTTACAGCTTTAAAAGCCTTGTTAAGGAGGGAGATTTATGGTTTTTATTGCATGATTTTTTTGGTTATTGTTCCTTTTCTCACACAGCTAAATACGTTTGTGAAGTAAGAAGCATCAGTGGTGATGTTAGGGACCAGAGCCCTGCTCTGCTGATGAAAAAGCTGTAACTTAGAGCTGCTCAATTTGCTTTAATAACATCAGGGCTGGAGCTGCAGCCGGGGAAAAACGTCTTTAGAGAAAGCGATTCAGTAAAAAGTTTTTATCAGGGGAACTGTTGTCTTTCTGATGACAAAACCAGTTTGACTGACTAAAAAAATTACCTCTGGGGGTGTTAGGAGATTTTCCTAGGGAATTTAAATGCCACAAGGTATTCTCAGCTTAAAAATAGCAGTGTGTAGGTTGAAATGAGTAGCTGAGAGGTATGTGCTGTAGGTTGGGATTTAGGAATACAGATGTTCACAGATTCTAAAAAATGTACTTTTTCTGATTTAAAAATTACTGTGCTGCAGCTCAGGACCGTGTAGTTTGTAATTATAATCATTATGTTATTCAAGGCAGCTTTAAGAATCTCCTGATAACTCTTTGAAATTTTAAGCAGATATTCTTTTTAGCTGCACTGAGCCCGTGTGCTTCCTTCTGTATCTGCCCAGATTTGGTTGATATTAGGAGAAATGTGTATTGAAACGGTGTCTGTGGTGTTAAAAGCATCCCAGATCCAACAGGACACGAGCCTGGGAAGCTGTCAGGTGATGCTGTCTGGCTTTTTGTGGCTTTTTCCTATTATTTCCCTTTCTGGCTTTCCCCAAGTTGAAATTATTAATAGCATCAACCAGGTTATTACCTCGTGATGCTTCATTGTTCCTGAAGAGCTTGAACCTGTTCTTGTGTCTCCTCCTCTCCTTCTTCCCCTTCCCCTTCCACGACAAGCACCTTCCAGTTTTCTGTGCCTTTATTCCTTTTTTTTTTCCCTTCTAAACCCTTCTATATAATTAAACCCTGCTAATGCAGAGTAGGTTTCTGAGGCCAGGTTTGAGTTTGCTGGCAATGAGGTGCAACCCAGGTGAGTGCCTGGGTGTTTGCTGAGCTCTCCAGGCTCCTGGGCAGGTTTGGAGCCCGGAGCTGCAGCCCCTGTGATGCCTTAGGTTTTAATTTCTATATTTTTCAAATCCTGTACTGCCCAGTGTGTAACTCTGAAGTTCCTTGCAGCTCGTGAGCTGCTCTCTTAGGCCAGACAGACACAACAAAGCCTCTCTGAGCTGTTCAAGGACACTCGGGCTGTCCTAGGCCCAAAGGTGTAAACTGGGACCATGAAAGAGGTGGAGAAATTGAAGAGAGCTGAAGTTTTAATTGGTGAATTTATGCTGATATGCAAATGGACCAAACCTGTATCAGTGTCAAGAACTTGTGACTCGTTGTCCACCTTGGGGTCCATTTTATGGAAGCAGCCTCTGGCTCCCCAGGGTGTGCCTTGAAGGCCTTCAAATAAATCCCTGCCTTTATTCCCTTCCTCCTGTCCGGTCTCTGTTTCTGGGTGGCTGGGAGAAGGCATCACCTGCTGAGATGGAAACCCAGCTGCTGCCCCTTCAGCTGGGCTCACCACGTGTGATGGGTGCAGGACTTTCCTATTCCCTCCTTCCTGAATCCTCCTTACTTTTGGATTTTTTTTCTCCCTTTCATCTCCCCTCTGTAGAAAACTTTTCCAACAGCTTTTGCTGGCCTATTTCTGGTCCAACTTCAAGCTTTTCAAATTCTCTTCTTCCGCAGGGTTCTGGTAAGGTCCTCTCAGATATTTTATGGGCACAGTCACCTCGGTCCCCTTTGTGTTTCTGAGTGTTCTTTGAGGCTGCCCTGCCAGGTTCTCGCTGTCCTGGGGAGTTCCAGCTCACCCGGGTGTTCCTTTTGGGATAAACCAATCCATTTTATGGCTCCAGCTGCTTTTTCTGTGCTAAAGAAGCCCCAGCCCTTTACACCCTTGACTTGCAGACCTTTAGCATCTCAATTTCAAACTCCGTGTGCATTTTCTGTCCCGTGAGGGTGAGACTTTGGCCATGGCACACATGAAAACGTGTTCAGGGTGGTGGTAGAAAAGAGCTCCGTATTTTAAACTTGTTTACCTCTCTGGAATTGGGTTTTCTGACAGGTATGGCCTCTGTTAAATGTAATTTAAGATGAGAACATCACAATTCGCTGTCTTGGAAAAAAAACCCTGCCACGAATCACGTCTGCATATCGACAATTCCTTTGTGATGCTTTTCACTCTGTGCATTTCAACAAAAGCTCAGGCAGATTTTTGGGTGGCATTGAGAACCACGTGCTCTCTGGGACAGCAGAACAGCAATCTTGTACCTTAACATGAATTTTTTCAAGCTTATATGAACATTTTTAATAACAATTAGATGCTTTAAACTCAATTTTGCTACTTAGGTGTATTAATAATGGTGTATTTTATGTATTTTGTTAATATTTCTTATTTTCTCCTTATCTTAAGTCACTCTGTCACATCAGGCAATAAGGACAGATAATATCAGTAGATAATTAAGTAGTTTGCCTTTCCCCCCTATAACTACGTAAAGTTTCTTCCTATAAATCCATACAAGTCCTTCTGTAATTTCTAGAAAACCATAATGGTTAAAAAGACATTAAAAACCCAATTGTTTTTCCTTAAGTACACAAGAAAACATTAGACATTAGGTTTCCTTTTTTTTTTCCTATTAAAAAGGAACACCTCTAAAAGAGTTTGGAAGCAAGAACAACCACATAACTCAAGAAAACGTTTCCTGACAGATTGGTCATCTTGTAAAGGGCAGGTTGCATTTCGAAATCCTGCTTTTAATACTTTAAAGAAATCTGCTCTGAAATCTTGCTGCTGTAAGAAGCAGGTAGTTTTTTGCTAGAGTTTATTCCTACCAAAAGGACATTTTTACATTCATTTTGCATTAATTTATGCAGCACTTTTATCCCATCTCCTTTCTGGGGAGTGTAAAACGCAAAGGGGAAATTTCCCAAAAAGGGGAAATTCTGATTGAGCTCTCAGGGGGTCCCACACCCTGGGCCAGGGGATCCCCTGGGGTTTTGGAGAGGCCACACCAAATCTCAGCCATTAAAGACTCAAAAATCCAGAAGGCAACTCACCATTTCCTCCATCTCTCTAGAAGAGTTCAGGTTTTGATGAGGTCCAGAAATGAATTTCTCTGCTCTTAGAATTCCTTCCTCCCTTCAAACACCTCCGCTCCACCTGAGTTTATCACTGCCAGATGAAGTGAATTAAAAAAAAAAATTAAATACATTTAAAATTTTGTTGTTTCCAGTGGGTTGTGGAGAATTTTCTCAGGATTTTAAGTTGTAAACATGATTTTTTATTCAGTGTGGAAGCTTGTCAGATTTAGGGACACTTTCCAAGAGCTTGATCTAAGTTCAATCTGTTTCCTTCAGACTTTCTTTCATTCTTACAAACAATTTTTTTCAGCTGGAATAAAATAAATTTGTCACTGAAAAATGAATGATTTTATTTTATTGTGCTTAATCTATGAGGTATCTGCAGGTAACTCCTTTTATCTTAATGATAACATCTTGTATTATTTGCCTGCTCCATGGTACCATTTATGTGAGCATGGAGATCAGTTCTGACACCACAAACACAAAATCAACTTCACTGCTCGAGTCAAGGAATATTTTTAATTTTTGCCTGATTTTGCTTAATCAGGATGTATTTTTTTTTACTGAAATGTCTTGGAAATATTACTGTGCAGCAGCTCTTTGTAATTTTGTACAAGCTGGACTAAATTTCCACCATCTGTAAAGGAAATAAAATCAGTGTTTGACTGTGGCTACACCAGGCCACGCTTATTTTGTGAGAAGTAAGAGAGGAGGTTTGCTCTTAAAAAACCAGAATATTCATCATATTTAATTCTAAGTCATATCTAATGAAAAAAGGAGAGGGAATTCTGGTGTTACATCTGCTGAAACAGAATTACTTGCACTAGGAAACCATTTAATGCAAGCAGGACAAAAGTGAACCCCCTGGTTTGGAAGAGGAATTTAACACCTGACACAGCCCAATTAAGATGATTAAGGCTAAACAGAGCAAGATTCATTAGTCCTTCCCAAAATCCCCATTCTGCTGAGGGAGGAGGTTGCAGGGTTGGTTTCTGATCTGCGTTTGTGGCTGGTGATGAGCAGCTGGAGGTACTGAACTTAAAAAGGTTCTTAATTTCCTCCTTGAGTGCTAGAGAAGTGGTTTTGGGGAGGTTCTCGTGCTGAAGGTTCTGGAGGGCCACGAGTGGAAGAACATCCCTGCCAGGGCAGCCCCTGCCCTTGGGAGCAGCCTGTGGCTTGCCCTTGAGAAGTCTCACTGTAAACTACAGAGAACTTGGCTAAAGCCTCCCTTTATTTTAATTTTCTTCCTCTCTTAGCAGCCTCTCAGTCTCATCTTTCTTCCTTTGACTTCTGGTAGTTCTGTTATTGCTCACATGCAAGAGTAATTACTCGGCTGGTTAATGAATTATGATGCTCCTGTTTCAGGGAAGGCTTTGTAATTTAAAAATAGAAATCACATTGGTGGTTAATTCCCTCTAGTGACAGGTGACGAATTAACCAAAATTAAACTTCAGTCAGAGGTGGAAGCGAAGTTGCTGAACCCCCTGGTACCTGGGTAAGGTGGAAAAGTGATGTCAGATTCCTGCCTGGTCCCATTCTTCATGGAAAATGAAAAGATTCCTCCCTTGGTCCCTCAGGAGAGGAGGCTCTGCTGGTCAGGCTGGGTTCTGCTCTCTCATCACTTGGGATATCTCTGGGCTGTGACTCTGGAATGTGACTCTGGAGTTTTAACATGGCTGCCCAGTGTTTCTCCCAGGTGCTCTTTGACTGAGAAGCAGATCTATGTCAGTTTTATTTGAACTATCTAGGAAGTCTGTTTCAATTTTCGTTTCATCCAACTTTGAAACAGATAATTAGCAGATGTATATAAAGTAATTCAGAATTAACAGTTCAAAATAAGAGTGTATTTCTTAACATTGTTTTACCTGTGGCAGGAGTAATGTGCTTGCAGTTCTAGGAGCATCCCCTGTATTTCTGTGTGGGGAAGACTGAGGAATTAATGTCATGGAATTCGTTTCACTCAGTGTTCCTTAATACATTCATGATCAAATTGAAATACTGATAAACTCAGTTTATCCCAGTATTGTTTTAACAGCTGCTCCCTACATCTGTGTGTAGTTGAGAACATTTAGAAATTGTGTTGAAAATTGTTTTAAAAAATCATGCCAAAAATTGTTTAATTTAATCTGGTGGGGCGTTAATGTTAATTTAATGCCATTGCTTTGCACTGATTAATGTCATTCATTGTTTCAGCCCTTCCTGTCACTTTCAGCATTATTGCTACCCTTATCCTGCAGGTTCTTGGTGGCTCAGGTGAAGCTCTGAGCCCTCCTATCACATAACAGAATTGCAGCTTTCTCTTTCCATTTGTTTAGCTCGGGTTCACCAAGGATGGGCTGCTCAGCACAAAAATGAAAAGAACAGAGACTTCTGTCGCTTTATTTCCTTTCTCTTTTCCACAGACCTCTTCATTAGTCCTTTTCCTCCACTCTGCCACGTTCCATTAGCAGGCAGTGCTTGGAAAAGCAGCTCCATTCCCTCACCCTGCCATGCCACAGCAAGCTTTGTTTCTTGTGACAAACCCCACCCAAACTGGTCCTTAATCCCCCCGCAGGGTGTGGTACTGCAACAGGAGGAGCTGAGGATGAGGGCGAGGCCGAAGCTGGCTGGATTGAAGGTGCTGCCATCCTCCTGTCTGTCATCTGTGTCGTCCTGGTCACCGCCTTCAACGACTGGAGCAAGGAGAAGCAGTTCCGGGGGCTGCAGAGCCGCATCGAGCAGGAGCAGAAGTTCACCGTGGTGCGGGGGGGACAGGTCATCCAGATCCCCGTGGCAGAGATCGTGGTTGGGGACATTGCACAGGTGAAATATGGTGAGTGCGTGACCTCGAGGAGCTTTGTTCACTCTCCTGGGCCTTCCCAGCAGGGTGGGCACACTTACTGGGAGGGATGGAAAAAGCTGGAGTGTGTGATTGGTGTTGGCCATAGGGAGGTGGCAGCTGGGCTGTCAGGGCAAAAGGGGAACCTGCTGCAGAACTGCATCAGAAAATTGATTTTATTGGTGTAAACTTCTCCCACTGGCCTGGCAAGAACTGTCCATACAAAGGTAATTCTCTGTCATGGAGGATTACATTATTCGGATTTATATTTTTTTGTTTCTGTCCCATTAGGGATAAGAGGAAGTACCTTTGAATGTTGTGTAGAAGGGAACTGGGCCTCTGTGCTCTCCTCACAAGTAGCTCCAGATCCAGATAGATCCCCCAGATCAGGTGCCTGATAATTCCATGCCATAGGGAAAGCCCAGTGGAGTGGAAGACTCAGTTTTGGCAATTCCAGCAATATCCCTGTTCCATCAGCCATCACATTTCTCCAGGACTTACCTAAGGGCTTCCCAAGGTGGGGAAAGGGGAAAGAGCAGCTCAGCTGTTAATTAGCTGCTGTTAATTCCTATGAAGTCGGATAGAGAAACCTCCAGGTGATGTGAAGAACACTTCTCTGCCAACCCCCCAGTAGGGATGTCCATTTTGTGTTAAATGTGACACATCTGGATCCTGGGATAGCATTAAGCAGAAAATATTTGCAATACAGAGGTCTTTCCTTGCAGGACTGCAGTGCTGTGGCTCATGGGACAGAGTCAGGAGTAATTCCTTCACTCTGCTTCCATTTCACCTTTTAATGCAGTGGCTTATCGTGATTCTGTAACAAAAGCCATGATGTAATTGTAAAAACAACCTCACGGTGGTTTTCCTTGGCCGTGTTCTCACCACAGGTGACCTTCTCCCTGCTGATGGGATATTTATTCAAGGAAATGATCTCAAAATCGATGAGAGCTCCTTGACTGGAGAGTCCGACCAGGTCCGCAAATCCGTGGACAAGGACCCGATGCTGCTGTCAGGTAAAATCTGCCCCGTCCCCTCTGAGTTCCTGCTCTGCCTTGGGCACATTTTATTGGGGTTTCCTTTTCCGTGAGGTTTTGGCCACCCAGGTGCAGCTGAGATTTTGATCCCATTCACTGCCCTTGCCACTTTGTCATTTAAAATCCACATTGTTGGGTTTTCGGTTGCGTGCAGTTATTTCTGATAGTTGCAACTATTTTATAGAATCATAAAGAAATTAAACATTTTTCAGAGGAAAAGGAAAGTCTCACTTAGGGAAATAACAATTATTTCAATTCTTTGCATGTTAGTTTTAATTTACCATTCAATTTCAAAGACTTTTAAAGTCTCTAAACCCTTTGTGTGTGGAAGGTAAAACAGAAGAAGAAACTGTGTTTAAAAGCGACTGGATATACAAAATATTTTGAGCATGACTTCTGTGTAAAAACTAACAAAAAAAAGACAAATTATTTTTAATATTTCTATTTTCTAATATTATTCTATGCAGTAAATCAGATGAATTGAATGGAGTTTTGAAGTTTGAATAAAGGTGGGTCATTTGTCAGAGGATTCCAGCTGGGATGTGATCACAAATAACAGATGTGCTGATATATAACAATCATCAATGTGTTATAAACTGAAAGTCATTTTCAAATACTCAAGTTTTGCTGTGGGGAGAGAAATTTATACTTCCAGTGCAGAGTTCAGTAAGGTTTATACTCTTTATTTCTCTCTCACTGGATAATCTTTATGTGATTGCAAAGAAGGTGAAGAATTAATGGGATATTTTAATAAGCACTGCACACACTTTTGTTCCATACTTACACTGATAAATTTGGACTCATGCCATGTTAGAAAATCCCTGAACTCTCTTTGGTCAGGAGCAGAATTGATGATTGGAGATTCTCTCATGCAAAAAACTTCCTTCTTCCCTAAATACAGGAGCTGATGCACTGCCCATTGTTACTTGTCCAAAAACTTGGAAACCACCACATTTTTCAGGCTGGGTTTGACCTGGTTTAAAAAGTTCCTGCTGGATGTTAACCTAGACCTGTATTTTTATAAAACTTGCTTATAGAGGAAAAAAAAAAAACCCAAACAAAAACATCAACAGGCCTTAAATTTTCCTCTTATCCTTGTTCCTGAAGACATCAGTAAGTTCTCGTTTGGAGTTTAGGCAAATACTGCCGGGGTGTTGCTTGCCACTGTTCTCCCTTAATCACCTGCTGGAGGTGGAAACAGCTCAGGTTTGACAGGGGAATCCCTGAAATTTTTGGGATGGAGGCCACACTTTGTTTAGGGAGTTGAAATTTGGTAGAAGACAAACACCCCGGATTGGGGAGTGTCATTTTCACTCTGGCACCTGAGAGAGCATTTTTAACATTCACTCGGGTTCAACGCCATAATTAAACCAAGTGCTTTGTGTGCTCTTTAATCATCCAGACAGTTTTTGCTGCACTTGGGGAGCAATTCTGAGAGTCCAGATGCTGCCTCTGGCAGATGTTTCCATCTGTACCCAGCACATGGGAGCCACCCAGGAGGGCAGGAATGGGAATCCCGGCCCTGCTGCACCTGCAGCCAAAAGGAGCAGCTCCTCTTCCATAGCTGCTAAATCATTTTCCTGCTTCTTTTTTCTTTCCCAGTTATTTAGATTAATTTGATGAAGGTGTGAGAGAGGCGGAGGAGCTCACCTGGTGTGGCTCTCACCGAGCTGAGGCTGGCAGGAATTTATTTTACCTGTGTCTGGTTCTGTCAATGCACACCAGGATTTGAAACAAGGGGAGCAGAGCTTAGGCAAGAACAAATAAACCAAAGAAACCTCCTGGTCGTGGTGCTTTGTTATGTTTTGGAAATGAAAGAAAAACTTGATTAAGGAATCGGGTCAGTTATTGCCTGGAGCAAAATAGTTCTGGTTTGGTCTTAATTCACTACCAGAAAAGCCAGAAAATATTCCAAGCTGGGCTTCTGGCACAGCAGAAACTTTCAGAACCAAGCAGCTGATTTCAAAAGTTGGGAATTATTTGGATATGTTGCAATTTCTTGTAAATGAGGGTTTTTTCAGAGAAAACTCTTTTTTCATAGAGGATATTCTGATGGTTGGTTCACTTTATCGTTAACTTTAGTTTCCTCTTAATAACTGCAGTGCCTAAAACCTTGTTTAGATCCTCCCATAGAGAAATTTTGTTCCTCACAAGTTTGCTGGAAGTAAAAACAGCATCAAACCCCCAAACTGGCAAGGTCTGCTTTGCTTTTCTTGTTTTCCCAGCCCTATTTCCATGTATTTAACCAGTACTGTTATTAGGTTTCGGAATTTCTGAGTCTCATGTTTAGCTGGACTTTTGTCTGGAAAATATGTCCTGTAATAAGGTCCTTATCCATCTAATGTTTCCCTCTTCCCTTGCTAAACCAGTTTTCCCTGTCTGCCTTGGAATATTCACCATTTATCTACTTTAAATTAAACGATCAGCATCTGAAAAAATACTCTTTGCTAAGATCAAGTCTTGAGAGGGAAGGAACTCGGTAGAGCTGTTCAACATGAAGATGAAATCCATGCTTAGTGATAGACAAGTGAAAAACCTGCAGCCACTCCAGAACTCCATTTCTGCCACAACTGATTGAAATCGCTGAGCCTGCTTCTGTATCCAAGCTAATTTAACCATAATTCTGCTTAACTGGTGAGATGGCCAGAATTAGGTAGAAGGAGTTTTTGGGATTCTCTTTTACAGGCCTAACATTAGGAAAAGTTTGAGAAAGGCGTCTCAAATACAGGTTTTTGCCCTCTGCAGGTGTGCAGAGCTAAGTTTGGGACGTGGTGGGTGCCTGTTTTCCTGGGAAAGCTGCTCTGGGAGCGTGGGAGCGAGTGCCACTTTCTGGAGGATATTTCTACCCACCTGTGTCGTCCAATTCAGGAAAAGATTCCCTCAGAACAAAACACAGGGATACAAATAGCAAGTTCTTAATTAAAATGTACTGGAAACACTGACACATCTTAAAGGAGGTTCTGATAAATTTCTGAGGAAGGTTTCAGAGCTTTTTTTTTTTCTGGCTGAGCCAACCAAGCCTGTGCTGGTTTTTAGAGACCCTTTCTGAACTTTAGGTTTGAATTGAGCTTATTTTTGGGGTTTTTTTGGGGTGGCAGACCCAATTTGTGTATTTGTGATGTTTTGCTGAAACTGTTTTCTTGCAGAAGATAAACTTGGTTAGTGATAATATTTCTTTTAAGGAGGGAGTCTGATGTGTTGGTGATGGATGTGCAGCCTGAGGTCTGTGCTTAAGCATTAATTCTTGCTAGAGAGTAATGCACAAAACAGGGTTTATTTTTGTCTTGTGGTAACATCCCCCTCAATACAGATTTTTCAAGTGTAACCAATCTCTCTCAGCACTGTCACAAAAGCCTGGCATCAGTTTTTGCATTTATTTTCTCTCTCTGCAACCTTTCTTGCCTCTTTTCAGGTACCCACGTCATGGAAGGCTCTGGGCGGATGCTGGTGACTGCTGTGGGGGTGAATTCTCAGACTGGCATCATCTTCACTCTGCTGGGAGCTGGGGGAGAAGAGGAGGAGAAGAAAGACAAGAAAGGTAAATCTCCCAACACCAGGACGCTCCAAAGAAAGCTCTTGGGCTTTGTGCAGCCAGAGCTCTCCTGTGCTCCCGACAAACAAACGCGATTTTTCAAACGGCCTTTTTTTTTTATGATACATTTTTATCATCACATGCCACACAGAAAAACAGCAGAAGCTGTTAACCAATAAATCCATTGGATAACAAGATGTTTTTCCAGTGTGAAGCTGCAGGCTCCCAGTAGATACTGAAATGCAGGGGGATACATGGGCACGCTCCAGCTGCTGTGGCTTCTCTGCATGAATCCGGGCTCACCCACAGTTTGCTGAGATTTTGGGCTTTTCTAGCAATGTAATTTTGGTTTTTTTCCAGGAAAAAACCTCTTGGCCATGGAAAGAGCATCTGTCTTAGAGCTTCAGGACTGAAATAAAGATAAGCTGTGGCTCTTTGCTAGCCCAGTTGTTTAATGTCAGTGATTGACTTGAGAGGCATTTTAATTTCTTCAGGTGTAAAGGTCAGGCTAAGAATAGTAAAAGCCAGGAATGTAGCAGTAAATGTTAGCAGACAGTTTTACTTTCATGTCCTGTATCAGTTAATGAAATCAAGGAGCCTCTTTAGACTTTTCACCTTATTACAGTGTGATGTCACAAGCATTTGTTAATTTACGGGCTGCACACTAAGCAGAAACATGATTTAATGTCTGTCCTTTCCAGTTTCTCTTCACGCAGTCTTGTAAATTGTTCTGCTTCCACAATTTCATTCCAAGTCTGTCCTAAGAATATTTGTCTGTCGGACATAATTAAGGGCCAATTAATACAGGTGTTTTAGACGTTTCTGCTCTTTCTAGTGTGTTTTCACTATTAATAAAAAAAAGCAGTTAGGGCTTTACTGAACATTTTATTTGCTGTCTGTCAGGCAATATGACTTCACTTTTTTTTTTTTTGTTTCCATCCTTTTATTGGAAGCTGCAGATAGGAAGGCCAAATCCAAATGGTTTTCAGGACCTACAATTTCCATTTCTGAGTGGGCTCGACAGGCGGCTGCCTTCGACTCCCCGCTGCTTTGAGGAGATCCCTTTTTCCTTAATGAAGTGTTCCTCATTTCACTTCTGCACTGAAAGGCACAAAACCTGCCAGGCGTGGGGAGTTCCAGGAGAATCAAAAGGAGAAACACTGAAACTTCCCAAAGTGACACTCTTTTATGCCAGACTAGTTTTGAGCAGTGCCTTGGAGTTCGCTCGTGCTGTCGTTCAGGGACTCCCAGCCTTTGGGAGATCTGGAGGAGAGGAGGAGCAGCTTCACCCCTGTGTGATGTGCCAGCTGCCTGGGCTGGGTTTAACTGGGTTGGCCTCTCTAGGCCGTGCTCAGGATGCCGGTGGTTCTCAGGTTTCACAGGGAAGAGCCTGGAAAGGCAGGGAAAGAGAAATCAGGGATTTTGCACTAAGCTGTGGTTGTAACTTACCCAGAGACAGTGCTTCTCACAGAGCTGTGTTAGAATCTGCATGCAGACACAGAATTTAGCTGAATAGAAATCACTACGATTTAAAAAGTCCATAATGTAGAGAATTCCTTCACATTTTGTGATGCTGCTGGCAGCTTTGTGCCTGGGCAGAGCCGGTGGCCCGACCTCAACCCAAAACCTCTGCTACATAAACCTGCAATTCTCAGAAACCTGCCAGTCAAACACTCCTTTCAGCCCACGTGTGCTTTTATTGTTCATTAACACTTTAAAATCGTCACGCAGGTGTGAAACAGGAGGAGGAACAGCAGCTTCCAGGTAGAGTAAGAACTGCACCCCGTCCAGTGGAGGTTTTTAGCTGGTGCAAATCAGGGGGGAACTGCTGATTGAAAGAATTGCCTTTGAATCAGTCAAGTCCAAATTAAAGAATGATTTCCAATCAACAGGATTGCTGGTGCCAAATTTGTTGGTGTGCAGGCATTGTTGGTGTTGCAAATCTTCATGCTCAGCTCCAATAATCAGCTGTTCTCCAGAAGTAAATTGCAAAGGATTTAATGTGGAATCCTTGATTTGCTGTGAGCAGCTCACGCTGTGCTGGTTGGGGTGGGGATCCAAACGGAATAAAGAACAAGCACGAGTCACCAAAACACTTTAAGTCGTTGCCATCACAGTAATCAAATTTGCAATTGAAATTTTCCCGAATGCAGTTGCACAGGGTGTGTTTTTAAATCCTGGGAGCTGTTTATTTTCTTCTCCCAATTTTCCATTTGTAAATAAAATCAGCCCATTCTTCTGCAGTGCCAGCCCAGCACAGAATGAAACAATCCCTGTGGGGCAAGGGCTGGAGCAGTTTGAGAGCCTCAGTCAGGAGTCATTGGAGGACTTGGTTCTATGTGAGCAATTAACCACCAGAAACAAAACAAAATGAATTTTATCTGTTGTTTGCAGAGACTAATTTTTTTGAACTCTAACATAAAATCATAGTAAAATGATAAAACCTTCTTCAAGCTTTCCCCCTTCCTGTTAGGAAAGATTTCTTGTCCAATTTTCCCTAATATGTGGATAATTACTGAAAAGAGGAAGAGAGTTTTCTTTTCTGATTCTCCTTCCATGTCACCACAAACCAGGAAATGTGTCATGTCCATTGCCTGGATTTAAAATAACTCGTTATCCTCCTCAAAAATGTATTTGATTTTACCACCTAAAATATAGGAAAATTTCGTGTTTCTACTCAGATCAATGTACATTTTACCTGGGTGATGGCAGGACAGAGGCTGAGCCCGGGTAGATTGGGGTGCATCAGTGATGATAAATCATAATGTGCAAAATGATATAAAACATAAAATATGTACCATTGTTCTCTGTAATAGTGTGTACAAATACAGATATAATGCATTTTTAAATGCATATTTTAAAACTACCCGTGCACTGTGTAAATTAACTCCAAAGGAAATATTTCAACCCTTTTAAAACTGCATAAATGACATTAAAGTACAAAAAATAACACCTAAAAGGACTAAAGCAAAGTGCACAGGGCTGTGTGCACTCAGTTCTCACCAACTCCTTTAACTTTGTTTAACATGTTTCATATTGATTTAATTTTATTATAGTTATTATTATTATTTGAGTTTTCAGCTCACTTTGTGACACCTTCCCAATGCCACGTTGCTTTGTAAATTTGTGTTAATTCATTTAAAACTCTTTGATTTTGGGAGCAAAGACAGCCACGAACGCCTTTCGCTCCGTCACGCGCTTTCGTTCGCGTTGTTGTTATTATTTATTCATCATTTGTTGTTTTGTTTCTGTGTTTTTTCGTTTGTTTCGTTTGTTTTTTTTCACCCATTATCGCTCAGTAGATTCTTCCCATCCCTCCTCCCACCCTCCTCCAGCCACAGATGGTGCAGCAGGTGCAAATGCCACTGATAATGCAAATGCCAGCTTAGTCAATGGTACGTCACAACCCCCGGCTTGTGGGATTTGATGGATTCCTCTCCTGACTGTGTCAAATTCCCTCTCCCCTCCCTGACCTGCACAGATGTTGTGTGTGTGTGCCTGCACTCTGAGAGATCCTACTCCACACGCCCTGCAGGAGCTTGGAAGAGAGGCCACAGGGATGCTGCAGCTTTATCCCCCTGATGCCTTCTCCCAGCCACCCAGAAACAGAGACCAGACAGGAGTAAGGGAATAAAGGCAGGGATTTATTTGAAGGCCTTCAAGGCACACCCTGGGGAGCCAGAGGCTGCTTCCATAAAATGGACCCCGAGATGGACAACGAGTCACGAGTTCTTGACACTGATATAGGTTTGGTCCATTTGCACATCAGCATAAATTCACCAATGAAAACTTCAGCTCTCTTCAATTTCTCCACCTCTCTCATGGCCCCAGTTTACACCTTTGGGCCTAGGCCAGCCCGAGTGTCCTTGAACAGCTCAGAGAGGCTTTGTTGTGTCTGTCTGGCCTAAGAGAGCAGCTCACGAGCTACAAGAAACTTTAGAGTTACACAGGATTTGAAAAAATATAGAAATTAAAACCTAAGGCATCATCCCCCTGAATCCAGGCTGGCAGGGGCAGAGTTTGGAATCCTGATCTGTTTGCCATTGGAACCGCAGTTAAAAGGAGAGGTTAAGTCAGGCCAGTTTCAAAACTTTTGGGTGGATTCACCTGAAGTTTTGTTATGAAGCTTCGTTATTCAGCATAGCTCTGAAAGGGAGCACCATGAGAAAGGGATTCTATCTGCTTCTCCTCTTTTCCACTCTCGTAATTCCTTGCTCCACCTCCATGTGGTTCTGGAAGAGGGCTGGGATCAGGATCTGGCTCCATCTCAACAACACAGTGTTGGGAACAAGCCTTGCTGCTTTCAGCATCTGCTTCAGGGGGGCTGAGGAGTTTTGTGGATATTTGTGTGAGCCCGCAGTGATCTTCTCCTGAGCCTGCCTGTGTCAGCTAAACCCAAACGAAACCATTCCTGCAGCCAGTTTTGTGTCCCAGCACAGACTCCTGACCCCGCTTGTTAGCACGCAGATATTTCAGTCTCTCTCCTAACAGGCAAATCTCAGAGTTAAATTAAATTGAATGGGTCAATATTAGTGTAGGCATCAGCTGTATTTTGCTGCTAATCAGATACGTGAGCCTTTATTTGCCAGAGGAACCTTTCCCTCTTGTGCAGCGCCAAAAACACTGAGGAAAGTCGTTTTACTTTTCATCGTGTTGGTGATAGAAGTTTTTTTTCCATGCTGGTCAGCAGCTGTTGCATTTCACATGTGAAATGAGAGCTTCTGACAGCAACACCAAGTGCTAAACAAGGGGCAGGATTTACTGCTGTAGTATCTGAGTTAAAGCAGTGACACAGGAAATCTTTGAACCTATTTTCAAATCATTTAAAAGAAACATGTAACCAGATTTAAAACCCATTCTGGAAAACTAGGATTTACAATCCCTACATCTCCTTGCATGGCAGGAACCTCCATCATCCTGGTTCCAGATTCCTTGGAGACCAAGGATCAGGAAATGAATTATAAATGTTTATTCTCTGTCACTGTGAGGGTGCTGAGATCCTGGCACTGAGGAGCTGGGGCTGCCCCTGGATCCCTGGCAGTGTCCAAGGCAAGGGTGGACGGGGCTTGAGGCACCCCGGGATGCTGGAAGATGTCCCTGCCCATGGCAGGGGTGGGACTGGAGGGACTTTAAGCTTTGCTCCAACTCAAACCATTCTGTGATTCGGTGATGATTCCACTTTGGTGAGTGTAGAACAAACAAGCTCCCCTTCAGCCCCGCTGGATCCCCAGCGTTCCTGCTCATCCCTGCCAGCTGCAGGGCAGAGCTCAGCCCCTCTTTGCTGGCTCTCAGCAGGTGCAGAACGAGCCCTGTGCTGCTCCAGCCTGGGCTCTGCGCAGAGCTGGGGCTGCCTGGTAAATCCCGGTTGTGTTTGGGCTTAATGCTGAGCTTAATGAGGAAATTGAGTTCCAGGGGATATTAGATCAGTGTCTGAATTAGGGATGTGATTTTCCATCATCCTCTCTCCAGTCAGGAGCAACAGGGACTGTCCATGTTTATCCTGGAGCTGAGAGATACAAACCCAGGGCTTGGCGGTGTGGAGTGAATTTTTTGGTGCAGTTGAGGATATTTTGGCTTTTAGCTCCTCTGAGATGAGGCAGTTGGATAATTCTGCTGGTCTTTGATCAGCGTGGGCAGGAGAGGCTTTCCAGCACCCAGCTGCTCCTTTCTTGTGCTCACAGGAGAGCTCAGACAGGCAGACTCGGGTCCGAGTGCTTTGGAATTATCTGGGAAATGGCCAGTGCCAGACTTCTGGTGATTTCTCAGCACTGCTGATGAGTTAGAGAATACTGAAACTCTAGATATGGTTTGGAGGTGAGAAAGGAAGGAGAGGATAAGTTACAAAGCAAGGAGCCCAAATTCATCTGCATACTTCCTTTGTGTGGATGCAATGAATATTTTTTTAAAAGTCTGAAAATTCTTCCTGAGGTGTGACTGGAAACAAGCATTTAACCTAAAGCCTGATACCCTTGTACAGAAAATATCTTAAAATAAAAAAGAATTAGATATTTGATTTAGTAGCAAGCTCAGGAAATGTTGTTGCTTGAAACAACAACCCATTAACATTTCAGATAAAATATTTTTATTCTTAACTGTCAATACCCAATTGACACAAGAGAGTTTATTTCCAGCCAGTGAGCCTGCAGTGATAAATTCATTTACTTTGTGACCCAGCTTGTGCTTTAGGTCCTGTATCAAAGGAACTCTTATAAATCCTGTTGGGTTTTAGGAGTTGCTGGTCTCATTGTTAGAACTATAAACAACATGTTCAGTTTTTGAAAGGTTGCAAGTTAAGGTCATCAACAGAGCAGATAATTTTGCAGAAAGGGAGTAATTCAGGAAAATTCATCTCATTTCAAAGTATTATATTTAGTAAAGCTAATTTTAAAAAATGAAAATCAGGGAAGCAGCAATCACTGTTTACAGCTTGTTTACCCCAAATTTGATTTCCTTCTAGTAGAGCAAATTACCCCAAATTTGATTTCCTTCCACTAGAGCACTGCCACCTTCCTAAGTCAGGATTTCCAGGGTGGGTCGTTGGGGTTTTTTTGGCATTTGTAACCCAGAGAATTTGCTACTTAAATGTGTATTCAGAAAATACAGAAAAGGTATAGAAATGCCTTGGGAGACTCAGAGAAATGTCTGTGCTGAAATATTTGACATCTGCAGCTAATCCCAGTGTAGGTGCTGAACTGCTTCAGTTCCTGCAAAGCAATTGCAGTTTGAATGTATTTTTAAAAATAATTTTGTTGTTTTAAATTCATTTTTAAATTTATATTTTAATATATTTCTGAATTGTAAGTGAAGTTATTTTTTGAAGGCATAGAAGAATTATCTAAAAGTTCCTGTTTACTCCAGTGGTTCCAGCTCAGCACCTGGGAACACAACTCCATCCTTTTCTTTGGTTGATTCCAAGCAGTTCTTCCAATTTAAAAATAATTTCCAAAATAGTGTTCGGAGTTTGTTATTCTGTGTCTTTGGCTCTTCCTCCAGGGCTGGGGCAGGTAAAGGAGAGGCTTTTCCTGGGAATTTTATTTGGTGAAGTCCATGACATTTAGAGTAAGGATTCAGTCAGTAAAGGTGTCACGAGTCCTGTCCAAAATATAGGAACTGTAGTGAAGCAAAGGCAGGTGCAAATATAAATTTTATATTTAAATTCAAAACTTCCAAATCAGCTGCAGAATCCAGGAGTTAGAAATGCTGTTCTAAACCTTCTGATATTTCATCCTTCCTTAGGAAAGTGATAAAAACTCAGATGGATTCCTCCAGCCCAAACAACTTTCATTCTATTTGCTAT
>VYXC01006465.1:47844-61968 GCA_013397175.1 Platysteira castanea
ATTCAGGAAAATTCATCTCATTTCAAAGTATTATATTTAGTAAAGCTAATTTTAAAAAATGAAAATCAGGGAAGCAGCAATCACTGTTTACAGCTTGTTTACCCCAAATTTGATTTCCTTCTAGTAGAGCAAATTACCCCAAATTTGATTTCCTCCCACTAGAGCACTGCCACCTTCCTAAGTCAGGATTTCCAGGGTGGGTCGTTGGGGTTTTTTTGGCGTTTGTAACCCAGAGAGTTTGCTACTTAAATGTGTATTCAGAAAATACAGAAAAGGTATAGAAATGCCTTGGGAGACTCAGAGAAATGTCTGTGCTGAAATATTTGACATCTGCAGCTAATCCCAGTGTAGGTGCTGAACTGCTTCAGTTCCTGCAAAGCAATTGCAGTTTGAATGTATTTTTAAAAATAATTTTGTTGTTTTAAATTCATTTTTAAATTTATATTTTAATATATTTCTGAATTGTAAGTGAAGTTATTTTTTGAAGGCATAGAAGAATTATCTAAAAGTTCCTGTTTACTCCAGTGGTTCCAGCTCAGCACCTGGGAACACAACTCCATCCTTTTCTTTGGTTGATTCCAAGCAGTTCTTCCAATTTAGAAATAATTTCCAAAATACTGTTCGGAGTTTGTTATTCTGTGTCTTTGGCTCTTCCTCCAGGGCTGGGGCAGGTAAAGGGGAGGCTTTTCCTGGGAATTTTGTTTGGTGAAGTCCATGACATTTAGAGTAAGGATTCAGTCAGTAAAGGTGTCACGAGTCCTGTCCAAAATATAGGAACTGTAGTGAAGCAAAGGCAGGTGCAAATATAAATTTTATATTTAAATTCAAAACTTCCAAATCAGCTGCAGAATCCAGGAGTTAGAAATGCTGTTCTAAACCTTCTGATATTTCATCCTTCCTTAGGAAAGTGATAAAAACTCAGATGGATTCCTCCAGCCCAAACAACTTTCATTCTATTTGCTATTCCAAACAGAAAAGAAGGAAATATTTCCAGAATTATGTAAAAAAAAAAGGTATTTTGGAAGAATTATTTCACATTATGCTATCAGAATATTAATAAAAACTCATCCTTTTGATTATTCTAAACCATACCCCGAGGACAGAAGGATGGGGAGTGTTTGTACCTGGAAGGAGGAAGGATCTCTCAGCAGTGGTGATTCTGTCACCTTTCTTTCTTTCTTTCTTTCTTTCTTTCTTTCTTTCTTTCTTTCTTTCTTTCTTTCTGTCCTAATTTCCCTGTTCACATTTTATAGCAAAATATAGCTTTAAAATTATTTGGCACAGGAGGATATAAATAGTTTACAGCATCCTTTTCTTTATCCTAATTACCCAAATTACCTTTTCTTTGCTATTCTTTCTAAATAACTGAACTATAACTGCCTGTGATGACTTCCCCCCCCTCAATAACCTGAATGCAGTAAATTATTATATTAAAAATGTATTTTTTAAATACTTAAATTTACCTTGTTGTTAATGATTGTTTATCTTGTGTACTGCTATTTTCAGGTAGCCAGTCAATTGAGAGTGTAATTTATTGTGATAATTATGCCATTAAATAGCAAATGTATGTCCTAAAATTACGTATTTTGATTTACAAGGAGAAATCATCTCTGTGATGTGTTTGCCAGCTGTGACAGTCATGTTTGGGTGTTGTTGGTGATTTTCACCTTTTTTAAACTTGAAGATTCCTCAATTTTGCCACTCCAAGGTTTGGAATTGGACTCTGCTGAAGCACCTCTAGAGCAGGAAATGGAGCAGACTGCCTGCTCCAAATTAATGCCTTCCAGTTCTCAGGAAAGGCTTCATGCTCCAGCCAGAAACCCGAATCTCCAGAGAGATTTTATGTCTCTCAGTAACTTTATTAAAAGCCCTTCTAAAAAAACAGCCACCAGGCAGGTACTGAGTCCAACTGTGCCCCACAGGCAGGGGTTTTTTAGGGAATTTCACTGTGAAAATGAGCTGGGCTTTGCTCAGCTCCATGGATTCCTTTCTCGTGTGAAGGGTGAAGCTCTGGAAGGTGGAGACTGATTTTTTAAAAGTCCCATTATGGCCAGGGTGGGAGCAGAATCAGAAACACAGACAAGCAGGGATGGTCAGTGGTTCATAGCAGAAATTCAGCTGGGATCTGAGGTGACTTTGGGTCATGAGATCTCCTTTCCCTGGCTCTGCTTCGGGGCTTTGGGGGTTCCCAATGGGACACCAGGGCCTGTTTTTGACAAATGCAAGGCTGATTTGGTCACTTTTGCTCTCCCACTTAGTGCAAACACCAACACACCATAGGTGCATCTTAGCTTTTCCTTTTTGTTGTTATTGATTCCCAGCAGAGTGAAAAAATTAATCCATATAGCAGTCAGAAGAACAAGAAGTACCTGCTGGCACATTTTATAATAAATTCTGATGATACATTTCTTATTTGAATGTATCAACAATCCTGTAATTGTGTTTTAACTTAATTTTCCTTAGCATTATTTTTTATTGTGCATTTTGCATAACTACCAGAAGAGACTGTCACCCATTCTGAAATAATATTTGTTGTAGTCTTTTCCATAAATTCACATATTACTGGGAGAGTTTCATATCACTGAAAGAGATTTCTTAAGGCATCCCACCAAGAAATTTGGAAGACATTTGAAAATGTTTAGTTGTTATTCCGAATATCAAAGTTTTGTATGTGATTTGTACATCTTGCCATTTTTATCTCATACACACTTTCAAATGACATTTCCAGTTAAGAAAGGCACACGGGAATAAGGGCTTTGGTGTGGTAAAACTGTGTGTAGATAAAATGTCAAACTGGAAATTTAAGAGGCACTTGGTAAATCTATCTTTAGGTCACCTAAAGATGAATTTAGTCACCTAAGGTGACCGAATTTAGGCCACCTGGCACTTGCATTTCCAGAAGAAATTTGCTAACTAGTGCAGCCAAGTGAGGAAGGTGTAATTTAAAAATCCAATCTGATTTGCATTTTTATTTACTTATTTAGATTTATTGTTTCTAATTTTTTCCCCAGTTTAGTAATATGATTAATTTAAATCTGGAATGCATTGACAAAGTCATACCCTATACAAAGTTTTGAAGTCCCAGCCCTCTGAAACATCAGTGCAGGGCTATTATTCCAATTCAGCTTTCCACCAGATCCACTTTCACCTGCTGAATTTATGCAAATCCCCCAAAACCACGTGCTGATATTTAGGATTTAACCTGTTCCCACCCTGACCTTGCCGGGCACCCCTGTGGGTGCAGGGGTGAGGGCAGGGGATGGTGCCCAGCTCCCCGAGATGTGCTCGTGCCTCTCGTGTCCCCCTGACTCCAGTCCCCATGTTCGTGTTCTGTCTCGGCTGAAGGTTGTTCACTGTCTGTTGTCTGTTGGAATTTTTCATCATTTAGGCAAGATGCAGGATGGGAATATGGAGAACAGCCAGAACAAAGGTAATCTTCTTTCCTGTTCAGGAGGTTGTGGATTGTGGTGTTAGCATGTAGTTCAAGCCTGTCCCAAAGTACAGCGAGAGCCTGTGATTTGTGCTGTGTGTGAAACTGGCCCTGATTGTTCATGCAGAATGTCCAAAACGACCCCAAACAACCAACCCCAACCAGAAACCAGCCCAAGAGATTGTAACTTCCACGAGCTGCAGGTGTTTAGGAGAGGATATTTTAAATCAGCCATTTATAGATGTTGCTTTCATCTCACTAGAATTAATTTTTCCTGTGCAAGTTGTGTATCCCACATATTGTTAGTGGTTTTCCAACCCAATTTTTTATGTCTCATCATCTCTGGTGTCTGATGGCATTGTCTGGACGTATTTTCATTTGCAGGGAGAAGGTAGAGCAATAACAAAAGGAAACCTCAAAGCCTAGGTGTTATTTAGCAGTGTGAAAGCCTTTTATAAGGATAAACAACAGGAAGATTAAGAGTCTGAGGAGTTTCTTATTTAATATACAATGCCAAGAAGAAATTGGAATTGATATTTTGCTTTCTCTGAAGCAAAGTCATGGCTCATTTTTGTTACAAGACACAGCTATCTTTGGGTAATACCAAATTAAACAATAATTTTCTTTTCTCAGATAATATTAAACCTTGCAAAGGTGACGGCTCAGAAACTGGATAGAGAAACTCAGTGGTTAATGGTACAGAAGTACGAAATGAAATGCTATTAAATAATAAGCATTGAGGTTAGGTAGATAAATTAGATTTCCAGGTCAAACAAGCATGGTCTCGTACAATCTCTTCGCCAAGGCAAAGCTGTTTCATCTCATCCCTATTTTTTTATTGTGCTCAGTACAAAGCAGACACATGCACATGTATCCACTGCAATGTCATTGCCTTTCAGAAACACGGAAAAATAAAGTTTCCTTCTATCAGCATTCTGTCAGGAAAGGAGGGATCAGCCCTGAAACTGAGTGTGGTGTCTGTGGGGGAATGGTGATACCACCACCACCAGCCCCGAGGGCTGAGTTATTTGATCACCGAATGCTGAGGAAACTTTATAACTCAGGGATTTTCTGGAATGGTGGATGGCAGAGTGTGGTCCCCTGCCACTGAGGAGCCACGGTGCCTTCAAAATGTTTGCCTTGGAAATATGATTACACGGGGGCATTGCATTCTAGGAGGCATCCCGGAATCCAGAGAAAGAGGGATGTGTGACAGCCCCTGAGCTCTGCCATCCCAGGGAATCCTGCCGTGCTGATGCTGCCCCTTGCCAAGCCACGTGCAAGGCATCCAGTGACATACATGTGCATGGCCCAGGGTGTCGTGGGTGGGGGCAGAAAAGACAGAGAAGCCTAACCAGTGGCTTTCCAGCCCGTGTCCCCGCGTGTCCTGAGGGCACAGGGATGTGCTGGCCAGGCTGTGTCCTGCACAGCCCCACGGGGGCTCCGGGGCACCTGCCTGGCACGGGAGCCAAGGGTGTCCCTGGCAGGGATGGCTGGATTCAGGGAGGGTGAACACTGGAGGAAAAGGAAGGAATAAAGCTCTGGAGTAACAGTTTTGTTCTGCATTATCAGCCAAGCAGCAGGACGGGGCTGCTGCCATGGAGATGCAGCCGCTGAAGAGCGCGGAAGGGGGAGAGGGAGACGACAAGGACAAGAAGAAATCCAACATGCACAAGAAGGAAAAATCTGTGCTTCAGGGAAAGCTGACCAAGCTGGCAGTGCAGATTGGCAAAGCAGGTATGGCTGGGTGGCACCAATCCCCTCTGGGTCACAGCAGGCAAAGAGCTGCAGAGCAAGTGGTTCTGCAAAGGGACAGGCCCTCTTCTCCTGCAAGGTTTGGAAATGGGTCATCATAAAGCTGTTCAAGGGGAGTATGTGGTACTGAAGATCTTTATTCTCCTAAAAATCAGCTTTGACTGTCAAGGAGCTTTGGGCAACTCGGATTGTAATGAATATTTGAATCAAAATGAAATGCAGCTTTTCTCATCGTTAATATTCCCAAGTGCAGTAATTACGTGTTTAATTTCCTCTCCCCTCAGAACTTGGGAGTACACAGCTTCAGAATCTCTAATATCTTCTCAAAATATCCCTCACACAGTGTTTTTCCCTCTCATGGATTCTGAAATCATTCTGTTCCCCCTGAATATCCCCGTTGCTGCCTTGTCCCCAGGCAGGACCCATCCTTTGACTCCTGCACCCAGAACCATCTGGCCCCTGCTGCTGGGAGCAGCACTTTGCCAATGTGCTGGTAGGGAGTGGAAATCTTCCATAATGGCCTGAAGTCCCTTGGGTTTGTTTTTCTCATGGTATTAAAGAGATTTTGATCTCAGCTCCTTGGTTGAGGCCCTACAAGATCCCTTTCCCTCTGTTCCATCTCCCTTAGCCTTCTTCCCCAGCCTGAATTTTACCCTTCCCGTCCCTTTTGAAGTTCATTACAGGAGCTGATCACAGAACCCCATGATGCCAATTCTCCTCGCCTGAACAGAGTGGGACCAAATCCGGGGTTGTCATCCCTGATATCCAGTTTAATGCTTTGCCCCAATTCGTATTCCTCCAGCTTCTCACCTTTGTTTCCCCGATCATTAATTCCTTAGATTAAGAACCTTCCTGCACTGCCTCGACTCCTGCTTTGCTATTTCAGCAGGCACATGGAGATCACTCCTAAAGTAATTGTGTAGGGGTTCCTACCCGGAATGTGGCGAGGAACACGAATTAAATTAATTAATCCTTGCCTCATTTGGTTTTCCCAATCTATGGGGATGTCTGACGTTGTCAGGAGTGTTTTCCTGTACAATATTTTAGTGGATTTTCCTGTATCCTCTGGCATAGGGTGATCTCCCTGACTCATCCTTTTCCTGTCAACCTTAGCATCCTTCAGCTTTACCAATCTTTATAAAACTGCAGTCAAGACGTGAGATTCACAGCGTTCTCCTTCTACTCTGTGATCTCATTAGGGAAAATGAATTTATTCTGAAATGCAGGCTCAGCTGCTTCACACAAACCTGCGAAACAGGGGTGGTCAGAACAAGGCAAAGTTGAGGTTCTAATGGGAATTTTGTTTGTATGCTCAAACCCAGGGACAAAACTGTGGAGCAGGACTGTGATCCCCACAGTCCGTGCCATTGGGGGAGTGGATGGGATCCTTGGATATTTCTGAATTCTGTGAAATATTTATTCATGTTGCTGTCTTTTTTTGAACCTCTGCTCATGAAAATACACACTCTGCAGATGTTCCCTTGAAAAAGGGACACCTTGGAAGCACAAATATTTGTCACATTTTACAGAAACACAGTGAAAAGCTGTCCTGTGGATAATTCTGCATTATTGCCTCTTTATATTCACCCAGACACATCCGCAGGGCTTTTCCAGACTGTTTTAAACAGCAACATAAACTATGGGAGACTCCTTTGCCCAAGCCTCTAAAGATACACTTATTTAAAAGAAAGGTGTTTAGACAGGTAATTTGTAAAATGTGGGGGTTAAAAGGACAGATAAATGTTGTATCAGGCAAAGTAATGTGCTAAATTGAATAAACTTAGCTCAAGGGACAGCAGAACTCCTGCACTGCCTGGGAAGTTTTAAAGGCAGCAGTAAAACAGTGCTCAAAATGAATTCCCTGGAATTCTGTGCTTCCTTGTGCACTGGAATGTTTGGCTGCTGTAAATATATTCTGGCAATGTTTTGTCTTCATTTTACAGTGCTTCACTCTTACTGGTACTGGTGAAAAATGCCACAAAGAAAGAATTTCCTTTAAAATCCCAAGGCAGATTTCAAATTGCTCGTGTTCTCCGTGGTGTTTGGGTTGATGGTAACCGGTGCTTTCTCCTCCCAGGTCTGGTGATGTCTGCCATCACTGTCATCATCCTGGTTCTGTATTTTGCCATCGACACCTTTGTGGTCAACAAGAAGCAGTGGTTGCCCGAGTGCACTCCCGTCTACGTTCAGTATTTCGTTAAATTCTTCATTATTGGTGTTACTGTGCTGGTGGTTGCTGTTCCTGAGGGACTCCCACTTGCTGTCACCATCTCTCTGGCTTATTCTGTAAAGGTAAGAGGCATTCAAAATAATCCAGGGAGAAAAATGCTGTTTGCTTGAGTTCACTGCTGAGCTGGTCCTCAGCTTTTATCAGGTGTGATGGGAAACGGTCTGAAAATTTTGTGCTCAAAATGTAAATGAAATTGCCTTAAAGTAAACTTATATTGAAAGTATTTCCAACAAAAATGCAAATATATCTTCCAACACATCTCCTCAAAAACCCTGCACGGTGCAGGAATATCAAGCAACAGAAATACCTACTTAATTTGCAAGGAGCCAGGAATTTATTGAGCAGAATGTACTCTGCAAATAGTCCAGTCTTTTGATATAGAATAATTTTGTATTCAAATTTTCTTCTGCAGTAGTACAAAGTTTTGACAAGGATTTGAAGTCTTCAGGAACAATTCTCAGAGAAATTGGAGTTTCTCAAAGAAATCAAGAGTTTCATTGCAGCTTTCATGTACTTTTCTTAAATGCAGTTGCAGTTCTTTGAAGTCAGTGTAAATGGTTCTATTAGGAAATTAAAGAGGATTAACATCCTGGACTTGGGGATTACTTGAGCAATTTAATCAGATGATTTAAACATTCTGGCAATCTTAGATGAAGATGGTGTAAAGTTTATTTCCATTTAGCATGTAAACATCAACTTAGAAAGTTTAGGAAGGAATCTCTTGGCTTCTATGTAGCCAAATATCATAATTATTAGGAAAAAGGAGCAAGTCTCAAAGATGGGGTTTTGCTAATAAAGAATTTAGCTGCTTTTAAAATGTTTTCTTATTCTCCTCATGTCCTTCTTCTGACACCCATTTCCCCCCCCCGCTTTCTCTTTCCCTTTTACTTTTACCCCAAAATGTGTGGTCCATCTGTGTGCTGCAAGATAATATCCTGGCATTCCAAGTAGTGTTAAGAAAAAACCCCAAAATTTTGCTGTAATGAAAAGGTTTAAAAAACGCTGTTATCTCCGATTCCTTTAGCTCATCTTTGCTGCTCCAGCTCTTCCTTAAAATGCAGACCTACTGCAGGAAAATGATGCAACTCTTTTAGTTTATCAAAGGCAAAATTACCTCAGGGATGGTCACGGCCTGGTTGTCAGTAACCGGGATTTGGGGTTATCCAAAGCTCTGCTTTGGGGACCCTCACGTTCTCACCAGCAAGGCTAAACACGAGCTACTTTGCTTTTTACAACTAAAACCCTCCAAAGCCAGCCTCGAAGGGTTTCTCATGTGGGTTTTGGTGGGTTTTCCCCTCAGAAAATGATGAGGGACAACAACCTGGTGCGGCACCTGGACGCCTGCGAGACCATGGGCAACGCCACGGCCATCTGCTCGGACAAGACGGGCACGCTGACCACCAACCGCATGACCGTGGTGCAGGCCTACGTGGCCGACGTCCACTACAAGGAGATCCCCGACCCCGACTCCATCCCTGCCAAAACCATGGAGCTGCTGGTCAATGCGATTGCTATCAACAGTGCTTACACCACAAAAATTCTGGTGAGTAGGTTGTTTTTTTTTTGGTCAGTTCAGTGAAGCCTAACAGGTGTAATTTTCTTTTTTTGGAGCGGTGTTAATTCCTTAACATCTTGTGGTTGATTATGAAGCATTAGATGCTGTTGGGGTCCTCAAAATGAGAACAGGTGCTCTAAAACCTGTGTATTTTATTGTTTTTTTTTAAGGATTCACTTAAGAGTACAAAACCATGAGACATTTAAAAACCTCCTGCTGTTGTTAGGTTGGGGTGGCCCAGTTTTGGCGCAGATGAATTTGGTAACACAAACATGTGGTAACACCACTGGTTTTCAGTGGGCCTTCCTGTGTGCAAAGTGATTTTTGTGCGTCTAAGAAATTTCAATTAATGCTCAAAGAGCACAGGTTGGATTGGCTAAATCAGTGAGGTTAATGACCTTGCTCCAGTCTGGTTTCAGGCGAGTTACATCCAGAAGTATTTTATTCACTCCGTACAGGAGGCCAGAATGGAAATACCCTGTTTGCTTGTGGAATTGGATTCTTCTGTACAGAGCTAATTAAGAGACTGAAAATTTTTGCAATTCCAGTAGATTTGTTCTTTGAAAGGTCAAGCTGAATGTTAATGTTGCTGAACAAATAGATTATATTTTTTTTTTAGTTTATGAATATATGTATTGTCCTTTTTATAGGTCTGCGCTGAGCTGCAGAATAAAGTCAGGCATGTACTTCATGTTTGGTTTAAAAGTAGTCTTTTAAAATCCAATCAGAGAAAACAAACACTGTGTAATAACTCAGAGTGGATATTTTATGGCAGCAGCTCCTTGAATTTCATTCGTGCACTTTGAAATCCACAAGAACAGTTTGCTGTTGCTGGGTAATTCCTGCTCTCACAAATCAATGTAGCTTTTGATTGCTGGGGAGAGGAAAATACACCGTGGTTATTTCAGTTTTACAGCCTAAGTCAGCTCAGGTGCTTCCTTCTGGAGGAAGAGAATAAAACTCATCCTGAACACGCAGGATTAAGACCAGGCACGGAGTTTGACTTTGGGAGAACGTTCCCAGCCTCAGCAGAATTCTCCTCACTCCCAGGGAGCAGCAGGGCAGGCAGGGGTTTGGTTTTTCAGTTCTCAGAGTCTTCTGCAGAGTTTTATATTTCGCTCTTCATTTTGAGCTCAAACCCAGCACCAAAATGTTTCTGCTCAACTTCCACACCAGCTCACCCTCTCTGAATCCCAGAGTAAATTTAGGTTTCTGAATGGGACATCACCAGACTTTCCACATCTACAATATTAAGTTTAATTTTCTGTCTTTTTGTTGTGGTTTCCTGAAACATTTCTGGTCAGTATAAGTTCTAAAATGGTCTCAACATAATTTTGATTTTTTTTTTTTTTGCTCAGTTTCATTGCTCCTTGTTGAAATTAGTTCTGTGTACCTATTCAAAAGAGTCAATATTTCACCATTTCAGTGCTTTTTTAGCTTTGCACAGAGGCTGATTCTCTGTGAAACTGAGAAATGGGTGAAATCCCCTGGATGCAGATCAGTGACTGCTCGAACTACATTGTTTAAAATTAATGGTGATCTTTTAGATCTTACGAGGTAAAGCTTTGCAATACGGACTCCACGAGAATCACAGCTCCAGCCTCAGGGGATTTCATTTTATTCACTGCTCATGACAAGCTTAAGCTGAACTTTAAGATACAAGCTATTGATCCACAGCCCATTTTGCATCCCAAATAAATACAGCAAAAAACCCCCGAGGGACTTGTTGCCAGGATGAAATATACAGAATTATTTCTAATTTCTGTTTCTTCCTGCTAATACAGAATGCACACTGGTGCTCTCATTCTTGGAGCATGTTTAATCAAATTGTGAATATCAGCTGAAACCCAAAGGGCATGGTGAGGGTTCTGTCGCCAAGACTGGGTTTTGCATATTCTATTTTTAGCTCTGCAGTTACGTGTGTGCTGTAAATTGCTCTTTGTGTGAACTTCTGTTCAGAGGGATCACATATGGGACCATAAAATCAGTCAAGATGCTCTGCTGAATGAGAAATATTCCCTCCTGCATTGTCTTTTGATTAAGGGGCCATTGAACCATTGATAAAAAAGATTAAAAGGGAATAAAATCCGTGCTCGTGATAAAAGACGTAAATTTCCCTGAGAAATTAAACACCAATTATCCCAACTGAACAACAGCACCATTAAATATAGCTCTTTTTAATGCTTTCCAAGATTAAGCTGCTGGGTGAGCTGGTTTTGCATCCCATTGGCTTCAGAGCAGCTTTGCTGCTGCCTGTGTGGGGCTGCTCCCCAGCAAACCTTCCCTTCAGGGCTCCTGTTTCAGATGGCTCTCCCACATGGACGTAAAATCAGGTTTAAAATAAAATAAAATAAATAAATAAATAAAATAAAGGTTTAAAATAAATAAAATAAAAATAAATTAAATCACCTTCATGCATTCTTGCCTGTGAGCTGTGATGGGGAATGCAAAGGCTCACTCTGAGAGCAAAATTTGCATTTTGGGAACTCTTGGATTGCACTCGGAGCAGGAGCACACTGATCTGGGATATCAGGGAGCAGTGATGAAACAGAGACCCCAAACCACGGATCTGAACCCTTCTGTGCAGCCCTCGCTTTCATCATTTCAGTTTTAATTTGAAAGGTGGTTTTTCTTTTAATTCCCTGGCCGGGTGTGATTCCTGCTGCCTGGCTGAGGAACACCACGAGCGGTGCTTGGCTGGGGGTGCTCAGCACCAGTGGGGAGGTCCCAGCAGGAGGGACTAACACACACTTTTCATTTGCTGCTTGGTGGGTGCTGAGGGAGGAAAAGCTCCTTTTGCCTGGGCTGGGTGGATGTCTGGGTCTCCAGGAGGGGTTTCAGTGCTGCTCTGGCTGTGATTTGGTGCCTTTGCCCGGAGTGTGGCACAGCGCGGTGGCAAACCCTGAGCCAAGGGAAGAGATGTCACAGGAAGTGAAAAACATTCACTCCCTTCCACATTGCCTCCCTTTTCCTGCAGGAAATAAAGTAAAAATGTTGCCCTGGTTTTTGCTAAAGCCTTCTGTTTTTAACCTTGGAGTCAGATTCTTTCTCACACAGTTTCATGTAAATAATGGCCAGTGTTTACTTAACGGTATTTTCTGTTTTTCATTCCTTTTGTGATAAGAGAGCTTTGATGAGCACCTTTCTTCTCCAGTGGGATTGAGAAGGAAGTGACATGCTCTCCAATCCCTTGTGGAGTTGGGATGTGTATATGAATGTGAAATTGTAAATAATAAACAAATTTCTCTTCCCTTTCTGCTGAACCTGGCAGGTGCAAGAGCGTCTTTATTGTGTCATCCCAGACACATAAAAACATGTTGGTCTCTGTGTTAGTAAATACTCACCGTGTTAGGAGTGTGACCCAGGAAAAGTTTTGGGACAAAAAGGCCATTTTTGGATAAAACCCAGAGGAGTAAATGAAATAAAACACCAAGAGCACAGCAGCTGAAAGGCAGAGCAGGTGGGCAGCCCTTAATACAGAGAAACCATAAGGAATGACATTCCACAGAAGGGAAGTGGTGAGAGGAAGGGAAAGTAAGACAGATACAAACCAATTTCTGGTGCTGGGAACACGGATGTGGCAGCCAGGTGAAAGTTGTTTTTATTTGGGGGAAAGTATTTGCATCCTGAGTAAGCACAGCTCTCTGGGTTGTTGGGAGACACAATGTTCCTGTCAGGAGCAGCCTCTGAGAAGGTGTGCAAAGTGCAAAATACGCTTCTTTCTTAGAGATTTATTTATTTGTTTTCCAAAGACTGAATTTTAGTCATCAAATACTTGAATTAATCTTTTTTAAAAATTTGTTTAATCAGATGAAAAAAATTGTCTCAATAATTACATATATATATTGTTTAGCCAGCAGAAAATTACTGGCATTTCCTTTTACCATTCAGATTTTCAACACTTTCAATTACAGCAAGGCATTTGGAAAACAACTTCAAAATTTTCTGGGGGAATATGGATATATGGAAATTTCCTACCAAATACTTTAGAAACTTGAGGTGTAGTAGGTATGTTTATGGATTTTTCCACCCCACATTGATGTGTAAAATTATTAGAGATGGGAAGCAGGATTGAAATGTCACCTTTTTAACCATCATTGCTTGTGGCTCCCTAATTCTCATCTGGCAGAGCAGAGACCTTTTCTTTCCCTGTCTCTATACATATTTATGTGCCTCTGTACTTATTTGAAGTCAGGTTTTGCGAATGGGAAGGAAGAAGGAGACCCTGACTGTTTAGGAAAGATGTTTTAATTTCGTTTTTACAAAAGCTCAAGCCCCAGTCGATCAGAGCAGCCAATACCTATCACCAGAAAATCAAGGAGTTTCTGTGTCCTGAGGCTACAGCAGCAGAGCTGCCTGCCAAGGGCACTCTGCTAAATGGAACTGCTGCTACTTGTCACGAGAATTCCCTTTTTTACTCCAAGAAGAGCCATAAGAAAGCAGCTTTTGACCTCCAAACTGCCTTTTTGAGTTATTTTGGCACATGGAATTGCTAAGATATTTTTACTCTCAGGTATGGTTTGCTTAAAACCTATTCTCAAGCCCTTTGTTTCTTGTGTTAAAATACAGATTATCCCCCGTTTATTTTTGCTGCACATGGAGGTTCAAATCAGCTCTTATTTCATCCAGATTAGCTCCCCTATTGCTGCTAACAACGGGTCAAAAAAGATACTTAAAAAAACCCCCTCCAGACACAAAATATGAGCACAGAAATGGGCACAGGGGTGGTAAAAAAAAAATTAGTGAGTAAAGACTGAGGAAAGCTTTCATTTATGATAATTTAAATCACAACAGAGTACCTGGTGTGGCCTAAATGCTGATTTTTCCTTCTGTTGTTCCCTGCCACTGACATCAAGGCCCGAGTGGCAGCTCCAGCTGTTGATTTGGAATCTTTGGAAAAGAGCAGGCGTTTATCAGGTGGTGCAGGCTGACCTGCCTGTGACACAGCTTTGGGAGCAAAGGGATCATGGAAAATGGAGTGAGAAACCCAAAAACAGAGCTGCAGGGAGGGTAAATTGAGGGGGAAAGGGGAAAACAGGGAAGGGAAGGGAAGGTTTGGGAAGGGAAGGTTTGGGAAGGTTTGGGAAGGTTTGGGAAGGTTTGGGAAGGTTTGGGAAGGGAAGGTTTGGGAAGGTTTGGGAAGGTTTGGGAAGG
>VYXC01006465.1:62226-128102 GCA_013397175.1 Platysteira castanea
TTCAGGAAAGGAAAGTTTCAGGAAAGTTTCAGGAAAGTTTCAGGAAAGTTTCAGGAAAGTTTAGGAAAGTTTAGGAAAGTTTAGGAAAGGAAAGTTTAGGAAAGGAAAGGAAAGGAAAGGAAAAGAAAGGAAAGGAAAGGAAAGGAAAGGAAAGGAAAGGAAAGGAAAGGAAAGGAAAGGAAAGGAAAGGAAAGGAAAGGAAAGGTCTCATTCTGAATTGGCAGCAGAAGAGTTTGCACGAGCTCTCCACACTGAGCTCCTCTATTTAGTGTTTTTTCCTGTTTTTCTGCCTCCTGTGCTCCCCACAAATCCGAGCTCCATCCACAGGGAGCTTTGCAGTGCAGTGGTATAGAAGGGCTCGAGGGAATTTTGGTGACAATTCAGCAGTGACCATCCTTCAGAATGTTTATTTATCTCTGCTTTCTTTCCTCAGGCAGCTCTCAAAAGTAAATGCTGCCTTCACATACTCTGTCAAGATTTCCTAATCTGTGTTTTAAGGCTGGTGAGGAGGAGGAGAAGTGCTGTTTGACAGGTATTGGGTGGAAGTATAGGTCTGTGGAAGGTTCTCTCCTCACATAATAATACAGGAAATCAGTTAAACAGTAAGAAACATTTATTTTTTCATCTTAGCCCATGTAAGGGCACTGGACCAGCTCGTTGTTGGTGTCGCTGGTTTTGGATAAGGGAGGAGCAACAGGCTGGAGTCAGCTTCCTGCACTGTCCCTGGGGAATGCATTTGGAGCTCTGAAATCCTCTCCTTCTCGTGTAATTAAAGATGCCCAGAAAATGGCTCAGAAAAAGGTACTGGGAGGAACTGGTAGAGAAATTCCAGGATCCTCATTTTGTTCCCTGTCTGACCAAGACCAAGGGAATCTGTAGAGCTTGTGGAACTGCTCCAGGCTCTGCAGTTTGAATCCTGCAGCCTCAGGGGTGCAGTGAGTCACTAAATGTGGGAGACCAGGAGAAACACAGAGCGAAATCTGCTCAGCAGAAAATCAGTGCGTGGTTTCCAGGGGGGCACCAGGGGGGTGGATTTGGATCAGGAAGGGCACCCTAGGAATCGAGCAACTCGTGGATGGTGCTGCAGGTCCTTTATTGGCTGCTTTCAGCATATTGGTTGGGTCTGGAGATTTGGGAAAATTGAATGTGCTCTTGGTTTTGAAGGGCTCAGGTGACAGCATTAAAATATCATCTGGGGCATTTCTGTATCTCCTGCTAAATGGTGCATTCGAGCCATTTAAAGTGAAAAACTTGGTTGATTTGACTGAAAATTGATTGAATTGATTACTAAAAATCTGTCTATTTTGTAAGAGGTTTTATTTCCCAGGCAGAGTAATTCTCATTTTAGGTTAATTTATATCTTAAGCTGGTTCTTTTTTTTGTATTTTGTTCCCAGTGTTACACAACTGTGTAAGCAGCTATAAATTATGGATGGGAGCAGACAGTGCAGGCCAGAGAATCTTTCTATATCCAAGCAAGACAATCATCACCCAAAAAAATCCCTCACGACATATTCTTTAAAACTTTTTATAAAGCCCTGGATAAGCATTTTCTCAGGACAAATTAGGCAGGGAAAAAACCCAACCTATAGCGTCCATCCTATTTCCTGTGTAAATAATAATTATTAAGGATAATAGATGATGTAGCTAATTGTCTGTGCTTCTAGGAGTGGTAATTAGCAGAAAGTAATGATCTTCCCACATCACTTGCCATCGGAGCGGTACAAATACAGCTTTTCTCCCGAAAATAGCAGCTGACTTCATAATTGAAATCACTGTGTTTAGGGCAGTTTGGGGGGTGGGAAGCCTGGGACTCGCCCTCATCCCAGTCCTGCTCTCCCTGCCACTGCCACGGGGGCTTTGTCTTGCCAAAAAAGTGGTTTTTGAATGAAATCTCATTTTTTTGCGAGTCGTGAGGGGTGGCATGGAGTCAGCTGCCCTGAGAGAGGAGGATTTGGGAGCAGAGGAGGGTTTGGGAGCAGAAGAGGGGGTTTGGGAGCAGAAGAGGAGGGTNAAAAAGTGGTTTTTGAATGAAATCTCATTTTTTTGCGAGTCGTGAGGGGTGGCATGGAGTCAGCTGCCCTGAGAGAGGAGGATTTGGGAGCAGAGGAGGGTTTGGGAGCAGAAGAGGAGGATTTGGGAGCAGAGGAGGGTTTGGGAGCAGAAGAGGAGGATTTGGGAGCAGAGGAGGGTTTGGGAGCAGAAGAGGAGGATTTGGGAGCAGAGGAGGGTTTGGGAGCAGAAGAGGAGGATTTGGGAGCAGAGGAGGGTTTGGGAGCAGAAGAGGAGGATTTGGGAGCAGAGGAGGGTTTGGGAGCAGAAGAGGAGGATTTGGGAGCAGAGGAGGGTTTGGGAGCAGAAGAGGAGGATTTGGGAGCAGAGGAGGGTTTGGGAGCAGAAGAGGAGGATTTGGGAGCAGAGGAGGGTTTGGGAGCAGAAGAGGAGGATTTGGGAGCAGAGGAGGGTTTGGGAGCAGAAGAGGAGGATTTGGGAGCAGAGGAGGGTTTGGGAGCAGAAGAGGAGGATTTGGGAGCAGAAGAGGTGGAATTTGGGAGCAGAAGAGATGGAATTTGGGAGCAGCCCCATCCTGTCCCGCTGCTGGGGACGCTGCTCTGCACACCCCGGGCTGTGGGGTTGTGCCCTGGCTGTCGGAGGGAAGGGAGAATTCCCTGCAGAGGGGGAGAATGAGGCATAAATGTGCTGGGACAGAGCTCGTCCTCTCCCCAGTGAGCAGGAATTGTGGATGAGCTGGGCACCAGCAGCTCCCTCCCTTGCTCCTCTCAACTTCTCTGTCCTGCCCCAGCAGCCAGCGGACAGAGGAGGAGATGGATGGATAAATAAAATAATCCTGCTTGACAAATTATTCCTGTACCAGCTAAAAGTTTAAGCTCTATTTCTTCATTTTTGTCACGTTTCGTCGTCTTTGTTATGTCACATCTCCTCAGGTGACAGAATCCACGGTGACAAACCCCTCCTTGTCCTGGCCTTCTCCGCCTTCAGAGTTTGGTGATTGCAGATTCCACTAATTCCTGCTGGAATCAGTCATCACTGCAAGGTTTTAGTCAATCTAAAATCACTTGGAAGCTTTTTGTTATTATAATATCATTTCATACGTTAGTTTTGGGGGTTTTTTTTCTTGTTTGTATGAAAATGAGTAAATTAGATTTTGAACTTGCTATGATGCAATGAGTGCTTTTCTTTCTGCCTTGCACAGGATTTTCTTTTGTGTCATTTATCTCACATTCATGTTCTAATTCTGCACTCACCTTGTCCTGGCATGAGAAGATTCACTCATGGGGATAACCCCCAGCTCTTCCCAAAGTGCAGGCTTTAAAAATCACTGTTTCCTGCAAGGTGCTCCTCAGTGTTTTCCCCTGGATTTATAAATACTGCTTCCTGTTGTCTCAGCATTTTCGGACCTTTTATTTTTTTTTTTTTTAATANTCAATGAATGATTTTAAAGTGTTGGGCTTCTTTTCCTGCCTCTGACACCCTGCTGAGGTGGAACTGATGCCTTCTCCCAGCCCCCCAGAAACAGAGACTGGACAGGAGTAAGGGAATAAAGGCAGGGATTTATTTGAAGGCCTTCAAGGCACACCCTGGGGAGCCAGAGGCTGCTTCCATCAAATGGACCCCAAGGTGGACAACGAGTCACGAGTTCTTGACACTGTTATAGGTTTGGTCCATTTGCATCTCAGCATAAATTCACCAATTAAAACTTCAGCTCTCTTCAATTTCTCCACCTCTCTCATGGTCCCAGTTTACACCTTTGGGCCTAGGACAGCCCGAGTGTCCTTGAACAGCTCAGAGAGGCTTTGTTGTGTCTGTCTGGCCTAAGAGAGCAGCTCACGAGCTACAAGGAACTTCAGAGTTATACACTGGGCAGTACAGGATTTGAAAAATATAGAAATTAAAACTTAAGGCATCAAAGCCATCCCACCTTGGAGCTGATTGATGGCTGGTGGGGACGTGGAGTTAACAGTTTTTGGGGAATATCCTCAGGGAGCATGTTTTCCTGACAGGAGCTTTTGTTTTCCCTTGAGTTGGTGTAAACCAATTACTTCAGGCACATTTGTTTTAATGATGGTTTTCTTTGTGCTCTCAGTCATAGGAACATGCAGAGAGCACCTTCCAATGTGATGATTTAATACCAATTTCACAGAAAATGGTGGTGGCTTTATAATTAAAGGTAGACAAACAGGCTGATTAGAAATCAGTGTGGTGGGTGAATTGCCTCGTAATGAAAGATGAAATTAATTTCCTTTCAGATTTATATTGTGTATATATATATTATACACAATGTAGTTTTAGTATGTTTTCTTTTTACTCTCTGAGCTCCAATGTGGTTTATTCCTCTGGGGCAAAAAAACCCAATCAACAATCACCAAAAAACTTCAGCTCGTACAAGATCTGAAGTAGAAAGGATCGGGAATAAAGTTTATGACAGAAAATGTGTTGATTTCAGAGCAGACTTGAAAAAGACTTTAAATTGATTTTCATTGCTATTCTTTGTGGCTGACCTTGCACACAATAAGATCTATTAATTTGCTGTTAATGTAAGGAAAATATATATTTTTTGAGTCACAGATAACTTAGGGAGTTGGTATTAAATACAGGAGAAGTCAAATCAATGCTTCAGTTTCCCGTTCCTGCTTTCTCCTGCAGGTAGGGCCCATTTTCCTGTCAAGCTTCCAGTTTTCTCTTCCTGTGTGTGAGGCTCTTGGCTCCTCTGGGATAAAATCAATCATTTTCTGGGTTATTTACGAGTGTGAGAAGGCACCCAAAAATCCTGGGCCTTTCTGCTTTTTGAGGTGGTTCTGAATGAGCCAGCAAAACCCTAGGATGGGTGGGATCCTGGAGAATTGTGGCCAGGGATGCATGAGGGGCTCTGGCTTCCCAAAGGCAGGTGGCTGATGGATCCAGGTTCTCAGGGGCTCGGGACTGGCAGGGAGGAGGCAGGAGATGTGTTCCACAAAATCCTTTTCCCAGCTGGAGCCTTGCAGAGGAAACAGGAAGTTTTCAAAGGAAGGGCTGCTGGATTATTTTAATTTAGTCAAAGCCATCCAGTCTCTTGGCATCCCTGAAAAAATGACAGAGCTGCAGTGCAGACACCTTGCATGGAAAAATGAAGCTTCTGGAAGTTAGAAAAATGTAGGATAAATGGAATAACTAGTGTGAGCCTGCCTTAATAAATGGAATGGGATAAATGGAATAAATCTGTGAGCCTGCCTTAATAAATGGAATGGGATAAATGGAATAAATCTGTGAGCCTGCCTTGCACGTGCGAGTGCAAACACAGAGCAGCAGAGCGTGGCTGGCTCCTGGTGGGGACACTGGGATGTTTTATCCTTGGGAAATTCTGGGTGAGAGCTGGGCAGAAGATGTGGCTCGTTGGCCACGGCACCAAAGGGAAGTGTTGAGCATGTTAAACAGCTCCACTGCAGATTTTTTATGCCATTGTTATTTTTCTGTTGTTTTCCCTCATTCCATCCCCTTCCATCTCCCCTCACTCCGCAGGCTGGCACTGCTCAGTGCTGCTGTGACAGGGCTGAGTGTTCGGAAGGGGTGAGGAACAAGATTTTCTGGGGGAATTTTTCTCTGAAGAAGGACAGGATGTTCCAGCTCTCCATCACTGCCATCCCGTTCCCCCTGAATGAATAATCAGCCACAAATTGGCCGCAGTCTCCGTCTGCTGCTCTGCCCAGCCAAGGCACCATTCCTGGTGTCCTGACAAGGAGAGGGCCTGGCCAGGGGACTGCATTTAGAATGCATCCCAAACATCCTCCCACCAATCATGCACAAAAACCCCTCTGAGGAAATATCAGCTAAGCATTGCTCTGACAGATTACATCCACTTGAGCTCATCCATTTGCCTCCCAAACCCCGAGCAGAACAAACCAAAACCAATTTAAAAATAGTTCCAGCTGATCCGTGCTGGTGAAGAGGGGCACATTTTGTGTCAGCAGTGGAATATCTGCTCTTGGTGTTTTTAGACTCCTTTGGAGATGGGTGCTTGAAGAACCCTTCTCCTTACTCTGGAAATGAGTACTGTTAACAGAGAAGCTCTGTAATTATGATGGGCTATAATCAGGAGCTTCAATCAAGTGAAAAAACTTCCTTTTTCATGTGGCTAGATTTGCTTTGCACTCACTAAATTTAGCTCCTCCGACTGTACAAATTGTTTGTGGCTATGGTGGCACCAGAAAGGCAGCGAGTATTAGGATCAGTCTTTGCTTTGGTTTGGTCTTTCTAGAAATTTACTTTTCCTACCTGGTTGTATTTAATAGAAAAGTAGACAATCCTGAGTATTGATAAGTTTTCTGCATGGGAAAACTGGATGGACAGATCAGCCACCTGTAAATACTCTTTCTCTTTTGGAAATTCAGGTTTTTGATGCACATATGTAAAGGTCACGCATTTTCGATTATTAAATATAATGAATAAATTCCTGTACAGCATGATTATTATCACCGTTCATATTTTTCAGATGGTGGCACTGGGTTTTGTTGTTATTTTTTTGTGAGGGGAGGTTTGGTTGATTGGTTTTTCCACTTCTAATTAGTTAAAAAGCATAGAGAAGGCCGTGCAAATAGAAATGAGAGTGGGTGTATGTACACACCATGGAATAGAAGATGGGTTCCACACTTCGTGGTTGAAATTCATGCACAGTGGCCGGGAAAGAACAGGCACGAGATGCACTTCAGGCTACCAGTGGAGGTGTTTTTAAAAAATGTGGTTAATTTTGATTAAGAGAGTTAAGTAGTTAATGAAAGATGAGGAGTTTTGATGGTCACATGGTCAGAATAATTGGATGTTGCCATTGGCTTGGTGGGAGAAAGGCTTGAGGGAAAAAACTGTTGATAAATACTAAAGTGTGCAGTAGAGTGGCTCAAAGGGCATTTCCCAAACCTACAGATGCTGCTTGGACTAAAGAAAATGTATCTCTGTTTCCTTAAATCTCAAAGGGGAGGTTTAGCCCTAAAGCAGATGCTTTAAGGCTTTTGATGTTGGCTGACCCCGTGCAAACCCCAGTGCTGGGTCTAATTTGGAAATGCACTTTTTGAACTGGCAGCATTGCTGTGGAATTGGAGTTTTCCCACCTGATGAGCTCCACCCCAGGCAGTTTGTGTCCCGTTTTCTGTGCCTGCAGCTCTCACAGAGCCAGCCTAGGACCAACAGGCAGCAAAACCCGAGTTTAACAGATCCAACCCGAGGCAGCACTAAGGAGGCACCACTTACAGCCCTGCCATTAAGGGCAATTTCTCTTTTGCACTTAAGGAGAAATGCTCAGCTCGGTTGTTGCTCACCACAATTTGCCAAATCCATGAAAGAAATCATTAGAAATTTATAAAATCTATTAATCTGCTCTTAATTTTAAGCAGTTTGGTTTAGAAATTGTCCCTTTGTCACTCTGGTCTGGGTTTTGCTGATATTGGTAACGGGAGGAGAAATCCTGTGGCTTTCCTTACAGCAAACTCAAACTCAAACCTTGTACTTAGACTATGTTTAAAGTAAATTAGTTGTTAATTAAACCAACTTAATAACAATAGCTGTGTCTAATTACTTTGATTATATAGGTAACTTGTCAACAGTTCTTGTTGCACTCAAAGCTGGGGTGGCACCAGAATAAACCCAACAATTGCCAGTGCCCTGGGGCTGTACAAAAGGCCAAGAGTGCAGGTTTTTAGTGGCCATATTTGGAAAGAGAATAGGGGATTTTCCAAATTTAGAGCTAAATTGCCATGAAATATCCTGTTTTAAGGGAGTGTGGGCATGGGTTTGATCAATAACAATTGGAAGGTCCCTAAACACAGATGAATAGTATCTTATAGTGCAATAAATATCCTGAGATTCCTCTGGGGGAAAGGTGGAGAAGGAATCTGTGCCAGTAAAATTCAGTTTAATCTCATCTGGAAACACCAAGGCTGGAGGATCCCAATCATAACTAAGAATTAATCAGTAGTGGCTTAACAAGGCCAAGTCCATTCTTTGCACTCTGGTTAAATCCAGCCACAAATTATTGGCTTTGATTTGCATTGATTTTTGTTTTTAAATTAAAAGATTTCCAGCCTTCTGTTTTAATTATTTTGATCTTGAAATGTAGACTATTTATTACAAGAGGAAAAAGTTCAAATTGGACAGCCAAAGTGGGTTAGGAGATGGAGAGGAATAATCCATGTTTTTAGGTTCTGGAGTTTCTGCTGAACTGTGATGTATAAATGTAACACCTCTGCCAGTGTTTGGTTCCTTAGAATAAGTATTGTTAAATTACATGTGCAGGACCTTCTGAAGAAATATTGTTAATTTTTTCAATTTATCAGATTTTTTTTGGATAGTTTGAAATCAGAAAACCTTGCTCTGGTCCAAATTAAATTAATCACATGGATAAATGTGGTTAAATTTAGCTTTATTAACTACTTCTGCTAGAGCTATCCCTCTTTTTATCTGGTTGTGAAGCTGAAAGAAACAGAAATTTTTGTTTTAATTAGTGGTGAGGGTGATCAAACATTGGCACAGGTTGCTTATAGAAGCTGTGGAGTCTCCCTCCCTGCAGATATTTAAAACCCAGGTGAACACAACCCTGAGAAACTCTTTTTATTTTTTTAAAATTGTGTACAAAGCAGACATATCCATCTTAAACTAGTGAGAAGAACCAACAATTTTCATGTTTGTGGCAGTATTTTTTTGCCTTTTTTATTTCAAATGAATCAAAGGCAAATAAGTACTTCAAATTAAAAGGACAATTAAATTATCTGCTATTAAAATGAAGGGGTTTTTATTAAAAACCTCTCTCTGGATGTAAAAACAGGTGAGAGTGAAGGAGAGGGGGAGTGGGGGCTGTCACACCAGCCTCTCAGTCTGTTCTTCATGCCTGATTTCCCCTTCTTTCCAAATCACTCGTGGGGGAGTTCAGGGGCTGTGCCCTTTTTCTCCCTTGTCCCTGCTCCGTGAGCGGAGAGGAGCACGAGTCCCTGAGCCACAGCAGAGCCTCGCTGCTGGGAAATGTCACCCTGATCCCTTGCATAATGCAGCTGGCTCCCTTTCAGGGGGTTATTGCCTGGCTGGAGTTGCAGGCAAGATGCTGAAATGCTCCGTTTTTGTATCAGTTTAGAGCTGACCAAACTTGGCCCCACCTCGAGCACCAGCAGGACAAGGATGTGGTACCAGCACTGCCCCAGACTGGGCACCACGGGCAGGTAATAGGGAAAGCCATTAAATAATTATCCTCCCCAAAATGGAATAATTACCCCGCATCCCAGCTAATCTGAGGCAGGCAGCCTTGGAACATCCTCCAGCTGTGGTGGGAGAGCTGATTGTGCCCGTGGTACCTGGATAATTCCATAATTCCACCTGCTGCACAAATGGGCTGGTTCCTAAACTGACACAGTCGTGAGACAGAAATTCCTGGTACCCTTTTCCGAGGCAGTTTGGGCAGACCTGGTGTTTAAATGGGTTTGATAAGCATGAGGGCTATTCAACAAGGGGTAATTCAGGAGGCTCACCAGCCACTAGAGCAACAGCTCAATGTATAACTTTGTTATTATGAAATAATCTTGTTTTATGTCTTTGATTCCAGTGTTCACATTTTACATCCTTTGTGCACGTTCCAGGGTGCTCTCATTTTAGGTTGTCTAGATGTGGAATGAGCAGGCAATTCCTTACCTGCCAGCCAGGATTTGGAATAAAGGTTTTGAGAGGTTTTTGGTGGTGGCTGCTGGTGTCCAAAATAAATAGTGAGAACCTGAGGTGATTTGTTTGGTGCCATTTTCCCAAGAGATGGAGCCAAATTCCAAGTGTAGGAGCCATAGAGCTTTGAAATTATGGATGTGCAATCACTGGACCCAAAAAATGCAAACTGATCAAAGTCCAGGATGTTCAGAAGCTTGCTCTCCCTCAGGGTTGTGGAGCTCTCAGTCCTGGGAATTGAAATAAAGTGAAGGGAGAGATTTGGATCAGCTCAGTGTAGAAATATTTTTAATCCTTTGAAGGTAAAAAGGAGATAAATTTACTTTCTGATGAACAGGTAAATATAAGTGGGTGAGAACACCTATGTTAATGCACTCAGCACTGTGCAAAAGGATAGAAAAAGCCATTGAAGTTTGAAATGCTGGGCTTTAAATGCAGTGAGAGAGCTCAGGACAGCGTGGAAGTCCTGCAGCTCGGGTCTCCTGGTGCCACAACCAGCCCCCAGTTCAGAACTGCTCCTCTCCCATCCCTGCTGCTGACCCCAATTCAAAGCGACTCGGGACTTTATTTTAACAGAATTTCTGCAGCCCTGTGCCTCGCAGTGAGGGTTCTGAGCTGGGAAATTGCTGTGTGCTCCCACAGAGCACCCTGCTCCGCACAGGCAACGCGCTCATCATTAGCATGGAAACACCACTGAGAATTCCAGACTGTGCCAGGACAAATTGTGGTCAATAATATCATTCCAGGCCTGCCCCTGAGGTTGCAAATAGAGAGAAATGTCGCTCTGGTTTTTCTTAGCCTTCTAATAATTTATTATTTGGGGTCAGATTTTCACACAGTTTCATGTAAACAATAGCCAATGTTTACTTCACTGTATTTTCTGTTTTTCATTCCTTTTGTGATAGGAGAAAGTTTGATGAGCATCCTTTTTCTCCAGTGGGATTGAGGAGGAAGTGACATGTCCTCCAATCCCTTGTGGAGTTGAGAACCCTATAAAGTAGGAGAAATGTAAATAAACTCTCTCTTTTTTCCTCTTTCTGCTGAACCTAGCAGGTGTGAGAGTGTCCTTTATTGTGTCCTTTACCAACAAAAAGAAATGCTGATTTTTACCCCTACGTAGAGACCTTGTGGAAATAAATTCACAGCAGTTTAAGGGTGAACAGCTGCTGCCAGGTGTTTGTAGGGAAAATCTTCTTATCTCAGCTCAGGGGGCTGATAAATTTCTGATTTTCCTCCCCATCCCACGGAGGAGGAGGAGTGAGCAAGAGGCTCCATTCCTGGTTGCCAGCTGGGGCTAAACCATTGCTCTGGCACCAGAATCCCAGAGAAATTCGAAATACAAACTGAACCAGCTGAGGGCTGGTATTTATTTCACTGCTGCCTTAGTGCCAGCAGAGCTTCTGGAACCGCTTCGCATTTTGTAATGGGAAACTTTGTTTAGTTAAATGAAGTTTTGGATTCTTATCCTTGGCTGCAAAGAACTCACCCTTTTCATTTTGCAGCTTTTCTCCAAGATAAACAGGCATTTCTAAATCTCTGTTGTTTTAGCTTGGAGTCAGTTGGAGGAAGCTGTATCTACAAAAAGCTGAAACTTTGGGCTATGAATTAGTGTGTTTTAATCTTGCTTTAGATGTCTTACATTAAAATATTGATTCAATTTATGTAACAAGGGAATATCTGGCAGTTCTTTAGTAGTTCTTCTTTTTATGGTATTAGGAATTTAAAAATAAGTATATCATGTGGTTTGAACAGCATTCATCCTTCTTGGTTATTTTAAATTTTATATATATCGTGTTTAATTACACAGAGAAAATTCCTGCACATCCTGGTCCATTTTGTCTTTTGTTTGAGTAATTAGGGTATGAAGTGGAAATCTTTTGCAATGTAATTTAAAAAATTTTTTTATTTCCTCTGTTTTCCTGTTGTGATGCTGGGTTGAAATAGAACACTCAATAGCGATATAATATTCTAGCAAAGCTCTTTTTTTTTGTTAATAAATTCAAATATTTACAGTCATCGGTATTTTAAAGGAGGAGTTCAACCTGTAGGACACAGGAGAGTTACATAAAACAAATTAGGACTTCAGACAATGTGTGAAATCCTAAAATTTTAATTTAGAAGGACTGCTTGGATCTGCTTGCAGAGTCCTCTCTTCTCACATCAGAAGGGGCAGTGAGAAAAGGGAGGTTTAGTAAAGAGTTATGGTAAAAATGGGAATTATTTCCAAATCTAATTTTAGAAATTTGAACACCTCTTTAAGTTGTGCCCAGAGCTTTATCTTCCTCCTTAAAACCTTTTATTAGTCAATTATTTCCCAGTGAAACAATTCTGAAAATTCCCTCTGTAATCCAAACTCAGCATCAGGTCCGTGCTGGCTTTGGATTGGTGTTTTTAAGCCTCGGTGATGCAGCTGTGCTTTGACCTAGAAACCCATTTCGATCTGCTGGTTGGAACCACGACTTTTGAAACATCTGTCTGGGGGTTCTTTGGCGTGTGAGGAGTTGCTTGCAGTTGAAACGTTGTTGGTAAATAATCCAAAGGCTCGGGAGAAACGCTTGGAAAAAATTTTGTAAGGGTCGCGACCGGGGGAAGGTCCTGGCTCGGTGCCCCCTGAGCAGGTGATGGAACAGATTGTAGGGGACTTGTGGGGGAGCAGAAGAGCCTTGCTGGAGCTCCCCTGGGTAAATCCCAGCCCAAAGCCTTTCCCCCTTCCCTCCTCCGAGGGTTCCATAGTCCCAGGAGCCCCAGCAAACCCTCCCAGAGTAACCCCACCGGGCTGTCCTTGTTTTCCAGGTGCCACCAAGCACAGAATTCAGCCAGAAATAAATTTAGCTCCAGCCCAGCAGGAACTTTCAGAGGCAGCAGCTTCTGCAAGGGATTGTCAAGAACAATCTGCAAGGAGGCTGCTCCTGGCACGCAGGCTCTGAGCTGGAGCAGGGCAGGGAAGGAAGTGCTGGGTGCCAGCTCTCAGCACCATATGCTCGCCCCTCATGTGAGGCACAAAGAGCGTGGAGACAGCAGCTGCTCTGCAGGGAGGTGGCCACTTGTTGGCTTCTGAAACCTTTCCCAAGTGTCTGTTCCTTTTCTTTTCACGGGTAGTTTTTTTCCCCCCCTTGCTTACGTATTTGCGCTCAAAAGATGTTCCCTGAAAGAAATCTATTTTTAGGCCGCAGGAAGAACAGGGGAGTGTGATCTGCTTTTTGTCGGAATAAAGATAAATTTGGAAGGGCTCTGGTATTTAGTTTTTTGTACTGAGAAATGCGGGCATGTTTTTATTTTCTTGATATCTGTTGGTATCAGGACACGATGAAATCGTACTTGTAAATTAATTATTGTCTAGGATTGTCTGATTTGATGGAAAACTTTGGGTTCCAGGAGTGTTCCAGTGGCCTGATCACATTCACATTTAATTCAATGTCCATTTTCACTGAGTTCAGTGGCAAAGAGAAACAAAAATGAGGATTTAGATCTAAAATGGAAAGAGCTGGATTTAATATGCCCAGAGAAATGGATCTTCCCTGGCACCCATCACTACCCAGGCACTGAAGTTGATTCCTCTGTTGCTTTGAGAAACCTGAAGTTCCTGGCACATTTCAGGAACTCAGTGCCTGCAACGCCAGGAAAACAAACCTTATTTATGTAAACAAAACTGGATTTTAAAAGGGTTTTTTTTGACTCCTGAGATTTTCACTGAATTCCTGATACACCTCACTACGAGCACTTGCATTTTGAATTAGGGGTTCTTAAGCGAATTTGAGAATCCAGAGGGAAGTTACATCACAATATAATGAGGTTATAGCAGGACACGTTGTTACAGCAGGTAATAAAATGAATGTATCACACTGGCACTGCTGCTGAATGTCAGTGTTTTACAGTGACCCTGGAGTGATGTTAAAATGTCACAGCAACACCAGAGTGACCCATATTAGTCAGTAAAAATGATGGTTCACATGAAAGAAAGATGTTACAATCCTTTGTGGAAGGATAAATCTCCTTGAGACAGAGATTTTTGGGTTATTCTGTGTTGTTCATCGCAGCTGCATCTCTCTGAAAAAGAAATGACATTAATCTACCTGTCACGGTATAAATCTGCCTGCTGATAGGGAGATGATTCTTTTGGAAAAATTCCTATTTATTTGTTTACTTCAGCTCTCGACCAGTCTGTTATCATCTATGTGACCTTCATTTTTTAAGCCAGCTGCAATTGGTGTTTTTCTGGGATAATTAATTACTAATGCTTATTTAAAAGGTGCCCTTTTCCCTTTTTGTAGCCAATCTTGTTGCAAGAATTCAAAGCCAGTAGGATGACTGATTTGCAGCTTTAATCATTCCCTGTGTGAGCCCCCATCCCAGTGAGGGACAATGTAGGGAATTCCAACCATTAGGAATCCCATTTCTGAAGTAAACTGGATTTTAAAGTGAAATTAAACGTGGATTCTGAGTACAGCCCTGCAGTCCTAATTCCGTGAAATGTGAGGTCAGTGTTTAACTCACACTGAAAATGATGACTTTAGAGTCTTGGCTTGAGCCAAATCAAAATCTGTTTTCAGTGCAAATTAAAGCTGTGAGATGATTTCCTGTTTTTATTCCCATGAAGGGAGTTTCACCCTGGTTTAAGGAGCACTTTCCTAATTCTACTGAGCATAGGAAAATGCAAGTTATCAACAGTTTATAGTTCACACATTGGCCACTCAAAGTCTGGGGTCTTGGCACAGGAATATTTTGTTTGGGGTATAGAGCACTTCCAAGAAAGTTTGTCAGAGAAGTGTTCATTTATATTTTGAAAAGGAATTCAAAGTCTGCCTTGTCCTTCCTTCTCTCCTTCAGGAGGACTGAGAACTGGTAGAGGTTGCACAGTGTTCAGCCTACTCCATTTCCTCCAACATACACTGAATTTATTTGTCTGCAGCAGCAGACTGAAATAATTCTAGAAATGGGTACATTTGGACATAGAACTATTACTTTATAGACTTTTTTCACTGAAATTTGTTATTATGGTTGGATGGAGTCTTCTTTTTACATAAAAAATGACTGGCAGGAAAAAAAGAAGGATAGAGCTTTCTTTGCCCACTCTTAAATGTGTCAATCAGCAAACCAATGTAATTCTAAGCAAGAGAGAAAAGGAAATCCTCTGTTTGTGACAAGTGAGAGTTGCTTGGTTTTGAGCCTAAGGAAAGTTCCTTCATTTTTCGGGGATTGCCCAACCATCACAAGCTGCCAGTGGCTAATTTAAAAAAAAAGAAATGCAAAAGACCAAATTTTGGCAAATATTGTCTAGAGAAGTGTTTCTCGTTGTGAGGAGGGGCTTCAGGTCTGTCGGAGCTCCGTGGAATTTTTACCTTGCTTTTCAAAACTGGAAGACTCGTGGCTGCACAGCCCAGATCTTAAACTATACCCTGTGACTTCACGAGTTGTCTAATTGTTTATTCTTAGAGAAATTCACCTCCAATGTCTTTCTTCTCTCCAGCCACCAGAAAAGGAGGGCGGGCTGCCTCGCCAGGTGGGCAATAAGACGGAGTGTGGCCTCTTGGGGTTTGTCCTGGATCTGAAGCAGGATTACGAGCCTGTGCGGAGCCTCATCCCCGAGGAGAAGCTCTACAAAGTTTACACCTTCAACTCCGTGAGGAAGTCCATGAGCACGGTCATTAAAATGCCGGATGGCAGCTTCCGCATGTACAGCAAGGGAGCTTCAGAGATTGTCCTCAAGAAGTGAGTGCACTGCAGCAGGGGCCTTGCTCCTCCAAAATGCAAAACATTCTTGTTGTCCTGTTTTTTGCTAAGCCTTCTGTTAAAACCTTGGAGTCAGAGAATTTTCACACAGTTTCATGTAAATAATGGCCAATGTTTATTTAACTGTCTTTTCTGTTTTTCATTCCTTTTGTGATAAGAGAAACTTTGATGAGCATCCTTTTTCTCCAGTGGGATTGAGGAGGAAGTGACATGTCCTCCAATCCCTTGTGGAGTTGAGAATCCTATAAAGTATGAGAAATGTAAATAAACTCTCTTTTCCCTCCTTTCTGCTGAACCTAGCAGGTGTGAGTGTGTCCTTTATTGTGCTTTCACCAGCACACTTTCTGACACTAATACGAGGGAATTCTGGTGTCTGGGATTTGCTGCCTGCACCAGAAATACAACACACTGTAGCAGCATATGCTGCTATTATTATTTTTTAATGTTTTTAAGTGCTTCTGGGAAATTGGCTTCTTATTCTTACCCCTGGCTGCCAAAGAATTGGGTCTGCATTTGGTAATTTACAAATGGATCCTTTACGTTCGACCCATTTGGAAAAGAAACACTTTTCAGTTTCGCTGTAAGTTGTCAGCTCATTGATGGTTGAGGAAATAACACATGAAGGGCTCTTGGTGTCTGTGCAGTAAGTTACAAATTCTCTCTGATATTTCAGTAGCGAATCTTCTAGAAATTTACAGCAGAAACTTAAAACCTGCCGTTAGAAAAGGAAAGCGTTGACTGAAATGAGCTTAGCCAGGAGGTGCTTTGGCAGCCATGCAGGTGCACACCCGATTTTTATTCTCTTCTCCTTCCCCAAACCAGGTGTTCCAGGATCCTCAACGCCGCTGGGGAACCGCGGATCTTCAGGCCCCGCGACAGGGACGAGATGGTGAAGAAAGTGATCGAGCCCATGGCCTGTGATGGGCTGAGAACCATCTGTGTGGCTTTCAGAGACTTCCCCAGCAGCCCCGAGCCCGACTGGGACAACGAGAACGACATCTTATCTGACCTGACGTGCATCTGTGTCGTTGGCATTGAAGACCCAGTAAGGCCAGAGGTACATCCAGTTTTCACTTTGCAGAGAAATGAATGGCAGGTTCCTCACAGGTTTTATCTCTTTTGTTTTTTTAATTAGTTCTGTCAAAGAAGCAGAAAAATCAACTTTAGAAGTGGGTTTTACTTGATAAAGAGCCAAATAATTAAGGTGATAAAATTCAGTTATCAGTCAGCTGATATTTAAATAAAGGAATATAGGGCTTTTTGAACTACAGGACTGAGAGGATCAGCAGAGGTTTTGTAATGCTCCCACATGTTATCAAATTTTCCTTTAAGCAGTGCAGTGATGTGCAACTCTGAATGTAGGGAAGTCAAGTGCAGGGATTAAAATTGCCATGGTTGTAATGGCAGTTTCCACAGAAACTGGAGTTCTGTCATTTATTGTTAAAGTTGCCACTTTACTTGAGGTTGTACCTGGTGACTGCTCAGGAAAACTTGTTTTTAGGGTTGTGTTTGGACAAGGAAAGGCTGCAGATATCGTGGATGTCACACTTACATGGCTTGTACAAATACATATAAAATTTCAGCTCGACTCACCGGAGTAAATCAGTATCAGGTGGGAAAGCCCATCCCTGCTACTACACTTGTAAATTTTATTCCTACAGAAATGCAAAGGGTAGAGTTAGAGACTTCTGGTCTCTCTACTTAGTGCTTGATGATTAATGGAGAGTTAATTCCGTGTTAGGGTTTGGAAATGGTGGTGGTAACTTTGGAGCTAACCAACTGCACAACTGTGCCTTGCCTCAGAATGGACTTTATTGTTTTTTTTTTTTTTTCTCAATATGAAGGTTAAAATATAAAGTAAATCTTGCTTAGGTGACAACTGTGTGATAAACTCCTTATCTCCACAAACAGCAGATAAACAGCCTCCACTTTATCTGCCATCAGATGGGCTCTCGCTGCTAATCCATCTGTCCCCACGCCTGACATTGCAAGGCTTTGGAAAGGTTGGGAAATGTCCTTTAGAAGTTCTGTCTGCAGTGTGCCTTTAGTGCTCCAGCTCACATGCACGGGTATTTTGTAGAAAATATTTTGCAGAAAATATAGGTATTTTCAGAAATATTTTGTCAGTGGGCACAGGAGCTGTGAATCAATTCCCTCCCCCTCCCAAAATTGACTCATGATCCACGTTAGAAAACAGCTTTGAGTCAGGGTCCGTGTGGGGTGACAGACTGAGGGATTTGGGGAGCAGTGGGATTTGCAGTTATTGTGGAAAATAGCTGCAAACTCTCCTCTGATGTGATTGTTAGGAGGGTGTTTTGTAAGAGAACTGCTCTTATCTTGCAGGGAATAATTTCTTGGGAGCTTGAGGTAAAAGTGAATAATTCTGCTAAAAATAGAGGGCAAATCCGACTTCTATGAATCAAAGAATCAAAGAAATGAAGGCAGGAAAACATCTTATTTCTAAATAAACATTTGAATATTGTATTGAACTTCTTGTAGTTTAACACCAGAACATGCAGGGACATTTCTAATTCAGTGCAAGACACACAATAAAATATTTATAATTTCAGAATTTTAGCAGATGTTGGACATTTGGGATTTGGGACTTTGCTTTTTGGTTTTTTCCACCATGTCCATTTTGACTGTTTCAAAGTGCCAATAACATCATGAAAACATTTAAACCAATATTTAAATTATTACTACTCTGCACATTATAAGGAGTAGCAGTACCTTAGGGGAAAGAGATGAACCAATAAACCCTGAACCAGGAGAAAAACATAAAGTTCAGAAAACTCTCTAGGTATGGAATATCTGACTTGGCTGGAATATCACAACATGAAATCCCCATTGTTGGTGCAGAGAGTAAAAGGCTGAGCAGTTATAGGGAATATTTTGCCAAAATGAAATCTGCTTATTAAACAGAGCCCCCAGTGGAGTTTATGAATTTTCAAAGAGCTTTCTGTGGGGGAAAAACAGAACACAAAAATTAGAATTACTGCTAAAGGTGCTGTTTGACCAATACTCTCAGTGTTCATGGATGTCAGGATTTATTCTGATGGAGGTGATTGATCAGGTAATCCCAATAAAACAATGTCCCCATCCTGGCAGCCTTCAGCTTCCCTTCAATGACATTCCCGTGTTTCCTGGGCAAGGCTTGGGGTTTTCCTTTCCCCTGAGATGTTGTTGGAGCTGTCCCATGGGAATTGGGCAGGGAGCTCAGGTGGGACGTGGCTCGTGTGCATCCATGGAGTGATCCCACCTGGGAACCCCAGCAGCGCTGGAGGGATCCTGCTGCCCTGTTCCAGGGATATTCTTGGGACATTCTGGGAGCTTTCTGGCACTCACCTCTCCCCTCATACACTAAAAAACGCAATTTCCATGAATTATTTAACCGATGTCAGCAACTGTCCTGTTTTCTCTGGAATGCCCTCCATGGGCACCCATGGCTTTTCCATATTCCCAGGTTGGTTCAGACACCAGCTGAGCATCAGCAGCTGCTGGATTTAGCTTGCTAAATAAATAAAATTTCAGCTCAACTCACCAGAGTTAATCAGTACCAGGTGGGAAAGCCCGTACATGCTACTAGACTTGTAAATTGTATTCCTACAAAAATACAAAGCTGTATTTCTGAGCTACTTGCTTGATATTTATGTTTTGTGGGTGTGTTTTTTATTTTTCTTTGATAAATACCCAGGAAGAGAGCAAACAGAGTGATGCCCTTCTCCTGCAGAGATTCTCTGTTGATCCTGACACTCTTCCTGGCTTGATTTTAATGAGTCTGATCTGGCTCACACTGATTTGCCAAAAAACGCCTCCAGTCTGTTATTTCTGGGAGATGAACGTAAATCCCTTCCAAATATCTCCTATTTATTTGTCACCTGATTGGGAAAGATATTCCTGCATTGGGGACTTTTGTGCATGCGTGCTTGCAGCGGAAGTTTTGCTTTGCAGGGGGAAAATAAACCAAAAAATTGTGAAATGTGTACTGAAGCTCTGCAGAACTGATGGAAAATATCTGCTTCCTCTGCCCACTCAGTCTGCCAACACTCTTTCTCCCTTACAGCAATAAAAAAATATGAACAATATTTTAACTGTAATTACTGTACACAGTATTAAATCAGATACCACCCACCAGCTGTCCAGAAAATGACAGGAGAGGAAAACAGAATGATTTCTCCAGTTAGATGTGAGTTTGAGATGTGTTTGCAATGGGGGCTGTCCTCCCCTGACCTTGTTCAGTGGGACTGGCACTTCCTGGCAATAACCCTTTTTTGCTGCTTGCACTGTAATTTATTTTTCTCCTTCATGCTCCATCCACTGGGCTGGTTTTCCAGACATCCATCTAAACCTGCCCCGTCCTGTGCATGAGGGTCACCCCAGCTCCAGTGGGTACCAAGGGCATTTCCAAATGGGATCTAGGCAGGATTATTGATGTGGAAACTGGGGAGATCAGGAGTCATTTGCTTAAGGAGTAGATCTAACCTGATCGTACGTTCCCCTCTAGAAGCCCGTTTTATATCACTGAAAGGCTTCAGGTCTGAATTATTTTCCCAGGGTGTGCAATTTGTGGGGAAAATATTCCCAGTTGGAGGTGAGGAAAGGGGAAGGTAAAGCTCTGTCCCTGAGTTCTGCCCTTGGTTTTGTGGTCGGTGTGGACAGAGTCCTGCAAACAGCACGTCCTGGGGGCACACAGGGTGGAGGGGTTTTCCTGGGAATCCTGGGGAAAGTGCTGCTCTGGTCCTCACTGGGTTTAGGGAGGCGTTTTGGGAAACAGGGGCTTCACAACTGCCTTTAATAAATACCCACAAACATGGTGTGAAATTATTCCCAGACTGGGAGAACCATTATCTGTAGTGTTGGGTGTGGGGTTTTCAGTGCAGACCCCAAAACCTCCCTGGCCCCAGGAAATCCCCCAAAGCCCAGGATTTGCCACACTGACTCAGAGCAAGGGTTGTTGCATAAATGCCCTCAGCAGTGTCCCCTACTTGTGGCTAGAGAGGAAATTAAAATATCTAGAAATACATAAAATTAGCAGTGTGATGTTGGAGACGGTGTTTCCTTTTCTTAACATTTTCTGCACTAATGGATGAGAGGAATCCACTCAAACTGGCACTGAGTTCCACAACACATTTAAATCTTTGCTGGAGGTTGTGATCAGCAAGAGGCACCGAATATAGGCAGTATTATCTCTTTTGATACCTTCTCTTAAATAGCAGTGTTTTTAAAAAAATATTTTTTAACAATTGTGCATTGCCATCTTCTGAGTAAGGCAGTTCATTTCCCTGTAGCTCTGTGAAAAGTTTCTGTCTTCATGGTGAATCCTGGGCTGCTCTTAGACTCTTGTAGGTAAAAATGGCATTTAGAGAAGTGGTGCTGTGCTGAAGAACGACATCCAGGCTGTTCCAGACATGTTAAACACTTCCCTTATCCGTCCACATCAAATATTGCTATTTTTCTCTGGAAGAAATAATGCTTTCATAATAATCACAATGCAAAATAATGCAAAAATGTGATGAGGCAGAATTGATTGGTTAGTGATATTTACTTAGAAATTATCATTAATTAGGATGTAGTTTAAGGGAACAGAATTTTTTCCCCATCTGAAATTGAGCTGTAGACATGGAGCCTTTCTGTAGGCTTCATTTACCCAAGTAACTGTGTTAAAAGAGTTTTCTTTAATTATTAGGAATCAATCTTTTCTTTTAATTGCACAAATCTTTCTTGTGTTTTTTAAAAATAATCTCTGTGTGATGCCAAGCCAGAATAGAGCTCCTACATTAATCTCCCAGCCCCTCTTACAGCCTGAATTCTCTCTCCCTGGTACATTTCCCGTGCAGCAGAAGTTCGTCTCATGCAGAAAAAGGCAGAACTAAAGTCAGGCTTCATTTTTATGATTTTGAAATACATAAAATACTAATTTTAAACTCCTAAATTTAAATTTAAAACCAATTTTCAATTCCTAAATAGTTTAAACTAATTTTAAACTATTTAGGAATTCCACCTGTTGATAAGCATGAGTTAAGTAGTGCTAATCACAATAACTTTTAAAATAATCTTGTTGAAAGGGAGGTTTGGATCAGAAGTCCAGTCATTTCCTGTATTCTCCATTCCCATTTCCACGTGTTGAGTAGTTATGCTCAGCTTGTTGAAGGTCAGAAAAGCTGCAGAGCACTCATTTTTATTCAAGCCAGGAGAAAATTTAGGAAACTGATATAAAAGATGTTTTTTGTGCTTCTTGATACAAGATTTGCCCAACTCCACACCAGTCAAGTAACAACAAAACAAGTCTGATTCCTCTTTCCACTTCAGGAATTTCTTAGCCTGAAATTGTTCTGTGTTGCCCTGTTTTTGCTAAAGCCTTCTGTTGTAACTTGGAGTCAGATGATTTTCTCACATAGTTTATGTAAATAATAGCTAATGTTCACTTAACTGTCTTCTTCTGCGTACATTTTTGTACTATCAGAGAAAGTTTGACGAGCATCCTTTTTCTCCAGTGGGATTGAGGAGGAAGTGACATGTCCTCCAATCCCTTGTGGAATTGAGAAACCTACAAAGTATGATAAATGTAAATAAACTTCCCTTCTTTTCCCTCTTTCTGCTCAACCTAGCAGGTGTCAGAGTCTCTTTCCTTGCGTTCTCTAACGACAGCTCTGGATGGGAACGCCTGTGTTGTGTTTTAGCTCTGCTCCAGGAGTTCTCCGTGCCCTTCCTTGCCCTTGCAGGTGCCAGAAGCCATCCGCAAGTGCCAGCGAGCCGGGATCACCGTGCGCATGGTCACCGGGGACAACATCAACACGGCGCGGGCCATCGCCATCAAGTGTGGCATCATCCACCCGGGAGAGGACTTCCTCTGCCTCGAGGGGAAGGAGTTCAACAGGAGGATCCGGAATGAGAAGGGAGAGGTAAATAAAGCCCGGTGAAAGCGCTGAAATATTCTGTGCTGCCGCAGAGCAGTAAAGACTGCTTGGAAAAATTCCTGCTTTTTCATCCCACTGAGTTTTTGCAATTCAAAACAGCAGTGAAATTCCAGGCTTCAGTCTTCGGGGAGAAGTTTAGTGCTGGCCTAATTCTGCAGTTTTTAGAACCACTGCACTGTTCCACAAGAACTCAAAACTAAGCCCATTAAAGCAGGTGTATGGCAAGGAGGAGAAGGAACTCAACAACAGTTTTGCCCCTAAAAATGCAATCTGTTCTGAGAACCAGCTCCTCTCATTTCTTTAATTTATTCCACTTTATCTAATGAACTCACATCAATGATTTGCATAAAAAAAATCTATCCTTTGGAAGATTTTTAACTCCTCATCAAAGACGGAGCTCACACACAGCTCTAAAAAAGTAAAATTTATGCTGGCTCTTTGAGTCCACCATAAATGAGTGGACACAGTCGTTTGCTCCTTGCATTGATGGATGGAACGGATGGAATGTTAATAAATGCAAGAGGTTTGGCTTTGCTCCTGTTGCTACACAAGAAAATCTTGCCATTATTGGTGCTAAATGAAGGATTTGGGTTCTCATGTGGAGTAGAACCACAAACCTCTAAACAGGTTTGATCAGCTTTGAGAAACTCCACTTTCCTGTATCTGGAGTGACGATTCTGGGTGGAGTTATCAATAAAGATGACAAGAAAGGCTGGTTAGGTACTGTGGAAAAATTTACCAGATTTAGCCAGCAGATGAACCCTGCTAATAATGGCCTTGTCCTCACTGGCAGCATCGATGGCTGCTGGAATTTCCCCGTGCTTTTGGAGAAAAGCTGCGTGTTTGAGTGCCGAGGGGAATTGTCTGGCACAACGACATAAATTTTGCTCATCACAGGCTGGTGGTTTTACTGTTTGCGTTCTTTTTTTGTGTTCCCCCCTCTGCAGATCGAGCAGGAGCGGATTGACAAAATCTGGCCAAAGCTGCGGGTGCTGGCTCGTTCTTCCCCCACGGACAAACACACTCTGGTGAAAGGTGGGTGCAAGCTGCCTTTGTGTGCCTGGAAATCAATGCTAAAGGTGTTGGAGCATCCTCTGCCTCAATTTTACTGTTACAAATCCACCTGAGTTGTCATCTTTAGCTGCACAGCTCTACACCACACAAGGAAGTTTCCTTGCACTCTTTGTTCGTGTTCTTCCTCAGCCTTGAGATGGAAAATAATAGAAAACTCCTTGGCAGGAATAAGAGAAATACCAATGAGATGTCTGGCAAGTGGATGTAGGCAATCTCATCTTTGCCTTGTGACTTTTAACTGCAATGAGGCTCGAGCTGGGAAGGGAAAATGTGCATTTAGTGGGCAGAAAGAAAATATTGTTCAGATAATATAAACATATAAACAAGAGGGGTCACAGATTTTGTTGTCTTTGCCTTACACCCCTTTATGATGAAAACAAGAGCAGTCTCATTAAGAGTGAATCCAGTCACTCCAGTGCAGCCATTCTCCCACTACTATTTTAAAGAGTATTCCAAGAGAAAGAAACCTTTTCCTGTCACAACAACACTTACTGGGGTGGTGGAACTGGGAGCTGCCCAGTGGAGATGGGGATTTTCAGCCAGTTCCTTTTTTCCATAGGCTCATCTTATTGTGTGATTTGCATTGGTTTCCTTTAGATTTCTGTGCTTTTAGAGTCTGCCCTATAAGGAACTGCACCTTAAAATTCATAAAAATTCTTAAATTAATTTAAATTAAATTAATTCTGTCCTTAAAACACAAAAATTCTCTCAGCCCACTGTCTGCAGATGGAATTTCCCATAAAAGAGGGATTGGTTTGCAGTTTCCTTTTTTCTTTTGGTGACTTGACATCTTACTCAGTTGGCTTTGAGGCTCACACTTAGAGGCTGATGGAATTGGGCAGTTTCTGAGCAGGGAGAGCCTCATTTTTGGCTGTGCTCAGGTGGAAGCTCCACCAGCAGATGGCTGCTTCCTGGTTTCCTGATGAAGAAAGAGCTGGAATATTTTGCTAAAGCCCTAGAAGGTCTGGAGAGCCCCTTTTAGCAACTGGAGCAGCTAAAATTCAGGCTAAGATCCAGCTGATCAGGTACGTTTTCAGCTGGTTGACCACTGCAATAGTAATCCACATTTAGGTGGGCAATCCTTTAGGTTCCATTGCCATGATTCCATACATGGCTGATCCCAAAGGCTTTTGAGCATCAGGCAATTTTTAAAAATGCCTAAATGACTTCAGAGCAGAAGTTCCATTGTGAATTTGAAGGTTGGATCATTTGGGTCCTTTGGGCTTGAGACCAGGTGGAAACATGGATCATTCCAGGTGATGCCTTCTCCAGCTACCCAGAAACAGAGACTGGACAGGAGTAAGGGAATAAAGGCAGGGATTTATTTGAAGGCCTTCAGAGGTACCACCCTGGGGAGCCAGAGGCTGCTTCCATAAAATGGACCCNTCCGGCATGGTGCTGGATGGGGCAGCTGGAACACAGTGGATCATCTCCATCCCACCCTTTCCCATATATGTCTTATAATGTACATATCTTATTAGTATGGTAGTACCTACGTGTAATTTATAAATAACACACAAATCTGGGCGAGGTGTGCTCCAGAACAGTTTCCCAGCAGGGGTTTGCTCAGGACTGGAAAGGTCTAGAGGACATTTTTATCTCAGCATTAGACCTGCACAAGGTCAGCTGAAGTCTCCTCCCCTCCCCAGTGCATCCCGGATCCTGTCAGAGCTCTCAGAACAGCCCCGGTACAGCCCCACAGCTGACTTGCTCTCAAACACAACAATTTGTGCCTCGTTGAGAGGATTAACCACGTCCCTTGAGATCGCTCGTGAGAATCAGTCAGGATTTTCCCTCAAGAGGGGAAGGAAACCTTTGCCAGGGAAATTGAAATCAATAGAGAGCTGGAGGAAGAAGGAACAACAAATTGTTGGTGGTTTGCAGCATGTGCACTTTGACAGCCCAAAAGATATTTACTCCTACTGGATGCCACGTGCAAGCAACACAATTAAGGTTTTAAAGATGTGGCAAGGTCGAGAGAGCAATTAAGTATCTTAACAAAGTTCAAGAGCAAGGCTGTGGAAATCATGATGGAATCTTTTGGTGGGTAATACTCCAAGGGCCATTAAAAGTTACAAGAAACTATTTAAATGTTCACGAGGTTTGGGCCTCTTGTTAAAATGTTATGTTTTTCTCAGACACTTGAGGGATTGAGAGGATTTTCTCCCCTTTGATGTATTCTATCTGCTCGAGGCTAAAAACACACATCAGAAAATAAACTTTTTTTATATTTAATTTTTAATGACATACAGCTGCTGGGGGGAATATTTTCTCTCCTTAACATAGCCCAATCCCACCCAGCAAAAGGATCATTTTTATTTTTTACTTTTGTTTTTACTACTGCTCAGGGACCAGAGAAAGACATGGTTCAGCATTTCAGCCTGGGCAGACACTTGCTTTCAAACATTTATGGCTTTGAAGTAGAGGTAGATTGGAAAAACACCCATCAGAGCATTTTATCATCACAAACTGCTTTAGTACAAAAATCTCAGTCCCACTGAAATATGGTTTGGGATGGATTTTAAGACACCTGTTGGTATTATTTCATGTTTTTTTACTCTATTTCAAAATATAACAGGTAAAAACATGTATCATTTATACTGATGTGAGGTTACAGTGCTGTTGCTGAAATAATTCAAAATTGTCAGTTTACCTTTTAGCACTGATGGGAATTACCATCAGAAGGTAGAGAGAAGATCAAAGAAATACTTTACCAATTAAAGAAGCTGTGCCTTCCAATATATTTAAATTAGACTGGAATTATTTTTTTATTTGTGATATTAGAACAACTATTCTCATGTAGGGCTAATTTGTTATCAAGCAGAAAGGGAACTTTAAAGAAGAAAAGATTTTCAATAATTACCCTTAATTACTAAAATATTTCAACTATTATTGCATGGGAGGGTGGTATGTTCATAACCTCATTGAAGTGGAAAGCCATGGGACTGGATAGAATAAAAAAAAATACAGAAAATTGTATTCATTGATATCCTGAACTTTGGGGAGGACTATTCACTTAATTCCCAGTGCTGTCTGTAATGTCCTGTAGAACATTTTTATATCAACCTTTAAATCTCCATCCAGGCACCTACCCAAGCACACAACTCAAATAAATTTGAGCTTTCTCCTTCAGACAGACTTTACAAAGCCTTGTTCCATTAACAGGGAGCTTCCAAAAGTTTAGAAGTATTAAAAACCAGCCCAAAGTATTAAAAATAGCCTGCAGAGGATGTGTTTATGAACACAGGTGGCTGCATCTGTGTTTAGCTTGTCAGAGAAACACAAATCCGGGTGAGCCTGTGGGAGGATCAGCTCTCCCGCTCTCTGAACTGGGCTTCAGCTCTGAAGGGCTCAGCTGGAGCTGAGTTCTTCCTGCCTGTTTTAAGCAGCTGAGATAGAAAGAAATCTCTAAACCAGGAGTGTTTTTTCTCCCAGAAGTTTCTCACTGATGCAGCTCCAAGTGTGACAATGCCAGCGAGGATTGTCTCAGTCGAGCAGCGTTTGTCCCGGGGCACAGGGAGAACCCGGGGCTGGGCATGGTGGGTTTGAGCCCAGCCACAGGTGCAGAAGAGACATTGGTTGTGTCTGTGGAGACACAATAAAGATGCTCTTACACCTGCCAGGTTCAGCAGAAAGAAGGATATGACGTCGATTTATTGACATTATATTATTCTTATACACATTCCAATTCCACAAGGGATTGGAGAGCATGTCACTTCCTTCTCCATGTCACTGGAGAAGAAAGGTGCTCATCAAAATGGTCTTATCACAAAAGGAATGAAAAACAGAAGATACCGTTAAGTAAACATCGGCTACTATTTACACAAAACTATGAGAAAAAATCTGACTCCAAGGTTAAAAACAGAAGGCTTACAGAAAACAAGGCGACAATTGGTGGTTAATATTCCCTGAGTTATTCTCCTGAGTGGATTTGATCTGATGCTTGCTTAGTGTTAGGTGGGAGGCAGGTGGGATATGTAGGATATGTTTCAGTTTGTCCCTTGTATTTTGTATTTTTATAGCAAGCTTCTGCATTTAGAGCCCCTCTTGGCAGCTCTGCGTGGTGGTTTTAAATAAGATCTTTGCCCTCATCTGACACATCTGCTTGCTCTGAGAAACTGGTGTCTTATGCAAGCTGAAGGACAAATTCCTGCCCAAATTTCCTTCCCAGATTCCTGCCACATCAGCAGGATCCCTGTGTGGAACACACTGTCATGTTCTGCTCTAGGTGTGCTCCTGGGGCTGTTGAATGAGATTCTTTCTGACAGAAGGAAGTCATGGCCGAACAGCTCCAGATGAGGGAAGAGGCCAGTGAAAGAGCAAAGGCTGTTTTGGCAGGAAGCTTTGCTGAGAGTTGAAGAATTCCCCACGAAAAACTGTTTTTATTAAAATTCTGTATGTAAGCATTCAGCTGGAGTAAAGCTGTAGAGTTGGGAGAAATTTCCTGGTTGTTGGACATGACTAATTAATGTTGAAGATTCTTTTTAGCCCCTTGGACTGAGTGCAAAGGCCGAGGAATGTTCTCTTTACTCCCAGCCTGTCAGCTCACACCCTCAGTCCCATTTTTCCCTGATCACACCAGAGGTTGATCCCCACAGGTCAGGACTGCAGAGGGAGAGCCCTTCCTGGGCATCCTTCTTCTCTTTGGTCTCCTCACACTGTGGATTTTATCTCAGCACCCTTCTCAATGCTGAAGAAAATCCTTGAGGTGAAACCTGACCTCAGCCATTAACAGAATATTAAAAACAAACCCTAAATGTGTTTGGAAGGAGGCACGTGCTGGAAAGAAGGCAAACATTCAGCAGTGTGAGGGAGCAGGGAGGAGGAACGGATTAAAAAGAGCAGGCAGAAGTCAGGGAGCATCAGCAGAGCTGTGACAAATCCTCCGAATCCCAAATAAGCGCTGCTGCTCCATGTTAGAAATTTGTCTGACGTACAAATGGGAGTTTTGCAAAGTCCTTCTCTTTTCCCAGGGGTAGCACTGAAATCCATCCCCACAATTCCATGTACTTCCAGTGGTGCTCCCAGTGGGCACTGCAGGGGTCGGGGGCTCAGATGCTGATGGTACCCGAGACCCTTTTGTGCCTGGTGTTCCATGGCTGCTGTTTATGCAGGCCTGTTGCCCTGGTTTTTGCTAAAGCCTTCTGTTTTAACCTTGGAGTCAGATTTTTTCTCACAGTTTCATGTAAATAATAGCCAATGTTTACTTAACGGTATTTTCTGTTTTTCATTCCTTTTGTGATAAGAGAACTTTGATGAGCANTTTCTCAGACACACAGGCCTGTGCTCCTGGCGGTGTTGCGCTCATCCTGGCTGAATAGTTTGGTTTTTTGGGGGATAAAAGTGTCTCCTGAACCTTGTGAATGAGTGCTAAAGCTTGTGAATGACTTGGCAGCGTGCAGGAATTGGCTGGTGGAGGGCAGTTGGTGGCACAGCCATCAGCACAGTCACTGTTGATATCCATTCCTCTCTGGTAGGAGATCATTTGTTCGAGCCTCTTCAGCTTGATTTGGGTTGTGCTCCCACTCGGAACCCAGTGGTGAGCAGATACTATCAACCCCTTTGGAGCAGTTAATACCTTAATGAGCCAGAGATTTTAATGAATTTTTTTTTTCAGAGGCTTAAACTAGTAATTTAACATCAAAGGATGTGTTAATAACAAGAAGGGAAGACCAAGGGAATGCTTTTAACAGTAGTGACAGATGATGTTCCTGTTTATTTAGTCGTACCAAAGGCAAATCACCCCAACAAACTGAAAGCTCTAATTGTAAGATCTTATCAGAGTAATGTGCCATTTATCCGAGATCCCACTGCCAGTGGAGAGTGAATAGGGCTTTTTTCTCATTTTCATAAGTCTGAAAAATACAGGGCACTAACTGCTTGCACAGGGCACTGCAATCTTCTGGTGCCTGATAAGCCTGAACCTTGCCAAGAGGCAGCTATTGCTCTGTAATCTGCAATTTCCTATTTCTGCTTGGTTATCTGATAGGGGAGGGATTTTTTTTCAGAGCGGAGTGAAAGCTTTTCACACTGGTTAGGTTTGGGTAATTGTTTTTGGAGGTTATGACTTTGTGCAAAATGTGTTAGCAAAAGGAACTCTGTCATTTCCCTCCCCGAAGTTATCCATATGGAAAGGTGTTCTTGTATCCTACACAAAAATCCTGTGTTCGGGACTCATACTCTGGACCTGACATGGAAATAGAAACATGAGTGGTGAATGATCTGCATCCTATTAAAAACCTGGGCTGCTTCTGTAGCCTCAGAAAAATTCTTCATTCTTTTCCTGACTTTCCCTATCTGCATAAGTGGACAATAATTCCCTGCAGCCTTGTTGTGTGAAAAGCTTGAAGTGCTTTTTTTTTCCAAAAATGAGTTCAAAAAGAATGTAGAAATTATTTTATTATATCTATTTAATGAAATGTTTCGTCCTAGAATTTAACGAATTATTTTATATCTCCTTATTCATTGTTTGGCAGAATTGAACATGGCTGTTGAAATGCTCCAGCTAAATAAAATTCATCAATGACTTTTGTTATCTTTAGGTTACGAAGGCCTCTTAGCAAAGCTGATATTACAGCTGGGTCCCAGTTTAGGAGAGCCCTAAGCATGAACTCAAGTTTTTGGCAAACCTTTCCACTGATGTTTGATCCGTGCTGGGCTGTGACACAAAACTTTAAACAGCAGGGATCTGCCAAAAGGACATAATGAGCTGCTCTCATTCCCTTTGAAGCCTGTGCAAGTTTTGTTGATGTGTTGATGATGCAGGATCAGAACTTGCCATGTAAATCCTAATGGTGATTCTTAGTAGTGGCTGGTGGTGATGCCGCAGCTTTCATCGTTATTTTCCTTAGAGATCTGCCTTTTTAATCTCTGTAAAACCGTGTGGTGTTATCCAATCTATATCATACAGACCCTGCTTTTTTACAGGGACCTTTTATCTTGCTAATTATTGCTCATAACTGTCTGTAAACACACCCATCTGCACATTTTTTGCAGGTATTATTGACAGCACGCAGGTGGAACAGCGGCAGGTGGTGGCTGTGACTGGGGATGGAACCAACGACGGACCAGCACTTAAAAAAGCTGATGTTGGCTTTGCAATGGTATAATCTTGGTGTTTGTGCCATTATGAACTTGATGTGAGGGGTTTTCAATTCATTAAATGAGAAGTTTCTTAGTTATTACTTGTCAGTAAGGGAATGTATTGGTGGGAGCGAGTTGTGTTGCATCAGAATCCTTTAATTCACTTGGATTCCCTGGAATTGCTTGTCTTGATACTTCTTCAGGATTTTGCCTCATTAATTATTGGTTTTATGCAGAATCCTTTGCCCATATAGAGAAATAAACCTTTTCTTCACAACACTGGAGTTCTCTTTTGCTGTGGTAAAATCCCCCACTAACTGGAAAAGTGTCTTCCATGTGTACTCTGACTATATATATTAGGACACATAATTCTCATTTTTATTGCCAATTCTGTTCATGTATATCAATAAAACATCATCAATGACAAAAACAACTCCTATGATCAGCAGTCTTTAAGCTGATAACACACTCAGAGCCATCACCACACAAATTCCTCTGCTCTCTGTAAATTCCATTTCTGCGGCCTAATTCGCTGCAAAACCAGGCCGAGTTAGCGAAATTCCATGAAATACAAAAAGCAGAACATGCTCGGCAGCCACTGTGGGCTTTGAGTATGAAGATTTGTGCTGCCTAGCAGAGAATCTCATTCCCAACCCCTTTCCCCAGGGCATTGCTGGCACGGACGTGGCCAAGGAGGCCTCGGACATCATCCTGACGGACGACAACTTCTCCAGCATCGTCAAGGCCGTCATGTGGGGCCGCAACGTCTACGACAGCATCTCCAAGTTCCTGCAGTTCCAGCTCACCGTCAACATCGTGGCCGTCATCGTGGCCTTCACGGGCGCCTGCATCACCCAGGTGAGCAATTCCAGCCGGGATCCTGCCAGGATGGGGTCGCTCCCAGTGCGTGGGGCCTTGCGTTTGATTCCTGCTTGACACGTGTTGAGGTCTAGCTAAAGCCTGCACCCTCCCTGAAGATAGCTTTGTCTGTAGAAAGAATCAGGAACAATATTGTTGGTAGATACTCATGGATGTTTTGTTTCTCTGACCGCATGGCAGCCAGGAGAGACACAGACCGGCCACGTGCAGCCAGGCCAGGCACGAACTGACCACCAAAGACCCAGGAATCATGGGACAACCACAGTTTTCGGGGTGGGGGGAACACCTATAACCAGTAAGGAACAGGATAACACCAGGGAGCTTGGAAACCCTGTGTAACCATGCCTTAGTTTCCACGGCCCATTCCCCGGGTGGGGGGCACCTCCACATCTCACCCCTTTGTTTTAAGTAAGNTAATAATAGGATACAGGGTAGAAGGAAAAGTTTGGATGGAGATAGGGAGAGTACTGGCATGGATATTGTCTGGAATAGCTGCGATCTGGAGAATACAGACTGCCTTTTACCACAGCTCCAGACACGCAGCGAGAGAACTTCTGGGAATTCTCCTGAGCGTTCCAAGGTTCAGGCTGCTGAGGGTTAAAGAGCTCAGGCTGGATTAATCCATCCTTTTCCCAAAGGAATTCCCTTTTAGGAGCTGTTTTTGCCTCCCTCAGTGCTGCCCTCCCTGAGCCTGTGATGGTCAGACAGGGAACATCATGGATGGGGAGAAGGAGCAGGTTGTGTGAATTTGCCTTTTCCTCTCAGAATATATTCACTAATAAGCACATATCTTTTAATGTATTATGGAATGAGGTTATTTTCAAGACAACAGCGCTGACGCACAGAAGTAATCCCAATCTTTTTGACTGATAAAATGGTTTTGTTACTTTCAGGCAGTTCTTTTTAATTCCAGGTGCAGATGACAAACCAATTAAATGACACATAGAGTTGGACTTAGACCTCTGTTTCTTCCACTCCATTAATCCCTCATTGCAATCCTGATGCAGACGCAACATGTCCAGGTCATTTACAAAATGCACACCTCAAAACAAACCATGTTTTTTTTTCTCAAAGTAGAATTTTTTGGGCTATAAAATTATTTTTTTCCTCTAGAGAGTAAACAGGATATATATAGTACAGCGGAAGGTTCTTGTTTTAATGAGAAAATGGCAAAATGTGGTTTTTAGTGCCGTCACTCCCTAAAATAATGTATATTTTAGATGGTGCAGAGAGGTGCTGTCACAAAATGCCTCCCTGGATTGGGAGGCACTGTGGGAAAGCTGATGCTGCCTCATGGTGCATCAGCCAGGTGCCCATACCTGTTCCAGCAGGTACATTTCAGCCCAGGCACACCTGAGCAAAGCAATGAATAAGTCATCAGCTCTGCTCCAGGCTAAACTTACACTGGAATCATGGAATTGATCCTTGCAACCAGAAACCCGGGTGCCTTAACAAACCCACAGGGTCAAACTTCTCCTACGCCCTGGCTGGCTTTCAGAGGCCTTGGAGGTCCCTTGTTGTCACCACTGAGCCTGTGCTGAGGGACAAATTCGTGGTGTTGCAGCAAAGTTGGATAAATTTGCCTTTGGAAACATTTGCAAGCGTATTGAGGGAATGTCCAGCTGTACAGGGATTGTTGCTGGTAGCACAAGAACAAGGACTAAAACTCGGGGAGGTTTTCACAAGTGGTACAAAACCACCCAGGACAAGGCGCTGGCAGGGGAGTGGTGACAGCACCATCCCTGCAGCCAGTGCTTCCTTAAAGACCCTGTTTTACTGACATTTTGTCCCTGGCTATCAACTTTTATTGAAGGTGAGATCTCTTGGTTAATGCCCAGCATTTCTTCAGTTGTTTTGGGGAAGCACGAAGGGAAACTCATTCTGTTTGTTAACCAAAGAATTTTTTATTCTCGCAGAGGTTAAACATTGCTGGATCACAGCAAGGACTATTTTAAATCAAGTCCGAGTGCATGTGAAGTGCATTATCAGTGCAAATATATTTCCTATTTTTATTTCTGGAGCTTTTTTCATCCTTTGAATCATTCCCTTGGCTTCTAGAAGGATTTGGATCAGGCCCAGTGCATTTCTCTTGCCCCAGATGTCTGTGAGACCCTCCCTGGGCCTGTTGTCCCTGCTTACAGGTTTTAGTGGACAGCTCCTGGAATTCCTCTGCTGCTCTGCAAGCAGATCCTGGTGCAATTCCTGAATTTGGCAGTAAAGATGCAAACCCAGAGGAGAGGTGTGGAAGAAGCTGCAGTGGAAATGGAAGCAGAAAGGCAGCAGTTCTGTCCTTTGCACTGTTCACACTCAGCCTAACCTCGAGCTGCTCCCGCTTCTGCCTCGTTCAAGAAGGATTTTGCCTCACAAATGCACATTATTATGTTAGGCTTTGACTCCAGCCAGCCAGAGGACATTGTGTTTGGCTCGAAAGCTTTACTAAAAATTGCACTTGGGAACGTGCTGTACCCTCTGGTTGCTATGAAAATAGCTCCAGCACAAAATGTGGGACTCTACTGTAAAAATCTTGCCCATGACAGTCTGGGTGCACACACGTACACCCACATCTGCAGAGCTGTGCACGGGCCGGACTGAAAGATTTTGATTAAAATGTGTTCATCCCTAACAAACAGAGCTAAGATCTATAATTTCCAAAAGGCACCACAGCTTCCTGGGACCTTCAAAATGAACGTGAAAAAAATCCACACTGGGCTGAATTTTCCTTTGGTTTGGGTGGCCAGTTTGGCTTTCTCTGACACACAGAACATAATTTCAGTCCACCATTAATATTCAGGTTAACGAACATTGCACAGGCTGCCCTTTTGGTGGCGTTTCAACATATTTAGGATGAGAAAAATTCTCTGTAGGTGAGAACATTTGTTCTGTTCTTCCTCATGTGACCTCTCAAATAATCTGTTCTGCTTGAAACACTGGGGTGCTTCAGGATGAAGCTGCCTTTACACTCATCTACTCTTTTTGATTTGTGCTTAAAGGAAGTATAAAGATAATCAAACCTTTGCTTGGACTAATCTTTTTTAACACTTGGCCTGTGCTTTGCAACTTCATGGGCTTAATTTTATTCAGTCTTGATCCTGCATTGTGCTGATGTACATGTAAATATGAGGATGTGGTCATCTCCCTGCAGGAGTCCAAGTGCAACCACAAAAATCCTGTATTAATGAATTAATTAATGGCTATGAGCACTGGTGGGAGCGAAGCCAGCCCTCCAAGGGGCACTCAAAGAGTGCTGAGCCCACGCAGGAGATTATTTGTTTGGTCCAGAGCACCTTAGGAGGCCTGTGGAGAGGCTTAACAAAAACATTAGGCAGAACCTGGGGCCATTAGTGGTCATTTTAACAATCTGTTGGTTTTTCCTCGAACAGATTAATAAAGTGAGGGGCCTTGCCAATTCCACTTCAGGGAACTGCTGTTTGGTTTAATCCTGTCAATTTTAAGCAAATATAATTTTATTTTTTATCTACCCAATGCCTGCTTCAAGAAGATGCTTCTGTTAGAGGATATCTATCATATCTATTATTTCTGCTTTGTCCCTTACGTGTACAAAGTGTCTGTGACCCTCTGCACTGCTCCAGTGTCAGATAAAGCTTGCACAGGACAAGCAGTGGGCTGTCAAAGAAGTTATTATGCACAGGAACCAGTGCAAATGGTTGTTTCTCTTTTCTCCCCTGGCTCCCAGCACGAAGTCGTGTTGAGGTGACAGCAATCATATTCTAAGCAGCACAAGAATTACAGCTCCAGTGTCACCTGCTGACAAGCTTAGCACGGCTGCTGCCAGAGCTACCCCTGCGAGGGATCTCACTTACACGGGGCCCTGTTTCAGTTTACAGCAGCTCAATCTGTAAGCCACGAGATCCGAATTTTCAGCGAATAATGAACCTCTGTGTGGCGAGTCTGTCATTACATAAGGCTCTCTGAGATCTGGGTCACGCAGCAAAACAGAGCTTGGGGAAGGCTCTGGTGAGAAGCTGAGTCAGGAGCCCTCAGTCTGGGGTGCCAGGGTGGCTTTAGCTCTGTGTCTGTGTGTGCGCAGACCCCGGAGGAGTTCACATCTCCGGTTACTCCCGAGAGGTTTGTGTGCCTCAGTGCAGCTGAGCTGGGCTCATTCACCTTATTTTTAATTAATCTAATTCAGTTCCCTCTTGCTGCCTTCCCCGTGGTGCCCAGTGCACACTTTCAGGGTGAGCAGGGTGTGGTGCTCTGGACCAGTTTGGGTGGAATTGTCCTTTCTCCTCCGCAGCCACTGCCTCCGCTTGAACCCATCGTTTGTTTTTCCAGTGGATTTATGAGTTACAAACTTTCATACTCTGACTTCATTCTCCGAATAACAGTTTTGCAGAGCCCCTGATCGATTCAGTGAGGGTGGTTCTTTGGAGCCCTGCCCACGGCTCCTGTGGGTTCTGTGCCTGCAGTGAGTCACTGCTCCACATCTCTGGGTGCCCTGTGGAGTTCTGGGTGGGCTCAGTCCCTTTCCTGTCCCCAGCAAACCCACAGCACCCAGAGGGTATCAGCTTGGAGCTGTTCAAAGTGATCTGAGTATGGACAAAATGAAGATTTTAAAATGAAGCCCAGTCAAATGGAAACAGTTTTTTGCTGGAGCCATAAAGCAAGCGGGTTTCTCTCCGTGCCAGGTTCAGCCTGTGGCTCCGACTGCTGAGGCAATTGTAGCTCTTCAAAAAGGTTCTGCTGAAGAGAGGGAAGACAAAGCCCGTGTTTTAACATTTTACATTCAAATTATTATCCTTGCACTTTGAGAGAGACTTAATGTTTTAGCAGACATTCGGAACTGAAAACAGTGACTCCGTAGGACATTATGTTTGGAAAATTAAATGTTAATTAAAAGGCACTGTAGCAATGAACTGCAGCGTGAATCACTGATTGTTTTTACAGATCTTGTTCAAAAAAATGAGGATGATCTATACTTACATGTATAAGGCAGTAATTTACGTGGTTATAATGTTTTACTGCAGAACTGTACTTGGCAAATTCTAAAATAATAGCACTGGCAAACTTGAAAAAGCTGCAATATAAAATCAAAGTCTGTACTGTTTATCTTTGTTTTGGCAAGGTTTAGAGGCACGGGAATGGAATCGAGGATGCCACTTCCATACAATTAGCAGACAGTGTGATCTAGCAGCACAGTGAGGGCTGACATTTTTTTGCATTAATTAATGTATAGAAAGGTAACCCCCCAGAAATGCTCATTTTTATGAATCCCTGCATGTGTTCCGTGGCAAACGGGAGTAAAGAGGTAAGGGTGGAAATACCTTTTTGTTCCCTTGCAGCTCGTCATCTAAATCAAAAGTAACAAGCTCCAAAATTTGTGAGGCTCTGCATGTCACAAAAGATTTGTAGTTTATTTCCAGCCTTTGGCAATTTGTACTTTTAAGTGTTTCCAAGATGAAGTGTAACATCACTTGATTTAAGGGACATTTTCCTTTTACCTCTAGGCCAAGGCTAACCTATTCCAAGGTCAAGTGGAAAGGAATTTGATGAATAAGTGGTGATTTTAGGTGGTTCACATCCCCAAAGCTTTCAGAGAGGGAATTAAGAATTATTGGCCTGTCAGTTAGTGGCTAAAGCACAGTGAGAAGAAGGTTCATTTGCATCCCACTTGCACGGGTGACTCAGACCTGCAGTGGAAGCCTAAGCTCCTGAGCTGATGTGTATTTTCCTCAGCTCCCACCAACTAATCAGAAATCAGATAGAGTTGCAGTGGAAATTTCATTCCACCGCCTGCCCAGACTAATGTGTATTTAATGTTTTGGCTTCAGCCTCGAATGAGCTCTCACACTCGACTGAGCAGTGTAGCACTGCCAATAATAGATAATTATTAGGGGCACCACAGCCACCCAAGGTGATTGGCAGTGTGAAATGGTGAGAACATGTTGTTGCCAAAACTGATGACTGCCAATTACAGTTGTGTGATTTAGAGACTGAAGTAATCTGCCTTTCCTTTCTGCTGGGAGTATGGCAGGCCCTGATAGACACCTGAATCTCCGACTCTATCTGTGAAATGCAGCGGGGGAATTCAGTTTCATTGGTGGGGAATTCAGTGCGTGAAGTGGAAACTGAGTTATTGTAACAGATCAAAGCAGAGAATGTTTCTCAAACTTATTAATGAGACAGGCAAAAACATGACAGGGAAAATTCTTCAGCAGAAAAGGTGTTTTTCCTTTTTCTCTGTGTCCCGTTGAGGGTCTGTGAGCCCCAGCTCTCTTTGTTCGAGCCATTAGTATTACTAAAAATGAGTGATGCCTCAGTTTGGGATGAAGTTTGTCCTGATCACTTCTAGTTTTGTAGCCACCTCTAAGGACAAAGACATTTCCTGTTTCTGCAGCTGCATTTCAAATGAGTGAGCTGAGCTCTCCAGATAAGCCCAGTTAATGCAACCCATATTCCAGAGGTCAAGAATCTATTAATGCTAATTGTCCTCCTGGCCATGACGAGCCCAACCTGTAGGACTTAAGAAACAGGAGGTTGCTTTTCTCTATCCCTTTGAATAAGCCAAAATTTGGGGTTTTTTAATAATTGAAATGCATCAAAATCTGTGTACATGCATTAAAATGTGTTTTTAAGGGGAAATAATGTTTTATCTCAAGGGAGAGTTGGAATCTAAACCAGATGCTCGATAGACCAAAACACTTAACCCTTGTTTTCTCTAAGTCCTTGGGATACTGAATGTGTGTTGGCCCTTGTTCTTTTACGATATTTCATTAAAAATTAACATTTACCCTTTGAAGGAAAGGGCAGGGTTCTCAGGGAGTTTTGTGGGCTTTGCTTTGGTTTGTGTCCTGTCCTCTACATTTTTTTTCCTTCGCTGCTGCAGCTCTGTGGTAATGAAATACGTAAAAACAGTGCTCCCTCTTCCAGCTCTCACACTGCAGGGTAACTCAATTTCATGATGAGATTTGTCCTGTTGATGCCTTATTACTTTGGCGATTCTTTTTTCCCCATAAAAATGGTCTGTTTGGAACAGGAAGCAGACCTTGCTAACGCTGCCTGTTTTACACGGAGTCTAAAGACACAGGAGGTTGTCACAAAAAAGATCTCAGTTTGTTTTCCCCCTCTGGCTCCTCAAAGCATCTCTCCCCTTACAGCTGCCCCCATGAGTTACACATCAAAACTTTGTAAGAGTTCTCCAGCATTCTCCTGAAATCTGTGTTAGTTTGCTTTTTTTATTAAATTTTGGGTTTTTAAACATGACCTAAAGTCCTCTGTATTATGACCACAGACTTTATGGGATTGAGTGAGGAAAGAGCTCCTTCTAGTGACTGGAGAGCTGCTTCAGAGACTACGGCCTGCATCAAATACCAATGTTTGGGGCTTTTCATTCCATTTCCATAGTTCCAAATATGCTATCCTGCTACCAGGAAAGATTGTCTTGATTTTTGCACATTTGATACAGTCTAATAGATTTAAGAGTACTTTTTTATCAAAATACCAGGCTTTTTTTTTATTATTGTGTCGCTACCGTTAAAGTTTTTATTTAAGTATAATGTGTCAAGATGTCTCTGTAATTGTTCCATAAATTTTTAATAAGTTCAAGCTGTCTCTGGGAAAAAAAAAAAAAAAAGAAGAGATGGATAGGATACGGTAAAGAAGGAAATGTTACTTTTTAAATTGTTCTAATAGAATTTTTCTTCCAAGAAAGAAATTTGGATTACCTGGTTATCTAAATTCAGCTGATAATTCAAGCATGATGCATGAAGCAGTGGAAAGCCTTGCAATAGGTGTTACAAAGAGTTCCTATTATGCTTTATGTGGATTTTGTGGTTGCAAATGGTCCCGATTTAAACGCCTGCAGGGAGCTCATTTCTCTTTGCTCACATCCTCGCGCTCCTGGCCCTGCAGAAGGAACGGAGGAAGGGTGTTGCCCTGGTTTTTGCTAAAGCCTTCTGTATAACCTTGGAGTCAGAATTCTTTCTCACACAGTTTCATGTAAATAATGGCCAATGTTTGCTTAACGGTATTTTCTGTTTTTCATTCCTTTTGTAATAAGAGAACTTTGATGAGCATCTTTTTTTTCCAGTGGGATTGAGAAGGAAGTGACATGTCCTCCAATCCCTTGTGGAGTTGAGAATTGTATAAGAATGTGAGATATGCCAATAATAAAAATTATTCCCTCCTTTCTGCTGAACCTGGCAGGTGTGAGAGCCTCTTTATTGTGTCTTCCCAGACACAGAAGGGCCCCAGCAGCTCAGCCCCACACGAAAAAATGAACCCTCCAGGGAAATACCAAACCTGCCGCTTTTCCCCCGCAGGACTCTCCCCTGAAGGCCGTGCAGATGCTGTGGGTGAACCTGATCATGGACACCTTCGCCTCGCTGGCGCTGGCCACGGAGCCGCCCACCGAGGCCCTGCTGCTGCGCAAGCCCTACGGCCGCAACAAGCCGCTCATCTCCCGCACCATGATGAAGAACATCCTGGGCCACGCCGTCTACCAGCTCACCCTCATCTTCACCCTGCTCTTTGTCGGTGAGGAGCTCGGCCGCACTCGGTGCTCAGCTCGCCAGCAGCTGGGCTGCGCGGCCCAAGTGTTGAAACGCTTTAAATGTAACAAATTAATGCGTGTTTATCGCCTGCCTTCGTTGTCCAGCGGGTTAATGGGGTGGGGGACACAGCAGATGTCGTGTTGGAGTCACCTTCCGTGTGTTGTGACCTTGGGAATGGCCCCATGGAGCTTTTTTCCCCTCACAAAATGCAGGTTTGGGCTTTGGCAAAAGTGTATATCAAAATGCAGCCCAGAGGGTTGTGTTGTAATAGGAGTACCCACCCTGCTGCTTCTGTGCTGAAATTTCATTGTGAGGCTTGTCATCGTGAGCAGGGATGTAAAAACAAATTTAAAAAAACCCCACAAAACAAACCACAATAAAAATCAAGATCCATTTTACCAGGAGCTGCAGAGGCGAGAGCAAAGTGTTCTCCACAGCCCAGAAATAATGTTGATCTTAAGTAGTATGGAAAGCAAGTAATCAGTATTAAGTGACACAAATAACACTCTGCTTTGACATTTAATTTCTGGAATGGATATTAAAAGGAGGCAAAAAGACTAATTTATTGGATTACTGGATTCTTCTTCAGGCCTTGCTGGCAACGGATGCTTTTTATAGGTTGTATTTTGGAGAGGGGAGGGAAGGAGGAGGAATGTTTCTTGCTGCAGGGAATAGTAGGAGCTAATAATAGATTCTGTTGCTCCACAATAATAACTGAACCCTCTCAGAGGACTGGTGATTTTTTCTGTTGGGCATTGTCTTCTTGTCACTTTGTAGTCGCTGTTAAATCACACGTGTTGTCTTACATTTTTTTTTTCTGTATATACCGACTTCCAGATAAGCTGCAAATGTAAATTTATAATTTTTAAGAGGTTTTTGAGCTCCACTGAGGAAGTCTTGTCCACTTTATGGCAATCTGGCAGCTTATTTGGGATGCTCAGAGGAGGTGATGGTCAGCTCACAGTGGAGTGACTTAAACCAAAAGAACTGCCAGGTTTCTGAAGAGAGGTGGCCTCTAATATCGTCAGACTTACAGGGAATTTTGAGAATGTCTGCGTTAGGATATTGGAATTTCAGATTCTCTAAAATAGGTGAAGAAAGTCTCGGTAATTCACGTGATAGGAATCTTGGAACAAGAACATCTGTCAACTTTATGGGGAGTTTATAATGGCTTTTTGATTAGTTTTATGGTTTAAAATACTTTATACTGAGCCAGATGAAAAGCAAACCAGGCTTTTCCCCCCTATTTTAATTACTCTTGTGTGTCTTTGGAAAACTCCTGTGTTCTTTGAAGGACACAGCCCAGACAAGTTTCTGATAAGCCTTGGAAAGAGTCTTTTCCTCTCTAAACTCCACAAGGCCCAGCTTTGCAGTGACAGGATGTCCCAAACGCAGTGCTTCCATGATTAAATTTCAAATTAAGGAGAATTATTTCTATTTTGATCAAATAATACTTCCTTTCTTTTGTAGTAGGTTTCTGCAGAGACCAGTACATTGAGTTTTTATCTTCTTTTTTTCTTTTAGAAATGCATTGTGTTTGAACATACAGTAAATGCCTTTGAGACATCAGGCACATCAAAAATCCAGAATTCACTGTCTGGTCCTGTCAGGCTGTGGTATTAAAAAAAAGAATCTTAACTTTATCTTTTCAAAACTCACCACATTTTCAGTTACTCATCATGGGTTGTATCTTGCTCTGTTATTGATCAGATCTATGAGTGGAAGCCAAATTATCAAAACAACCAGCAGTGCCTGCTGCTGATCAACCCCAAATCTATTTAAAACCACCAATGTCTGTGGTTTTTATCACTGATATCCTCCAATGCTTGGCAGAAGTTACTGGGTTAGTAAATGGGTAAAACCTGCTGAAGAGGGGTGGCTTCTAAACACTGTAGGAAATTGCAAACCCACTGGGAATGACCTTAAGGGTTTGTTACACCCGAAAGAACTGAGTGCTTGGAATAATAATTCCTGTGGGGTAGATAAGAGTAAGACTGGCACCGTTGTGGAGGTATAGAGTTATTAGATAGGAGTCATCATTTGAAAAGCTTCTTGCTCAGAAATTTGAGATGTGTTTTGCTCACTGGTGCAAGAAGATTTTTCCCTGGAAAGGTGGGAAAGCAGAGCAGGGAAGGCAACGGGCTAAAGAAAAGAGGGCAATAGGGATTGTTTTGATTCGTTCTAGCGGGAACTTTTATTTCTGCCTTTCACCCAGGAGAGAAAATGTTCAAGATTGACAGCGGGAGGAACGCCCCGCTTCACTCCCCTCCTTCCGAGCACTACACCATCATCTTCAACACCTTTGTCATGATGCAGCTCTTCAACGAGATCAACGCCCGCAAGATCCACGGCGAGAGGAACGTCTTCGATGGCATCTTCAGAAATCCCATTTTTTGCACTATTGTCCTGGGGACGTTCGCTATTCAGGTAAGGCTTGGGGCAGGAAGTGGTAACTGTCCACCAGAAATCCACCCCGAGTTGTTTGGGCTTTCTTTTCTCTGTGTTTTCCTTTTATTTTAAATCTAAGTGCTGCAGGAGCCCCGTTTAATAGCAAACCACCTGGTTTCGTGTGTTTTCTCAATCAATACAAGTGTTAACAATGGAAAATGTTATGTAGCCGTACTAATAAAACATAAATTTTGATCCTTATAACTGGGTTAATGAATCAATCTTAGCATGCACAATAATAATAACCATTGTTGATATTGTTTTGATAACTGGTTTTTAAAGCAGAAATTGTTTAATAGCATACCAACAAAGCATTTTACAGTTGTTTATTACTCCATGAAAAGACAAATTTACCTGCAAATAGCTGATGCTGAACTGTTCTCCTGTTCAATGCCACTGCCCAGTGCTGCTCAGTGTTCCCAGCAATAATGCTCCTGGATTGTGATTCCTCATGTTCCTCTCCTGAGTTTGCTGTCCCAGTCACGAGTGAACATAATCACAGTAATACACATTTTTCTCCAATTTTTCTTCTGTAAAAATTCCTCCTTCTGCTCCTGCCTCCATCCTTTTGCTGGCATCCCTCCTGTATCTGGCACTATTTGATATTATCATTTATAAATCTGTTTCTACCTTGACATCACTGCTCAGCTCTGCAGTGGCAGCTCAGTGTTGGGAGCTTTCTCCTGGCAGGAGGAAGGAGGAGGAAAGAGCAACGTGAACCTGGGCTGCAGTGGTTTGAAAAGGGCAACTCCTCAATAAAGTGAATATTGGAGAAAATGCAGCAGTCACAGGAGCAGAACTTCACAGGATGGTCTTTAGCAGCTGATTCCAAACCATGGCTTTAAAACCTGGACAGTTTAAATCTCTGGCTTGTGATTTCAGGCCCCTGATTTTGCAGCAACAATATTAACAAGAAACATCAATAATATCTCATTTTCAGTTAGCAAAACCTTCTGAGCCTAATGACCTCCTCAGACTCTGTGTGTTGTTATCCTGCTGAAGGTGTGGGGTTTTCCCACCCCGTTTCTCCAGCAGGACCAGAGCTTTGTGTACCATCTGCCTCTCTATGATGGCACACCTATAAATAGACAATAAAATGTTTGTCAGAGGGAAAAATCCCTCTTGCAATGGACGTTCTAAAATAAAATACATTAGGGTCAATAAATCCCCAGCTGAGAATACTCAGGAGCTGGGAGAACACAGGGGGACTGTCCTGTTCTCTTTCTTCCTGACCACTCATACCTGACCATTGTTAAATATGAGGCTGAAGAAGTTTATTCTGAGCTGTTGTGGCTTTTTCTGGGGGTGGACCTTTAACTGGGGGAGCAGAGGTTTGTGGGGTTTGATGGGGGGTTTTTCGGGACAAAAGGGGGGTTTTTTGGGACCGAAGTTCTGCAGGTTTTTGTTCGTTTTTGTTTTGTTGCCTTTTCCCCCTGAAAAAACTGACCCCTTTTCCTCTGTGCTTCTCTTTGTAGATAGTAATTGTCCAGTTTGGAGGAAAACCCTTCAGCTGCTCTCCCCTGCAGCTGGACCAGTGGATGTGGTGTGTATTTATTGGATTAGGAGAACTGGTGTGGGGTCAGGTAAGCATTCAGGAGCTGCACACCCCAAGGTGTGACACTCTGGGTATTCCTGTTCTCTCCTTGCTCTCTCTCAGTGCCAAGTGCAGCCCTCACCAAAACCCAGGGTGCTCTGTGAGAGCTTCAAGGAGAGATACCTTAGTAAGGATAATTTTTCCCTCTGTTCTTTGGGGTTTTTTTGTTAATTTTCACACCTTTTGGCAGGGTGTGCTCTTGTCAGGGCCATCTTCAGTTAAGCTCTTTTGTGAGAGATGCTTGAGCCACAACTTAAATCTTTTAGTCACACACACAAAAAAAAAAAAGCAGCAAAGGCAATTCTGTTCCTACCCTGGAACAGAATTCCTCCTGTAGGATGTGGCAGAGTTTTGGAGCTGAAATAAAATTCCAGTTCTAGGTCAGCTCATTCCCTTGCTGGAACTGTCTGGCAGAGTTTTGGAGCTGAAATAAAATTCCAGTTCTAGGTCAGCTCATTCCCTTGCTGGAACTGTCTGGCATGTTTAGGAAAAGTTCTGGCATGTTTAAAATATTCCTGCAGTGATTCTCCTTCCACCTAATTCTGTGTGTGAACGATGGAAGAGGAAGTGCAAAACAAAAGAGATTTTTTTGCTTTTAATAGCTGTAGAAAATTGCAGTTAAAATAATGTGTCCTTCTAAATTTCTGCTATATCCTCTGTCGTCACTGACTAATATATAATTATATATGGATGACGAAATAAATGTCAATGAGATTATAACAAATAAATTGGGATTAACTCTCTGGAAATAATACACGGACACAATCAGTATTTTTAACATCCTACATTATTCTTTTATGTTCAAACACACATTGCTAAATTATTATTATTATCATTATCATTATCATCATCATTATTATTATTATTATTATTAATAATAATAATAATAATAATAATTTTTTTCTAATAATTTTTTCACCTCTGACTGCATTCATAGGGTATTTAAATCATTGCCACCTGGTGCAGTAAAGAAAAATGTTACATTTTTTTCTCTCAGATGTAAAGAGATTTTTAGATCCACAATTTGCCTCTACAAAGAGTCAAGAAATTTCCAGCTGCAGTTGAATGCTGCTGTGCTCCTGCTGGAATTGCAGCCAATAAATGCTTGCTTTCAAATCTGATTATTTGTTCTCTTCTGGAAAAAAATTAACTTTTTTGGACAGTTTGGCCTCATTTTTCTTTAGAAATAAGCTCAGAATCAGAACAGTTTTTAATGCACATCTGGCTGAAAACCACCACTGTTAGAGGGCTCTGCTGTAATTATTACCTGAGGTTGGGATTGGATTTAAGGCCTTGCAAGAGGAAGACCTAAAATCAGTTTGATAATCTCAAAAAGGAAGGATTTTTAGGGTTTTTTTCCAACTGTTTAGAAAATATCAACTTTTGGAGAAGGGGGAAGTAAAGCAGGGAGAGGGACAAGAATCCAATCTGCTTCATTCAGCTGCGAAGAATTTCCCACGGCCTTTGATCAAATTTTTGGCTTCTAAATTTTGTTATCCGTGGCTGTTACGTAACCACTGAGAACTAATACTAATATCAGCATTTTTTTTTTCAATTTAGTTGCTCCAGGCTTATTGTGAGATCTTAGACATCAAATTAAAACTGGTATTGGAACACCTCCACAATTTTATCACTGAAAAGCAAGCAAATACAAAGGGGGGAAAAAATCCATCTTGTGGTCAGTATTTAGTGACCAGAAAAGACAAAAAGAAGCTAAAACCTGTTAATTATGCCCATATTTTCGTGATTTATAGTCTGTGGCAAGGGCTTTCTTCATTGTGAGCTCTTCAGTGAGAGAGAATTCTTTTCCTTTAAGATGCTTCTCCTCCTTCTCAGCCTTTTCTCTGCTGCTGTGACTCACTCTAATTCAGCACAAAACAAATTTGTTATTCTGATTTTTAATCCACCTCCTGAACCCGCTGTTCTCGTGAGCCACTCCAAGCAATCAAGGTTTCCAAGTTTTGGTGTCAAAGCAGGCACTTCTGAAAGGAATTTAAGGAGGAGTTCCTAGCGAGTCAATTTGAGATGCTTTGAGGAACAGGTTTCTCACAGCTCCCAGCACTTCTCAAAACCAAGGCTTTCTAAAGTATTTCATGTCCCATTCCCAGAATTATTGATCCCTTTTTAAAGCTGTGTTCATTTTTCTGGGAATAATATTTAGTTCTTTAATCTGCATCCCATCTATTGAGTCTGTGCCCTGAACTGGGTGGGTGTTGGCAGGTACAGAAAATGAGTGAATAATGAAAAAAGCCATGTAAACCCCCTAAGAAGGGAATTAGAGCAGAGTCTCATCAGCTTGGCTGAGGTGGTGCAGGAGAGGAACGTTCTGCCACATAGAATCCTGACCCAATACAGTTATTTTTAATGAATATTGGCTTAAAAATCCTTTAGCACCATCACTTTCATCAGCTCCCAGAGTCTCCAGTAATTTCTCTCTGTAGAGTGCTGGCACTGTAGTTTTGAAAGCTGGGAGGCTGAAGGACTTTCAGTGAGTATTTAACTGATGAGCATTTACCCTTTCCTTTTTTCTGCTGTTCTGTCTTTGCTCGTGTCACACCAATTCATTCCTTTTCCAGGTTTGCATCCTGTTTTTCAGCCCCCTTTTCAAAAGGTTTCATAGTAGTGTAGAAACTGGGTTTGGTTTGGTTTTTTTTAAATCTGTCTTTAAAAACATTATAATGAAAGTGGCTTTGTGGCTTGTGAAGCTCAAGGAGACCCTCAGCAAACTCAAAGGTTTGCTTTCATCCTGAAAATATTTGGAACCTTTCCATGTGTCTTCGGTGCATCCATTCCAGTTTTCCAAAGCTCTCCTCACCAATTTTCCCGCAGCTGTCTTGGTTCTCTCTTCATTTTTCACACATCTGGGCTTCCCAGTTGTGGTTGCTCACTGCTGAAAGGAAGACAGAAAAGAGAATTGCAGCAGTTTTTGCTAAGTGGGTCTAACAGCTGCCTTTGTAGGAGGTTTACTTTAAACATTCAGTGTGTTCCAGGTAATGTCTTGTTCAAATTGCCACGATCTGCTCCTGGTTTTATTCAAGGAATCAGAGCAAAGAGAAAATGACTGCCCAACAGGGTAACACTGAAATGGATTTGAAACAATTGTGCAGCCACAGGATCTGCAATTTTAAAAGATTATTCTCCTATATTAGTTACTGCCAAGGACCACTTTAGTGGGTGGGCAGAGTAAGGAGAGGGGTTAAGTTAATCAGAATTTCTTGGTGATAAGGACACAGAGTAAGAGAGAGCCTGATGAGAAGTCCAACAGCCAGATCCACACCTTTCAGAAAACTCAGTTTTGAGAAATGCCAGGAAAGAGTTCCAGCTGCTGAAACAAAGGGAAGCTGAATCCAAGGAAGTGTGAGAAGATTTATCAACACGAGATGCAATGGATTTTCAGCTCCCATTACCATAAGTCACTTCAAATACCAAAACTCGAATTGCAGAGCTATCAGCTTTGTTAAGTTTTCCATACATAATTACATTAAAACATTTCCATCTTATTTTATTTTCTATTTGTTTTATTGGTAAGAACTTTCCCAGCCTTGAACTTGCTCCACGCTGTGGTTTAGTGGTGCAATTCATGCTAATTGTTTACACAGTAGACTAAATATTTTGGGACTAAAATGGAGTTGTCCAAGTGCAAAGTGCTGTTAGGAACAGGCTTAGCTCAGCTTTTATAGATCTTTAATTAAACTATGATTGCTCTTTCGTAATTAGCAGATTGTTATGCTGTTGCTCTTGAATGAGGCTTATGTTTTCAGTACTTTTTTGTAATTTTAGGTCATTGCAACCATTCCAACAAGTAGGCTAAAGTTTTTAAAGGAGGCAGGGAGGCTCACTGAGAAGGAGGAGGTCCCTGAGGAAGAGCTCAATGAAGATGTTGAAGAAATAGATCATGCAGAGAGAGAGCTCCGACGTGGACAAATCCTCTGGTTCCGAGGGCTCAACAGAATCCAAACCCAGGTATGCTAAAAATAAAAGCCTGCAAGGTCTAAAAACACCCAAAGAAATGTTTAATGTGAGATCAAGGCAAGATAATGTTAATAAGAAACCACGGAGTGTTTGTGTGTGTGGAGGGTGGCACTGGTTAATTGTTCTCAGAGGAGAAACGTGAAAAACAGAATGGGGGAACTGAGCAAGGGGGAGTGTGCAGCACAAGAGATAAACTGAAAAGATATAAAATGATAAAATGCAGAAACAGGAATCTGTGAGTTGAGAATACCGTGACTGGATGTTCTTTTTCTCCTTGAGTGATGACAGCTCATAAAATCGTGCTGCTCGGCCAACGTCAGCTCGCAGAATGTCATGAAAGCTCTCTAAAATATATTGTTTGATTTGCTCAAAAAGTATATATTGTTGCTGCCATTGCTGCACTAACAGAATAACCGAAACTGTGGAGTCTGAAGTATGACGTACAATTTGATTCAAAAAAATAAATCTGCTCAGTTCCGGCACTGCCACACATCGATCAGGATTAAAAGGGATTGATTTTCTTTCCTATTAGCTAAGGAAAAACGTGGTTCTGGATTTCAGTAGGAAGGGCCCAAGCAGCCATTAAATGCTGAGGTGTAAGAGTTGGCTACTAGGAACAATTCCTTGGAAATATCTCTCCCCAACTTCTGCTAAACACAAAAATCCACAGCATTTTTTAACGTACCAGATCTTTGCCCTGAACCATGGTGCTAAATATAGTGCAGGTTAAGGAGCTGTGAAATCTGTCCTGGAGTGCTGAAGGAAACCACGTGAGGTATTTTGGCTTTCCATTGCAGTGGAGTGTTTCTCTGCACTCAGGTGTGCTCTGCCTGATCTCTCTCAGATCAAGCATTTCTGCCAGCTTGCAGCAGAGAACAGATATCAGCACACCAGATGTGTGTGTTTAACACGAGCCTGACACGAAAAAGAGGTGAATAATTAAGAAAAAGGTCTTTTTTTCTTGAATGAATCTCCTAAGGAACATTTTTATCTCAGATTTGGGGGTTTTGTTTTCATCCAAGATAAATAGCACGTTCTGCTTTTTCACATCTACAAACTCATACATTTTTTTGGGGAGTGGGGGGAAGACGCAGCCATACATTTAGGAAAAAATTATGGAAAAAGTCAAATTAGGGCAGTGAAATCTCTTGGCTGCATCTGCAGAGCACAAAATAAGGAGGGTGGAAGCTGCTGGTAGAAAGATTAAGAGCTGGGGAATTCCCAGGGTTCTGTGGTAGGTGATTAAATACGGATCTTCAGCTTCGAGGTTGTGTGTCTTGACTGCATTGAGTCAGGAGCACTCGTCACTAGAGAAAATTCAAATTTCGGCTGTGACAAGCAGGTGCCCAGGTAATGGTGATCTTGAGGGAAAGATGGCCTCTAAATGTGCATTCTTTTCTCCCTGGTGGCTGCAGGAGGAGTGTTGCCTGTTGGCATTTCTGTCAGGATGTCTTTCTGGTTGGGGTGAGTGTCAACAGCTTCAAGCAAAACAAAGCAAATTACATCCTTTCAGTTCTCTTTCTAGTCTGAGAGGTAGCTCGTAGTTCTGCATCTCTCTGTCCACTTAATTCACAGAGAAATGATTCTTTGGCACAACTTAAACCCGAATGAACACGAATTATCTCTCCTGGCTAACATCCCTCTCATTCCCTTTCTGCTCTTAGCTGTAGAAGCACCTCTGGTAGGATGTCTCCCTCCTCTGCTGAGAGGCCTCTGTGATTTTTCTTATTTTATTTACCCAGTGACTTTGATTGTTTTGCATCCATTTCACACCTGTGCAAGGACAATGCAAAAAAAGAAAAGAAAATGGGCCAACAGACTCCCAAGCAGTGCCCAGGCGTGCAGGGGAGGGTTGGACTTAGGTCAGATCTGATCCCTGCTGCGTGGGGCCCATCCAGGTGGATTCCTTCCCCTGCACTGCGTTTCTCAGGAGGCCAGCAAGAGAAGAGCTGCTGGAAGAAGATTGGGGTGTCTGCAGCATCCCTGGAGGGATTTTCAGGAATCCTCTGCTGTCTGAAAGGCACTCCTGGAGAGGCGGAAGAAGGTGGCAGAACATCCCCTCCTTTTGCATCTCTCTGAGGATGGCAGGCTAGGAATAAACGCTGGGCTCAGGAGCAGATTGATCATTCAGTCCCAGCAAGACCAGTTTTCACAGGTGTGGCTGTAAATTGGATTATTTGCCCTTATTTTCTCTTCAGTCCCTGTTGGACAGATGGCCACAGCTGCCAGCAAAGCCTTCGCTTCTGAAACAAAGAGCCTGCAACAGGCTGGGTGTTGTTTTCAGATAACCAACACACCTCCCTTGCAGTGCTCCCGTTTAAACCCATCCAAACTGACAAAACTTTGCAGTGCTAAAGGGATTTTTCTTCCACATCCCCTCACAAACAGAGGGTTCAACCCGAGACTCCAGAGAAGGGATTTCCACTGGGATTTTTCTGTTTCTGTGAAGTCATGCATAAATTTGCTTAAAAGATGTATGAAAATTGCACATAACTAAGCCAGAGACTGGCTCTCGACTTCTGATTTGTTCTTTTTGGCCTCCTTTTGTTCATTTAGATGTTTTGTTGTCCTGTAAATATGCAGTAGGGAATCTCTGGAGGGGTGTGTGTGCTCCTTCTCTGAGGGGAAGGGTTCCCTAACTGGAAACCTCTCTCAGGTGACCCCTGAGGTGTGAAGCTTCACAAACGGCTCATTTAAGTTATGCAAGCTTGAGGAGGCTCTAAAAGGGGTCTGAAATTGCATAAAGGCAGGACTTTGCAGCAGTTTCCCGCAGTTTTTTCCAAGTCTTTGTTGCATTTCTCACAAATTTCCATCCTGAGGGAAGACAAGGCTGATCACACCCTCTTGGCAGCTCTAACAGCCTTTGGAAAGCTCACCAAGTTCACCTCCGGGCCAAACTGCATCATCTGAGTGGAAAACCAAAAAAACCCCAGCATCTCAACTCTTTTAATTGTATATTGAAAGTTTCTCCAGTTCCCTCACATTTGAGAATGGAAGCATCCAGAAGTGAGGAGATCCAAAAACTTCTCAAGTTTGTCAGACTTTTACACCCCAGTCTGATTCTTTCCTCTTCTGCTTCATCCATCCTGAAGTTCAGCTTGCTTTATCTGCATCAGGTGGGAAACAACGGCCTGAAGTGTTCTGAGAATAAAAGGGAAAGGTGAAAAAAGCACAGGTGACAGAGTAACTGCTGCTGAAAGTTGTTCCTCTTCAAAACCACTCAGAGGTGCTGTGCTGCATTTTTCACCCTTCATTTTTCATGTAGAAAACATGAAAACTTCTCTCTTGAACCAATTCAAACCTTCCAGCAGTGAAAGTCACTCCTGGCAAAAGGTTCTGAGGTTGGATAAAAAGCGTGTGAGTGGAATGGAAACTGTTTTATTTCATGCAGAAATGTGCTTTTTTTTAGGTTTCTTTTAATTTTAAATTAATATCCTGCTTGGAGATTAGGGGGATGAGACCTGGGTCCTACTCACATTAATGAAAAAAGAAATTATTGTGAAAATCTGTTTAGTGTTAAAAATCAGGAAAAAACTATCTGTTCTGCCAGGACTATTCTGCTACTATCAGATTTTAAATTTTTAAAAAATCGCTAATCACTGATATTCTTATTAGCTGTGCACACCTAAAAAAATGGCTCTTCTAGAGTATAGCACATAGAGAAAAATGGGACAGGTGTGAAAAATGTCAGCCTTACAAATAAGCTTCCAATGTAGGACAGTATTTTTTCTCTACCTGAAGCTCTGTAATCAAAACACGACTGCATCCTACATTGTGTTGGAAATTTTTTAAACTTAAGAATTTTTGTTTCCTTTCTCCTCTCTAGCAGCTTGAATTGTTCTAAATAAATGCACTCCTTTGTCATTAAAAGGTTGCTTCTTAATTCAAAATGCACTATTTATTTCCACGAGCTCTCCTTTGTTATTTTCTGCTTGGAGAAGGTAAACTTTTGAGCCAAGTTCTTCTCTTCTTTCTTGGCTTCAGGCAGAGCACAGCCCTGTATGTTCAGCTTTTAGGATTCTGGTTATCATCCTCCCACCAGGAATTATATCCACGAAGAGCTGGAGCTCCTTTCTTCAGGAGAAAAGCAAATTACGTGGCTGTAATTCTTGTTCTCTGAAGAAACCATTAAATACAGATCTTCCCTCATCTTTTCACTCTTGTGCCAAAGGCTTTCAGTTTGTCAGGAAGGCGTTTGCACATCCAGAAATGCCCCTTGGCTCAGGGTTTATCAGCACATTCCATGCCCTCAGAGGGAGCCTTTAAAGCCTTTTTTGAATGGTCTCTTTTGAAGAGTGCTCTGTCACCTGGGTTAGACCCTGAGAACCCGAGATCTGTATTTAATTCTACTTTTGCAGAGCGTTTCAGGTGAGTATTTAACCTGCCACACGAGCAGTGGTTTGGGCCATGTGGTTTTTCCATGAGCCTTAGCTGACCATCCCCTTGTGCCCTGTCCCAGGTGCCAGCTCACCTCACCTCACCCTGGCTGGCTGTGAGCTCTGCACTGGACATGTAAAGTCTGCTGCCAAAAAAACAAAGCTCCCTGATGCCCTGGGGACTGCCCTGGGTGCTGCCCAGCCCTGGGTGTGCGCAGTGAAAGGGACCAGGGCTCAGGCAGAACAAACCAGCCGGGCTTTGTGTGGGGAAATTCACTGTGGCAACTGCACAGCAGTGACTGGGATCCCTTTCCAGCTGGCTGTGGTTGGTTATTCCCATAAAAACACACAGGAAATTAAACAATGGTGGCCAAAGATAAGATTAAGAGAGGGGAAACATCCATATTATTAAAGATGCAGCCCTACAAATTGGTTTATTCCTAACACTGACCTAACAGCAGAAAATCATGAATTCATTCTAGTGCTTCCCACTTGGAAAATTTAGGAGGGTTTGCACCAAGATTTGTGCTGTTTAAATGGATAAAAACACCACCAATTTACCTTTTTCTAGGCTGGGTATCTCCAGAAATGTGGGTTGCATGATCTGGTAACAGTGGGTGACTTCAAACAAGTGGTTGGTTGGACTCCTCCCGAGGATATTCCTGCTGCTTTGTCTGCTGTGGTTGCACTGGTGCAACAGAGAGGACATTTTGGGTTGTGGGGATTTGTGGGATTTACTCCTGCCAGTCCTTGGATTTCCCTCTGTACCCAGAGCCTGCTTTTGATGAGTTTATACTGGTGCCAAAGGATGCCTTGGAATACTCAGCTTTGTTTTTAACTCATCCTCCGTGGCGAGGAATCAAAGTGCTCAGGACGGATCTGTCAAACAGGGAACACAGCAGGCATATGAAAATAAGACAAAAATTGTCATGTTATTTGCTGCAATAGGCAATCCTGTTCCACATCGTTTTCTGAGTGATTTTAAGTGCTCTGTATAAAGATAAAATTTTAATATTTTTCGACCTTCAGTTATAAACCCCCAACATTCTTTACAGCTATGCTAAATTTATACAAACTTTCACTACAGAAAAAGTCAGCTAAAATATTGGAAGAGTTATTTTATCAAACTAGTGTACTGACAGCTCTGGGTTTGTAGACAAAACAGGGTCATATTTTGAATATTGAAGTTCTTCTGTTTTGGTTGAGTGTCAGCCCCATCGCCCTCACCCAGATTCCAACTGAGTACCTGATTTTTTTCTCCCCCTGGAGAGAAATAACAGAGTAATTGTAATCTCATTAGGGGAAAAAGAGTGGAGATTAGTGGTATCAAATATTCCAGTTGATTTTATTTACCTCCAAATAAAACGGTTTAAACTTTAAAAGACTTTCATTTCAAATCTTCTACACGTTTAAAGTGATGCAGCTCCACTGCCTCCTGCGGAGCCGCCTCATTTTATCCAGACAGAAAATCTGAATCGTTTCTAAAAACATTGAAAAGGGTCCCTTAAAAATATCGATCCCGCCTGAAGTAGAAGCGCGTGCACGGTTGATTTGTTGTTTTTCATGATTATTCCTGTCAGTTATGCAACTGTATCCATACTTTAAGCAACTTGTCTCGTTCTTTCCTCCGTTACAGATCGAAGTAGTCAATACTTTCAAGAGTGGCACTTCCTTTCAGGGGGCTCTCAGGAGACAGTCCTCCGTCACAAGCCAGACCCAGGATGTAACCAATATTTCTAGCCCTAGTCACGTATCGTTATCCAATGCTCTTTCCTCTCCTACCAGCACCTCTGCTGCTGCGGCTGGGCGTGAGTGTGAATTCTTACTGCACCCGACCCTCAGAGATGCCAACTTAGCCAGAGTCGCTTGAGACTCAGCTCCTCTGCCCCTCCCCAGTCTCTGCTCCGACTTTAATTAGCTCCAAAACCCATGATGTGATTACTTTGTGTACAGCAGATACTCCCCAGGAGCTGCTCTCTCTCTCTCTTTGCTAAAACTCGCAGTGAGGGCAGGAATTTAGAGTTGTTTTTTAACCACTGTGTGCAGATTTTACTTTTATGTGAGGGTTCTGTCAGGTTTTCTCAGTCTCACTGATATATTTTTTACTGCTTATGAAATACAGACTTTAAAAGATTCTAGAGCTTCTCAGATATCAGATCATTTCACCAGGAAAACTCTCTGTAACATGTCCAGGAAAGACATGGAAAGGAAGAAACAAGGAACAGGGAATCTAGTTTATATGCCAGGCTAAGGGGTTAAACTTTACATGAAAGGTGAAAGACTTATTTAGCTTTATTATCTCTATCTTAGTTAGATTTATTCTCTCCGCCTTATTTAGATTTGTTATCTCTGTCTTATTTAGATGTAGATTTATCATCTCCAAATTCCATGGCAGGTAAACGTTGAAGTGAGAGGGACCCAGGCAAGTCAAAGGACAGTGCTGAAACAGCAAAATTGGTGAAGTAACAAATTTCTTAGAAGAAGCAGGTTTCTGAATCCTAAAATTCTGACACAGCTTGGTTTTAGATGCAAAATTTCTGCTGGAGAGGTACTGAAGGGAATGAAAAATCTTTGAGGCAGCTGATAAGGAAGGGCTGCTCCAGTAACAGAAACATTCCAGTTGCTCAGGAAGATCTGACTTTGGTTCTAGAGTTTTATTTACTCAGGACTGTGAGTAGCTATTTTGTATTACAGCATTAAAAGAATATTTAAATGTACAGAACTCAGTTTACAAGCTGGTCACATGCTGCAGAAGATAATTCAGAAGATCCTTATACAAGTTTTAGAGAGAAGTTGGCCAAACAGAGAAGAAACTGCTCTTATCTGTCTGGCCAACAGAGAGAGGGAAGGCAGAGATAAGGCAGACAGAGAAGGGCAAAAACTTCCAGAACTCCTGCAGGAAAAAGGAAACTTGACCTTTCCTTTCTGCTTGAGTGCAAACCCCCTCAGTATTTACACACCAAGCACTCAGACATGACTTTTATAGCAACAATTAAAATCTGATCAAGCAATCACAAAATAGTCTCAGAGGTATTTGTCCATCAGACAGATCTCTGAAGGGTTTTTTTTTGCTTTTTTTCCTGTCTGGTTGATTGGTTGGTTGGTTTTTAAAAAGTGTTTTCACGCAAGAGCAGAGCACAGCACCAGAAGTTTTGTTGGATTTAAAGGAGAAACTTCATTTTTGCTAAAGCTCTTTCGGTTCCAACTTTGGCAATTGCTCCTTGAAGATTTTTTTATATTTTCCTATTTTTTTTCCTTGGGAAGTTTGGCCTGAGAACTTTCACCCCTACAGCCCCAGCTATTCCAGGGCAGCAGCAGGATGGGGAGAAGCAAAGTCGTGGAGCTGTGCCAGGTTCCCAGCCCAGGTTCCCTCATTTCCACACGTGAGGGCACAAACCACCAAAACCCCAAAGCAGCTTTTCATCCCGGGAGTGAGTGCCTGGGACAGAATTTCTCCATTTGAGCAGGACACTGGGAGCAGCTCGTTGTGCTGGGGAAATGTTGCACTGAGATGCTGTAGCCAGCACTCTGGGAGGAAAGATCTAATAAAATTTAAACAGATGATTTATCTTCCCTCTCCACTCTCCACTGCAGCAAAGCAACGAGAATTGGATGTTCTCGTGTCCCGACAAGGGCCTCGCTCGTTTATGGGCTGAAGTTAATTAATAGGAGAGAGCAGAATCCACTCCAGCCTTTGTCACCTTCCATTTGGAGAAATAAAACAGCTCTCCAGAGCTCCTCGTGGTTGTAGCCACGTTCGTTCAGCACAATAAAAGCCAGATGATGGATTTGTTAAGCTGCCCAGAGATAAGGATCTCCATGGCAGAGGGCGATTGGAGATCGGGATTTTAAAGTGGTTTTTCTGGGCTGCTGGTGCTTTATTACCACAGCAGAATGTCTGTTGGTATTAAATCAGAATTATAGCACTTAGGGAAAGTTTTGATTTATTCATACAAAGGCACAAACTTATGAATGGCAGATAAAAAAACCCATCAAGTAGAACCCCCCTGGCTTTTATTTTTACATGGAGTATTTGCAGTGGGTTGTTCATCTTCCAGAACCTGGAAGATGTTTCCTGATCCAAATTTCATAGAAATGGGGTGTGTTTTTTGTGAATTGGAGTTTTTTGAGGAAATCCCAGTGGCAAAATGCTCACCTAGCTCTGCTTTTAAGCTCTGTGCTTAAAATATGAGTGGGCACACAGGACTGGCTTCGTTCCTCTGAGCTGCTCAGAGAGGCTCAACCCCCAAATCATTCCCTTCTTCCTGTGGGGTGGAGGGGAATAATGGGATAATTGTACTGATTTTGAAGCCTTCCCCACTCTGCAGGATTGTTAAAAATATATGTGAATGTATTATGGGGAGTATTGAGGGAAAAACTTGAGAGTATAGGAAGAAAAACAGGGTCTGGTTCTTGAAACTTGCCCAGCGTGTTGCAACAATTGGGATATTTCAGGTGTCATTTTGGTTGCCCAAATGCAGAGGGTCTGATATCAATAAATAGTTAAAAAAAATAGGAATCACATGATGCTGTCTTGATACGTCAGTCTAATTTAACAGAGCATTTATGAAGTTCTTTACTAATTATATTTCTTTTTAATATATAGTTCATTGTGACACCTCGCCAATCTGTGAGATTTCTTCTGCAGGTTCATAATAACATTTTGGATTTTTTTTTAATTGATTTTTCCTCTTTTTTGGTGTTGTTATTTTTTTGGCAAATTAATGTTTGATTCAAAGGTTAATGCCTGCTTTAAGAGAAACCTGCCTGTGAAATGTCTCTACCCCTACAGTGGTTTGTGAAACAGGTTAGCAAGTTATTAGCTGTAATTAGCAGCCAACCACAAATATGGCCCATTCAGAGTTGTGGAATCCCTTAATTAAAGCTGTTTCTACAAGGGAATATTTAATACAATACTAAAGTTCCCCTCGTTAGCCATCAGGGTGTTTTTGCCAATCACAAATTACAAACTCCTGGATGTCACCACTAATTGGTGATGGTGAGGTCCGTGAGTGCTTTGTCTCTTTTGAAAGATGCTGCAGCTTTAAATAAACAGAGCAAAAGTTCCTGCAAATTAAAACCTGGCACTTTGTATATTCTGATAAAACCAGAGAATTCACTTAAATGCCCACTAAGAATTCACACCTGTTTAATATGCAAAATTTAAGTGACAGAAAATGAAAATAGGGGGAAGTCAAGGCTCTCTGTGGGTGTAGTGTTAGGTTTTGTTGTGTGTGTGAACACTCAGATTTACACACACAAACTTCTATCATTTCAAAGCTCTGCCACTGCAGACTTAGGGGTGGGTTCGGGTACAACCTTTGGTGGATTTGTGTTTTATATGCATTTTTTTCTATGTTTTATTTTGGGGGGAAAAACCCAGAACCTTGGAGCAGTGGAACATCTTTTTTTCCTTTTGAAGCTCAGAATTAGTAACCCCCAAAATTATCTCGTGCTTAAAATTATGCGATGAAGGCTTTTACCACTAGATTTTTTAATTAGGAAGAGGGTGAGAATATCTAGCTGTACACAAAGTAAACAAATCTTTATCCTACTCTGTTTGTACCTGGTGCTCAGATGTTTGTCAGCAATAGGTAACCCCTGCAAAAGAAAATGATTTCAGATTTTCCAAGAAAGACACACATTTAATATTCCTTTGTACTTGCTCTTCCCCTCATTCTCATAGGGAGCTCATACTCCTCCCAAGTGGAAGCAGTCAGGAATTTCAGGTCCCTTGAAAAAAACCCTCCCTTCTTTCAGAAAAGGTTGCAATTGTTAAGTGTAGGGAGAACTGGGCAAACACCAAACAAACCAAACCAAACCCTGCCAAAAGGACACCTCCCAGAGTTCCTTTTTCTTGGTTCTGTTGAGAACTGTCAGTTTTGGCAGAGCTTTTTAGAAGTGAATATTCAGTGGAACCACTTGAAACTTTTTACTACATTAACCCCAGCAAGAGTGGCCTCAAATGAGCCACCTGTGTGGGGAGACAGGAGAAAACACAAAGTCACGACTCCAAATTTTATAGCAGCAGTTGAAATCTCACCAAACAATCACAAAATGATGTCAGAGGTATTTGTCCATCATACAGAGCCCGGAAGGTTTTTTTGGCTTACTTTTCTGTCTGGTTGATCGGTTGGCTGGTTTTTAGGAAGTGTCTTCATGCAAGAGCAGAGCTCAGCACCCTTAAGGCTGGATTTGTGCTCTGCTTCACTTGGAGGGGCTACAGCCTCCCGAACTGGGGCTTCATTTGCATGGCAAGACAACATTTCCACTCCCCTTTTAATTGAAGAAGAGTGGCCATGGCTGAGACGTGCCCAGAGCGCGTCGTGCAGGGAGCAGTGCTGAGCATTCGGCGCCTGCTGGCATGGCCCCAGGGCAGGAGCTGTCACTTACAGGTGGAAGTGTCACCCCAGGGTGTGCTCTGGACTGGCACAAGGCCGTGAGCATCTGCAAATTGTGTCACACCAGCGTGAGGCACTCAGCAAGCTGAACTCCAGTGGCTCTCACAGCCCATTTCCCAACAGATCATTGTAAAGACAGTTTCATTTAAATGTTTGCAATCTCTTGTGTATGAAGAGTTTTGATATCTCTTACATATTTAATTTTCTGTAAATGAAATCGTTCAGAATTTGGAGCTAAAATTTGAGGTAAAGTCTTGTTTGGATGGAACTGTTTCATGAAGAAAAAGGGGAACGATTTTCTTTTAAATAAATCATCTATTTTAATAAATGATTTGGCAAAGATTGCTGCCCAGTACTGATCTACACTCAGATCCCAGACCAAGCCCAGTGGGCGATTTCAGTTCAGGAAGGTATAACCATCACAGGAGGAAACGGAACAAGCAGGACTTAAATCAAACCCACAGCTAAATTTATGTTTATAAAAGATGCACCACTGAACCAGAGACTGGGGTTCCACACTAACCCCTAGGACTCCCCACTTCCTCTAAGCAAGGTTTGACAAAACCCCGCTGGGATGTGCAAAAAACCAAAATCCACTCCTGTAACTCCTCCCTGAAGGATAATTAAGCAGACTTAGAGCCTAAATATAAACCCCAGCCCTCAAGTGGAGATGTTCCATGGCAAGAAGTGTTAGATCCTAAAGCACAAACATGTTCTTTTAAAGGCTTGTGTGATTTATTTAAATCTGATACAAGAATGTCAAACTCCATAATTTTGCAGCAATCCTGCTGTGGAAAGTGGAAGCCCTGCATGTGGCCCTGCTCTTTTACTCTAAAACACAGTGGAGTTCAGCCCTGTGAGCCTTTTGTGCAATGAGGATCAGGCCTGTGTGGGTGCTCTGCCCTCCTTGCTGCCCGTGGTTTGAATTTTCAGCAGCACTTGCAGGATTTGCTGCATCTTTATGGAAAGAGAGTAACAGCTAGAAAGAGAGCACAGGTGGTGTTGTGCATCTGTTTCTCTCATTAAAGCAGAAAACTAGAAATTCTAATTTTTACATATATACGCTTTTTAACTTTATATTTGAACTTGCTCAACTTCTGCACCCTACTCTCCAGAAAAAATGAGGTACAACATTCACAGGTGACTCACGCAGCATCTCCTGTGGAGACCTAATCTGATTTTACTCACCTAAAACTGGGAGGCTTCAAAACCAGACCAATACCACTGTACTGAAGAGGTTCTTTATCTCAAAGCTTTCCATATGCAATAGTCCAAACTCCTCTACCTTTGTACAGCTTTAGTCTTGACCTAGACTAGTCTCAGTTCCACCTAAGAGTTGGCATCTCTTTGCAAAATTGACCTCTTGTTTACAATTTTATACTAATCACCTTACTGACCTTTCAGTATTGAATTTATTTGCTGTTGCAGTGCCCTACTCTCTACTGTCTGAATATTAAATGTGTTTGTTTTCCCAGAGGGCTAGAGAACATTGGACAAAAGGGTTCAGCAGGAGAGAGTGAAATAAAAAGAGGTTGTGAGTCTTTAACCTTGAGCCTGAAATGAATGTGAACCAAACTCCAGATACTTGGCTTAGATGAAGCCAGGTAAACATTCGAGTATAAGCCCACACACTACCAACCATAAACAGCTCTGGGTGCTCACCAGGCTTTGGATATTTTGCCTAGATGGTTGTACTTAGGACTGACATTCTGAATATCACCTTTTTCTTCTGATGGGAAACAAAAAAAAAAAATTTTAGTATCTAAAAATTTTTTTTTTTTTTTTTTTTTTTTTTTTTTTTTTTTTTTTTTTTTTCTTGCCTGATGCAGTATAATAAATCTGACTTTCAAGGTGGGATGAAGCTGAAGAGTTTTTTTCTGTTACAGCTCCAGAGAAGAAAGAAGTGGAAACTTATAGCAGTGTCAAAAATGTCCTGAAGTGTTGTCCCCGCAGTCTTTTGTTAAAAGCAGTTCATTTTTTTTCTGTTGTCTCCATTCCTGTGAGAAAAGGGAGCTGTATCTCACTGTTTGTCTTCCCTTGGCATTGTCAGTCTCATGAAGAAACACCATTACATGAACTCTACATAGTTCACACTAAACCAACACTTCCCAGGTTCTATCCATCATGGATGTCCCTGCTTTTCCATGCTTTTACAGCCATAACAACATCCCAAGTTCATCTGCTTTATTTTATCCTCAAAAAAAACCCAAAAAAAACAAACACAAATCTGGGTGGGCTTTGTTTCAGCAGAGCCCCTAAACATTTTTTTCACCAGCTATTACCTCAAATCTTGAATGTAAGCATGTTTTAAAAGAATTTGTTGCTGTTGGGCCATGTAACTCTGGGTAAATAATATTTTTAAATCTGGGAGTTGGATCAGCTATAATAGGCAGATTAATTATTTAATATTTAAGTATCATGGTAGAGAAATTAAAATGCCACCTTTGTATGAAACAAACCCTCTGCCTTTTTTTACGCTAAGTTTTGTCCCTGCAAGCAATAATTTGATCCATTGAGGGACAGACTTTGAATGAGATTTTGAATTTTATTGTAATGCAGAAATTCTGTCACTGAATGAGGTGTGACACTAAAAAAAAAAAAAATGTTTTCTTCTGGATGCCAAGCTAAATATGCAAAATTTTAAGTTGAGGAGGGAGTTTCCTCTAAAGTGAAAAATTCATGAAAAACAAATTTACATCTCTGCAGAGAAATTTTAAGAAAAAAGGGTGGGTTTCTGCAGCTCTCTTGTGAAGAAAACTCTTTATAAATCTAATTTTATTTGTTGTCAGATTTAGGAACTCGCCCAGTTTGGCCCTTACATTCCCACTGCCTTCAGAAGATGAACTACCTTAGGGACCAGCAGAGCTGAAGCAGCTCTGAGCTGATATTTCCAGCACAAACCAATGTGAACAAGTAGAAGCCATTCTAGAAACATCCAAATGTCCCTGCAGGACTGTCCCAAACAGTCCAGGCCAAAAATTTTGCCACGCACCTTCACCCAAAGTGAGAGGCTGCAGTTCTGTCTTCAGACCATGAAGCCAAAAGTCATTATTGCAGTGCTTCCCTGCAATGACTCATTAATTAATTAATTAATCAATTCAGGAGCCACTGCAGAGCCCCAAATCCAGGTCATGGCAGGGACGTTTGCAGAGCTGCCTGTCAAACACAGCTGGGATCTGTGGTTTTCCCTGGATTGATTAGAAGCTTGGAATTAAACCCAAACGAGATGCCAAATATTGGTATTGCAGCAGTACAGATGCTTTCCCCTCTCTGGGGCGTGGAGCTCACAAACTGAGATCAGTTCCTCCCTGGCTGAACCACGGAGAATACAGTTTGTGTGATGAAGAAAAGCTTTCCTTTCACTGGATTCTGCTGGATCTCCTCAGGATAATATCAAACCCTTTTATTTAGGGAAAGATCTACCTTTGCTATAAAGAATCCAGCTGGCAAGTAGAACCTAAGCCTATGCCATGAGAAGTGGCTGTTTTCAGGATCGTGGAATTATCTTGATTATCTTGCTGATTGATAAGCTCCAGCCTTCAGCTGCAGCTGAAGAGGGGACTGGTATTTGTGTTTAGAAAGCAGAAGTAATGGGGAGGTTTGCAGAAATGTCACCTCATCAGCCCACCCTATAAAGTACCCACGGCACCAAAGGTTTCCTGGTTTAAAATAGGGCAACATGGGAATATGATTTTAAGGCTGCCTCAACAATCATGCAAATTTTTTTCATCATTTAGACTAATTACTCTGCACTTTAAAAGACGAGCTAGAGGGGCATAGGTAGTGAAGGAATTAGTGTGTCACCTTTCCTGTCCCTAGCAATGCAGATGAATCTCTTCCCTGACTCTGTCGATTCTACAGAGCCCTCACACAGCTCAGCACAGCTCAGAGATTCACTCAGAGCTCTCCCACACCCCTGGTTTATAGCTCCAGGAGCTCTCCTAGGTAGGCTGTGTGACTGTAGTGTGGGTAAAATTGACTCAGCATTTATTTGTTGATTTTGTTGTGCAAGGCAATCTTCCCTCTTGCACCTCTGCCAACCTAAAATGTTCTCGCACCCCCAGACCTGGCTGAGCTGCTCTGTACCACCCCGATCCTCTCACCTGGAGCACAAGCAGTCACATGAACTACTTTTTGTACCGTGCCCTGCTGTTACCAAATGTGTGTGTGAAGGGAAGGGAGAGTATTTGGGCTGACCCAAGGATCTGAAGATGGCAGGGCTTCAGCTGTTAAGATTTTTAAAAGATGATGAATATCCAAATTTAGACAACATAAACAAGGACCCAGTTCAAAGAGAAAAAAACCCAAGTCAGCCTCCCCCTGAAATGTGCTGAAATTCTGTCCAACTTGGCCAGCTCCAAGCACGGGATCAGCTGGACCCCACAGCTGGAACCCTGTGGCCCCATGCCATGAATAAAGTGCAGCCTGCCAAGGAAAAGAGGAATTAAAGCTTTGCAAAGCAGTGGTGTATCAGGCCAACCAACACTGTGCAGCATATTTACATGTAAAAAGATCCACATGCCAACCACCAAACCATCTCAAATGTGTGTGGAGAAGCTCTCACAGTACCTGCTTGCACCTTTTCTGCCTCTGCCTGTGTTTTATTCTCCCCCCCGAGAAATGCTCAAGGTTCTCTCATGGACTACATGGAAGTAGAGGGATAGAACTCATACTTAGCCATGAAACATTTGCCAACAGATCACGTTTTGCCATTCTGTTTTTTCCTCTCTGCCCCTCCACCCCCTTCCGAAAAGTTCTGTTTTTTTCAGCAGTAACCCAGCACAACCCTTCACTTCTTTTGAGAACTGGTAGGTCCCTGGGACGTAGAGAGCATCCCTCCCTCTGCCCACCCACGGAGGACGGAGCGTCCCCGCTCCTCCCTCTGCTCCTCCCCTTTCCTACTGGGAAAGCCGTGGGCACCATCCCTGAGTTGATTTTCACCTCTGTTCTTACTGCCAGGTGGTTGCTGGCACTAGATGGCCCCTGGCACAGGTCACTGACCTGCTTTAAAGACTGCATAAATGGCATAAATCGTGTGGCTTTCAGCATTTAACTGCACGACCGAGACACCAAACGAAAACAGCTCGCTGCTAACAATGCGACTCAATTCAACCCAACAACCAAGACATTATTTTATTGCACCTTCTTCTATTTGTTAACAAGCTAAATGGCTAGAACAGTGGGTCTATACTCGAGTGTTTACCTCACATCTGCATGAAGGACAAATAAAAGTTGGTTCAACGATACTATGTTCACATTATCCAGGCTTCCAAGTGTAGTTGTTGTGTGCAAGTTATCTCTGTTCATGTGGTAACTGTGATTTTTTTTTTTTCCCCTGTGGTAGCATGATTATGCTTAGTACTTTGTCTGCTTGGCTTTTTGTGCTCTTGGCTGCATCCATTTAGATTTTGCTTTAAAAACATTGATACTCTAGTTTTTACACTTGGCTCCTGTGTGTGTCTCATCCGTACCCATCCAACCGTGTCCGTGTTCCGTGCTTTTCTGTTTGTGAAGTGTGATATGTTATGTGTAATGGTTTTTTTAACAACAATACAAAAGAGACTTTTTTAATTTAAAAAAAAAAAAAAAAGCCTTTCTACTTACTCACTGCAAAAAAACTATCAACATGCATGGTTTGACATTTGCATTCCAATTAACATGGCTTGTCTTTTACTAGGGATGTACCACACGAGTGGACCTTGGCTTTCTTTAACCACTCCTCCCCATCAGTTCTTTGATGGCTTTAAACCTTGATTTATTTTAATATTGCAGTTGGCACAGACATTCAAAATGCACATAACTGAGCCACTCGTTTATGCACATAACACCCAGAGACTTTGGACTCCAGCTGCCTGCACTGCCCTAACCATGTGCTACATTTTTCACCAAGTGTTCTCTGCCCCGGCGCTGCCCCGGGGAGGTGCCCTCTGACAGCCCTTTCCTTTTCTCCCCCCAGATCCGCGTCGTGAAGGCATTCCGTAGCTCTCTCTATGAAGGTTTAGAAAAACCAGAATCTAGAACCTCTATTCACAACTTTATGACTCATCCTGAATTTAGGATAGAAGATTCCCAGCCCCACATCCCACTCATTGATGACACAGACCTAGAAGAAGACCCCGCTCTCAAGAAAAACTCGAGTCCACCGTCCTCGCTGAACAAGAACAACAGTGCTATCGACAGTGGAATCAATCTTACAACTGACACAAGTAAATCAGCTACCTCTTCTAGTCCAGGAAGCCCAATACATAGCCTGGAGACATCACTTTAGCTGAAAAGGTCACTGCAAAAAAAAAAAAAAAAAGAAATGGAATATAAAAAGTTAAAGTAAAATAAAATAAGAAACCCCACAGCAACCGAGATATATAAATATACATATTAAAAACATTGCTGGCTGAAAAGCTGTTTGAACTCTTATTCACTCTGAGACAAGTGAATGAATTGTTGATCACAATGGTTTTGGGGAAAGAATGAATGGCTGATTTACATACCCCTCCCTGCCCTGTTCCCTTTCAGAAAAACAAAAACAAAAAAAAAATCCTCCTGCATGAATGTACTGTACACTGCTGGCCCTTCTTTCTCTCTTTTTGTTTGTTTTTATTTCCTTTTTGGTTTGTTTTTTTTTTTTTTTTTCCTCCTTAAGCAGGAACTGCAGAGGACTTCTTTCTGAGGCTATTTATCCAATTCACTGGTCTGTGAGTTTTTTGAAATGCTTGTGTGGCATGGACTCAATTGTATAGATTAATTTAAATAACTTTTTTGAAGTTGCAAAGCTTATCTTGCACAGTAGATTTGCACCAGTTGGACAGAGGAACTTAAACATTTATGAGACTATATATAGAGATATATACATATAAGTATATAGATAATTAATTATATATATGTATATATCTATCTATATATATATAGTTATATATATATAAAGTTTCTTTGTTGGCATGTTGCCTTGTTTCTGCTCAAATTGCTCTGACTATTTTAACTTATTTATGTCCTAAAAAAAGAATGTAATTTGTTTACAAACCTGTAGATAATATCCTTAACTATTTGTAGGGTTAAGAAAGCACTTCCTGCCGAAGTAGTATAAAAATGGCTCAGCTCAGCTCATTGAAAATGTCTGTACTCTCGCGCCCTGGATATTTTATTACAACCGTGCTCTAATTTCTGCCTGATTTCTTTTTTTTTTTTTTTTTGGGTTTTTTTTTTTATAAA
>VYXC01006465.1:130365-190788 GCA_013397175.1 Platysteira castanea
GCTATGACCTTTCAACTACAAGTCGTGCATCACAATTCCTTTCTTTTATTGCTTGACCTCTCTGTGATGGGAACAATGGATCAAAAACCAAAATGATCAGTTTGTTAAAATTCCCTGCAATATATAAATGCTCGCTCTCTACGTACTGTACTTAGCAGCATGAGATTTGTGGACAACAATACAGTGGTACATTGGCAATCCATCCCACTAGGGGTTATTAATATATGTTCATTCATCTGTTTTTATGAATTTTTTTATCTAGACAATAATTGTAAATAAAGAACTTACTCTGTCTGTTCATTTAATACTATGCAAAAGGTTATGCTTTCTATTGTTATTCTTATTCCTACAGTGTGATGCTGGAATGTTTGTGGTTTCAAAAAAAAAACAAACAAAAAGACAAAAGTAAGTAAAATATGTGATGTAAATTATTTTATAGTTTGAAACAAAATGATAAAGTTTTACTCTTGCTGCTTTCTGTCTAATAGATCTCTCTTGGCAGGAGCACAAGTGGAAAATTTAAAGAAATAAATTCACAAAGCAGCATGAACAATAATGGTCTGAATGTAACAGCTTTCTTTATTCTCACCTGAAGTGGCTAGATGCAGCTCTGGATTCCCACTGGGATATTTTGATGTGCAGGTGGATGTAAACCTTCTGGATTGGCAGAGAGGACCCCGCTCCCCAGGCAGAGCTCGCTTTCCTTGCCCCAGGGGCTGAGGCAGCCCCCAGGGCTTTCATTCCTGCCTGGCTGGAGTAAAAGTGCCGTGCCAGGAACCCTGGAGGTGGGAACAGCTCCTGGGAAGGCTGCAGGGAGAGCGGCTGGAGTGAGCCAGCAGCAGGCAGGCGGTGAAGTGAATTTACTGAGGGAACAAGATGTTTAATCTCAGCCCTCAGACCAACAGCTCTCTGAGGCTTTTCCTCTCGCTGGCAACAGCTCTGCACTTAAATTGATATTTTCAGCTCTTTCTCCCTCTGCCACCATTGAAAAGTGATCTTTGAATCTCCCTAGAACTGGGGAGTTCAGTCCAGGACTCATCCTGCCCCTCCAGACCTAGGGGAGCAGGAGGGGATTCTCATTCCAGTGCTCTGGCTCTGAGCCCAGGAGTTCCTTCTCTTTTCTCTCTCAGCTTAGGTTGCTGCAGCTGTTCACGAGCTGCAGTGCAGCTGTGCTCACACCGTGTTGGTGCGTTAGGAGTTAGCCAAGCAGGCCAGGCAGGAGGTGAGTGGCTTCACTCTCTTATCTGTAAAGGTAAAAGGCTTCAAATTACAGATTTTCCTGTCTTCTCCTCTAGATTTCAAACTTTCACTCACCAATTCTCTGTGACGAGGAATATTTGAGAGGGGCCAGAATGAAATAGTGCTACACTGTAAGGAAAGTTACCAACAAAAAATTGTACTCAACACAGTGAATTTAACAAAACCCTGACAGAAAACAAGTATTTAGACAGCAGATTTCTTGGATTAATGGAGCTTTACAGCTACTTTGGGATGAAACTGTTTTCTGCTTTGATTTTTGAAGGTCAGTGTAGGTAATAATCAGAAAATATTTATCTTTTAGTTCTCTGTCACCCATTTACCTCCTCCTTACACACATCAGTTTGTTTGCAGCCTTGGTCCAAGTGCTTTTGGCTGGACTCCTCACCTCTGCAGAAAAGTGTCTGCGAGGAGGTGTGGGTAAAAAAAAGGCCTGGCATTGGTCACTGTGTTTTGAGCACTCTGGGAATGCTGGAGCCTCAGAGATGTGTTTTGGGAGCTGCAGCTTTTCAGGAGAGTTTATGAAGTACTTTTGCAGCAGGAGGTGGATGTGAGTTGTGGGATTGGGAAGGACAGCAGGAATGGAATTCCCCACAGCACTGAATTCCTGTCCTGTGCATGCAGCTGAGGCTTCAGAAAGGCACGTGTTTGGAGTCATGGATCCAGGAGGGAGAAGCAGGGCAGGTACCCTGATGCAAAAGAGGGATGCCAGATGGTTTTTTAGCTGTTTTATGCTAAGACCATGAGGGTAAACATTGCCACCCCTGCAGGAAAACCAGGTGCAGATTTGCTCTGAGGAGCTGATGTAGAAGGGGGAAATGGTGCAAAAATAGTGGACAAGGGAGAGGCAAAAAGGGGAAATGAGGGAGAACAAGGAAGAAAATGCAGGTGCATCTATAATTTGCTATTTACTGAAATGAAAAGGAGTCGTAATTGCTTGCTGCTGGCTTGATCTGGCTTTGAGTTCCAGTCCAAGGGTGCTCAAAGAGTATTCCCTGTCCAGTGAAATCCATGAATAGGCTGAGATTCCCAAACCAGCTGGTCCAGGGGACCTGCAGCATCCCTGTGCCACTGAATATTTGCTGTTACCCCGTGCCAAGGCTGTGGTGCTGGTTCCTCCCTGCAGCAGGGGATGTGAGCACAGGGGAAGGACCAGGGCCCCGCTCTTCCCACCCCTCCTGGTATTCCAGCATTTTTAGAGCTGCTTTTGAGGAACCACACAAGGTAAGCACTGGATATTTCCCGTTTGTGTTTGTATTCCTGCAGCAGGGTGAGACGTTGGCAGAACGGATCATAATAATAATAATAATAACAACAACAATAATAATAACGATAGTAATACTAATAATAATTTAAAAAAATACATAACAAAATGTATTCCTGGCTCAGATCCGGACAAGGTTCCATGTGTGCATCGCCCTGGGCTATGGACTCAAACCCATCTCTCCCATTTTAGGAAATCCAAGTAAGGAATGCTCAGGTTTGGTCACCAGCACGCTGATACAGGAGGTGCTGGGAAAAACAGGGAAGGGTCTGGTTCTGTTTTTCTTTTTGCAAGCAGGTTGTAACAGGCACATTGTGATCTAACCTGATGGGAACTGAAGAGAAGTGTGGTTAAACAGCTCATTTATTAAACAGGGCAGGCTGTTGAAAAACACAAACCTGAGGGAGTATTCACAACAACGTGTCCTCCCATATGTTCAAATAAACCGATTTTCTGTGTGGCTGGGAGCCCGTGTTTGCCTGGTAATAAGTGAGGTGTTAATTCCAAGGGAACGTGCTTCACTTCTCTCTCTGATGGATTTGGTTGCTTTTCCAGCAAATTACAAAGAACCTCCCTCTACCTCCTGTGTGTGGGCATTTAAGAATCTCTAGGAGCTGAGCTGGTGTGAAATCAGCATTGTTGGGGAGCAGCAAACAGCTTCCACGAGATAAGGAAAATTAGAAAAATGAGTGGTGCAGCTTTCTCAGAAAGTTTCACAGAGCATTTATGGCACCTGTTAAAGATGGCACCTGTTAAAGATGGCCCTTTTTCCCAGGATCCCAGAGCTGCCAGGGGTGGAAGGGACATCTGGAGATCACCCAGTCCAACCTCAAGGCAGGGTCACCCGGAGCAGGTGACACAGGAACACGGCCAGCAGGGTTTGGAATGTCTCCCGAGAGGGGGACATATGGATCTATAAAGCCTCCTAGTGCTTTCATCAGCGGGTTATTTAAAATTCCTCCAGCTCCGAGTTTCAAAAGAGGCATTTAAAATAATTATCTAAAATGATTAAAGAAATGATAATAAACATGAAGGGATGATAAGTCACAGGAACGAGTCACTAATGTTTTCTCACCATAGCACGTCAGCTGGGAAAGCTGTCTCATGCTCCTTTGCAGATGGATGGTTAATTACAATTTTTAATTCAATACGTGGACTTATTTTCTAGAAGACAAGGATTACAGGAGTTCTAGGAGGCATCACTGTGCACATAAATAGAGCTCTGTGGGAAGGAAGGGAATCAGTTCTGTCCCAAATGGACCCGCTAAATGCCCAGCACTCTTGCATGGCCCTGTGACAAGCTGCTGTTCCACCAGAAAGCATCGTGGCTGGAAAACACTGGAGTTCCTGGCCTGGGACAGACTGGTTTTCCTCTGGTTGGTTTGTTTGGGGTGTTGCTGGGTGGTTTCAGTGGCTCTCTCTGCAGCTCCAGGCCTGGTCTCACCATACGGGTGGGTGGGGAGTGGTGCCTGGGCAGCTGCTCAGGGAACGAAGCCATAATTAATTCAGAGTAAAATGACTGTTCCACCCAGCCTACAAAAACCCCAGGGAATTGAACAGATGCCTCTAGAGCTCCTCAGCAGAGCATTCAGTGCTCTTGACTGCCTCTGTGTCTCGCCACCTCTCAGGGAGAATTCTGGCTGCAGAGGCAAAGCTGCAGAGTCACTGACGGCTGTGACAATTCCTGCCAGGCTGCTGCTCTCGTGTGACAAACCCATCACCCTTCCCAGCCCCCGATGTCCTCGCCGGCAGAACGAGCAAGGCTGGACTTGGGAAGCTGGTTCTGGTGCCAATGGGACCTTTTTGGAGGGGTGGGATCTGCCATCAGGAATTAAAGTCCTTTCTGGGTGGTTTTATTATCCCACTGTCTGTGCTCGTGAGGGATTTGGATGGTTTCAGTATTTCTCTATTGCATTTTCTGTGCTATTTGCTGTAAGCCTGAGGTGGTAAAAGTGGCCATAGTGAAATATTCCTTCTGACTTCTTTCCTTGTATTAAACTCCACGGCCTCCTGTATCCCATGACTCCTGGATATAAATTGTATTTTCACTGGATGAGAAAACACAGAGAAAACCCATTTTGGCTGAGCACACTGCTGGGATGATTCAATTGCCTTCCTTTTCATTTTCACGTATCAGGACAAAAGCGTTCCCCAGTAATGCCAAAGCATTTTGTCTCCTTGGTGTTCCTGCCAGGACATTTTGTTCCTGAAAATTTGGAGGCTGATGTATGATCTGGCACTGGCAGAGCATCCTCACGCTCATGGTGAGCCCGGTGGAAATCAGCCATCCCTCCAAAGAGCAGACACTGAGAATGATGGCTGGTACAGCCCCGAATCACCTCACCTCACCCCACAGGAATACTTTGCTACCTATAGTCAGTAATTAATTTAATTTCTTTATCAATGCAGAACCTCTGCGGTCTCACCACACCAAAGTGTTTGGTTTCATCATTGAATCCTGAAATGGGACAGAGCTGCAGTCACAATCTGAGCTTCCTTGCTTCAGTAGTTCACGCCCACACTTCATTTTACAAATCATGTATTTATTAAAAAAACCCCCAAAAAACGTTCTTTAGGTTGCCCAACAATCTGAGATTTGGCAGGTCCTTAAACATCCTGAGTGATCTCTCCTTGTAAATTAGTTCCACAGAGCATCATTCCAAAAATGTTACCAAAGTGGAAAAAAATCTGGCTGGATTTAGAAAATAACTGCTGGTCATTGAATTATCCTGGGCTCAGGAAACACCTACTTTTGATGTCAAGACTTTGCAGGTAGCATTGGAAAGGAAGAGAGAAGAAATCTTGTCTTCTATGTGGTAGCAGCTTTAAAAAATACTGCATTTGCTCCTGAGGCTGCAACTAAATGGTGCCAGAACGGCTGAAAAGTCAGAATAATAAAACACTGATCAAGGTAATTTCAACATAGGAAAAAAGGTCAGTTTTTAAAAGAAAACTGTAGGTAACACCTCTTAAAAATGTTTTCAAGATCTAAGTAGCTGAAGCTCAACTCCAGGCTAAGCCAAAAAGCTCAAGAAGAGTTTGAAATGTTGTGATGAGGGCACTGCTGGCAAACAAAGGAAACAGCAGGTGCTGAAACGAGAACTGTTAAAGGAACCCAAAAACTCTAATGTCTGTAGCAATTATTAAATCCAAGCCTCAGAGCTGCCCCATTGCTGCTCCCCAAATGACAGATTTATCTCATGTGCATCTCTCAGGAGCATCAGCCCCGGGGGAATTGCAGGTGAGGCTGGGAGGCTGCAGCAGGGGAGGGCAGCTCTGCCCTGGGATGGACAAACTGCAGCTCACCCCGGGCTGCCGAGGTGGAATGAGGGAGCTGAGCAGGTGGTGAGGGGAGGGAATATCTCATTTCTTGGGGAGCTCAGGGGAGTGGTTCCCTCCTGCCCAGCTGCTGTGCCCTGCAGGGTGCTGCTGGTGGGGTTTGGAGGAGAGCACTGAGGGTTGGCTGCTGCATCCCCCACCTGCCTGCTGGGATTTATCATCTGGCACGTCCTCGCTCTTCTTTTTTCTGCCTTTATTCTGCTGTTGGCCATTAGAGACTTCCAGAAACTTCCTGGTGTGATTTGGGCTTTTATGGGGCAGAACAGAACAGCAAAGGCCCGCTGAGGAAATCCTGCTTTTCTCCTCCATCCCAGAATTGTGACTACCTCTGAGAGCAGTGAGAGGTGTTTGCAACCTGCTAGTCTGGGTCCTCAAACATCATTTCAGGTCTGGAATGTTATTCCAGTTGTTGATGATGTTTTTTGCTTCCAGTCTGCTGGTTTGAAATTGCAGTGGGGACCTATCACTGAAATCATTTCCATCAACCATGAAAAGTTACAGAGCTCCAAAATCAATGCATTGTTGTGCAGCTTTTGATATCCCAGTTAATCTTTGCCTCCCATTTCAACCGACAGAGCACAGATCTCTTTGATTTCAGTAGTTCCCTCTTCCCTGATGTCAGTTCCCCCACGCTTTCCTATTTATCATCCCAGTGTCCCAGCAGTGTCCGTGGGTGTTGTGCAATAGAAAACAAGGCCAGGAAAGGCTGCACAGGACTTGCACTTTGATTTTGTAATTGTTTGGTGTTTTAGGGTCTCTCCACTGATGTGGGTATCTCAGAGTATCTCAGTGTGGGAAGCCATGTGCAGTGATTAAAAATAATCCTGGAGTACAATCAAGGCGTAAATTAACATTCATGATTTATTGCTATCTGAACAGGGAGGCAGATTTCAGGTAGGAATTACCTACAGTGGAAATCAAGATCAGAATTCAAAGATTCTTCTGATACATCTTAAAATTCACTGAAAAACTGATCTCATCAGACTCTTATTGCTCATTCTTGTGCTTAAACGAACTTTGTCTGTCACTGACAATGCAAACAGTAGTTTGTTTTTAGGACTGATATTAAATATTTTCAAATCTGTTCATGCAGAAAAGGACATTAATGTGTTGGTTTAGCTTTAAGGGAGGTTTGGGGGTGTTTGGGTTCTTTTGGGTTTGTTTTTTTTTTTTTTTTAGAACCTCCTCATAGCAGATTTCTCATTGTAGAGGTAATTTTTAATTACAATCTGTTGTCTTATTATATCTTGGGGTAACTTCTGTGTCAGGTTTTACAATGTGTTCCTGGAATTATAATGCTGAAACAAAGCATGCAACTCATTTTTATGTGCTTCTTGTGGCGTTCAAGACGGAGGTGATGCCATAGACATGCAACAAATTGCTGCCACACGGTTTTTGTGGTTTTGATTCAGCCACAGAGAAATGCCAGGAACAGGTTTCTGAACGAAAAATATCTGATTTCCAGCCCGAGTGCGCAGATGTGCTGTTTGATACGGAGAGCTGAACAAAAAATAAACAGCAGTGTCACGTTTCCAGGAACGATGGTGATCTGCTCTTGTCCCGACCATCTCTGAGAAACCCTCAGAGGCTCTGGGTTGGGAAAACTGATCTTGTACACGAGCAGTGTGCCACAGAGCCCTGTAAAGCTGTCAGCTCTGGGGCAGGACCATTAACCCTGGTGGCACATCCCTGCAGGCCAGCACTTGCTGCAGAGGGCAGAGCAGGAATCGCAGCAGCATCCTCCAGACACTTCTCCCAAAATCTGGATTGCCCAGGTTCTAACGTCAGAGAGGCCGTGTTAGGATCCGAGAGGCGCGGGGGGAAATGATGGAATTTTACCCATCAGAAGCTGCTTTTGTTCAGTGCTGCCCAGCCCAGCTCAGGCTGCGTGTGGTGGTCACTGTGCTGAGTCCCCAGGCTCGGCTCGTGCTCTGACAGTGGCACCAGTGAGGGGACAGGGCAATTGTAGTTTTTCTCTGAGTTTTTAATGGCTGTTTCTTGATCTTAAAAAGTTCCGCGCCTGAGCCAAAAGAGACTGGAGACTCCTGCGGGTTCGTGTTCAGGTTGTTTATTGTTTCTTATCTCTCAGTGTCTGGAGCAGGCACAGCATGAGCTGCTCCNTTGTCACCATGCCTTGGTCCAGGCTGGGAGGAATTCTCCTCCAAATGGAGCTGAGGAGTGCCAGGTTGGAAGAATGTGTTAGGAATAACCAGAGAGGGTGGGAGTGTGAAACCAGGGGGGTTCCAGTTCCCCAGCCCCCCAGCCCACACTGCTCAGTGTCCCCAAAGTGCCACCTCTGCCTGTCCCTCTGAGGGGTTAATGAACACCCTGACATCCCATTCCCTCTCCTTCCCCCACAGCAGCACTTCTGTGTGGAGGAGAAATGCACAAATTATCTGATCCTCATCTTCAAACTGAATTTTTATTTCTCTGGGATGGAAACGGCGTTCGTTCCCCCATCCTGGGTGCCCTCAGCAGAGATTAAAATTCGGCTGTAAAAGACCTGTGACATTAGAACTGAATCTCATTAGGGCCATTTCGTGCAGTCCACGCCACGGAAAGAGCAGATTATCACTTGAAACACTCTCTCTTCAAGCCTCAATAATTCCCAGAAAACTGCTGAGCTTTGAAGCAGTCCCTTCTGTGTGCAGTTATTCCCATCAAAAGGCACAACTGCTTCTAAGACTTGCTTTTGCTTTCTGATCAGTTCTTCTCCTTTTCTTTTCCTTTGACCTCTTTTTGTTGGGTTGGTTTTTGGTTTTTGTTGTTGTTTTTTTGTTTTTTTTTTTAATAACTGCTGCAGGTGGAATTTTGAATTTGGTTTATCAGAGCAGACAACCAAAAATCATATCAGTAATTATGCTCCCATTCACGAGGTTTTTTCATAAAAGCACCAACCTGACTGTGCTCAGCAGCAGTTCATATGGTGATCCCAGTTTCTTTGGTTTTGTTTCTTTTTTGGGGTTCTTCTTTTCCACTGGCTGTGGAAAATGTTTTTAAGTGTGGCTGCGTAAAAGGTTGATGGTGGTCTAATGACTGAGTAATATAATTTTAAATCTTTGAGAAATAATGCTTAAAACTTTTCCACACAAAGATTAAATAAATCATTTGTGTTGAGAAGAGGAAAGATGAAAAAAGTTCATCCAATCATTTTTCTTTTCCCACTGAGCTGGAAGAGGCTTTTCCAGACCCTGTGTGAGATTCCCAGTGCTGTGCAGGAGCACTGGATCTGCTGGAAGCACAGATGAACATCCCACAGATCTCAAACCCCACTCCAGAGGGGGAATTCTGTCATTCCCCTGCTGAATTCACAGGGCAAGGGACACTAGGACACTCAGAGGTGTGACAAGGTGGATGGACCAAGAAGTTTGGGGAGCTGCAAGCTACTGAGGCAAGGGATCTGGACCAAAGTGGAGAATTCTCTATTGGCTTGCAGAGTGTGCAGGAGTTCAAACTCTGAACTGGGTTTTATAGCCAGAGCTCGGTGCCCCAGGTACAACAACTCAGTGCTTCACATCTTTTATAAATGCAGTGCTAAACCCAGACTGGGAGCTCTTCTGATCCCTTTTCAAGCTGGGGAACAGCACCTTCCAGCAGGTCTGAATTAATTTCTAATCATTTAAACAGATTAAATCTTGTCTGATCTTTTAATTGTATTTTCTTATCATAGTTTTAAATGCAGGCTTTCAAATTTACCCATAATTTATGCAGCTCATCACAGCTTCATTTAACACCACGCTTCTGATTTCACACCTTTAAAGAAGCAGTCAGGCTGCTCTGTTTGCTGGAACCACTGTGGCAGGGAAACAGAGGGACACTGCAGCATCCTGCCAGTGGAGAACCCCCTGGGATACTTATTTGTCTCCATAGTGATACAGCCCATGAAGGAATTTAGGAAAATCAGGTGGGGGTTAGTGTTAAAATTCAAGTGGGAATTACAGAAAGCCAGAATCGTCAGGTTGGTTTTTAGTGTGTAATAAATGCAAGGAAATTGTCTCACAAAGTAACCGTGGATATTCCCTTTGACAAAGAGATTTTTTGGAAAAGGACTGCTCTGCTGTAAAGGGATCCATTGGGATAGAAATTCCAAGAGGAGCAGGGATAGCTCGGGAAGGGGCTGACATCTGGTGTGAGCATTGATGTCTCAGGTGACCCTGGACCAGTAAAATTTCCATGAGAACTGATGTCTCAGGTGATGCTTGACCAGTAAAATTTCCATGAGCATTGATGTCTCAGGTGATCCCTGACCAGTAAAATTTCCATGAGCATTGATGTCTCAGGTGATGCTTGACCAGCAAAACCTCCATGGTTTTGCAGGAGGGAACGATGGGCTCAGGAAACGAGACAGGGAATTGTGATCCCAAACTGCACCAAGGTTGGGATACAAACCAGCTGTGCAGGGCCACCGAAGGAGGACCTGTCCCAGAGGCACAGTTAGATTTGCTCCTGCTGTGGGGCTCAGTATGGCACGAGCAGAGCAGCCAAGGAGGAAATCTGCTTCAGGTCGGTCTCCAAAGCCAGCCAGACTCACGTTAGTCCTGAGGGAAACACTGCTGCAAACTGGGAAGAGGGCAGGGCAGGCCTTTGGAGAAATTGAAGCGTAAACACTGCTAAAACAACCTCACTTGGAGTTTAAGTCAAGAGAAGGACGAGCGGGATCCAGTTATTAGAGATGATACAAAAGTGCTTGAACTGATTATGGAAGCCCTTACTCACTGCTGCAGCAGAGGGGGCCTGCACCCTGTAACAGCCTCAAATTCCTTCCTACCCTAAATCTTGTCGTTGTGTCTCGTAGCAGTAGGGAGGAGAAGAGAGAGAGACAAGATTTTAGCAGCTGGAATTATTTATTTAATTATTTTACAACTCTTCTTATAGACTTAAAACTTTATGGTGTAATTGGTCAGAGGATCAGCCACCCCTTAGGGATCATTGGCTGAAATTCTACAACATCCATTTGTCTAAATATTTTTCTACTGTACTATAAACAATATGCAGGTGCCCACAGCTTACAAAACTCTACTGATAGCTTCTGTGAGGAAGAAAACGCTCTCATGGGATAGGAAAGAAGCAAGAAAAGTTCTTGCGAGCAGCAATTCTGGACCCACAAAATCCCACAGGCGGGTGATGGATATACTCCTGGAAATGGAGCTGCACCTGAAGGGCAGCACGAGATGCTCTCAAAGCCCTGTAAGGCAGTTCAGTGGAGGTTTCTGCCAGGCTGAGCCCCTCTCCTGGAGGCTGCTGCACCACGGGTCACACTGGGACTGGTTTTCCCGGCTGGTGTGCTGGTGTATGCTGGAAAATTTAGAGAGGAACTGGTGTTTTTGCAGTAATAAAATGTATGGCTGCATCCACCCCTGAATCCTACAAAGGGATTTTTCCTTGGATAAGTTGGCAAGCTGATGATTTTGGATGGTTAAGGGTAGAACTGGTGAAGCTGTGCTGAAATCTGTGGGAATTCTGAGCTACATTTCCTTCAAGGTGCAGGAGCTGAAACAAACCCTCACCCAAACGTGTGCGAGGCCAGCCATGAGCTGCAGGGATAACGGGATATCCATGGGAATAGGGGGGTCTGGTGCTATTTGCACAGCAAATTCAGGGTGCACATCCATGTGGGTGGGTGAGAGAAGCAGGGATGGGGTAAGTGAGGGTGTGTGGGTGAGGGGTGGGCAGCAGCAAGGAAACCAAAATGAACTCCAAACTACCAGGGGAGAGATCAGGGTGTAGGACTGGGAGCATTTCCTGCTGTTTGCTCCCCTTGGGAAAACACAGCTGGTGTTGGATAAAGAGGACAGTGACAGGGAAATTCCATGAACCATTTTTCCCTTTCCAGCCCAAAGCTGAACTCCTCTGTCCTTTCTAAGGCAGAGTAAAGGCACTTCCAGTGTGGCCATTCCCTTGGTGCAGGTATTTTTGCCAAGTGATTCTCTGTGCAGGTTTTAGTGGGGAACAAAAGTTCAGATGTGCCCACCACTCTGTGCAACACACCCCAAAACCCCGAGAAGCTCCAAACTTGCCTGCTCGGGATGCTAATTAGGAGGTGAGATCGGTTTCCCCCCAAATTATTCCAAGAGCTGACTCGCAATTGATATTTCAGTGCTCGGATTAGCCACCAAGTGTCACCCTAGACCATCACAAAGCCTAACGAGAGGCACTGCTGAATCCCCAGCTTTGCCAAGCTGTGCTGGGAATAGGCCGGGAAAAGGGTTCTGCTTCTAAATAAATTTAAAAGCATCCCAGGTGGATCCATTTCATCCTGGATAATGCATCTGAGGCCGGCCTTGCTGCCCAGGTGTTGCTGAAATTTGGGCAGGGGGCAGCTGCAAAGCTTTGTGCTGATTGCCCTCAGCAAAGGGCACTCTGCAAGTTCCTCTCTGCCCGAGCTCTTGGCCTCTGCACTCCTCAGATCCCAAGAGAATGAGCCAGCTCTGCTGTTTGTGATTCCCCGGGATTTCACGTCAAAAACAGAGTTTTCCAAACTTTTAAATGTAATTTGGGTTCTGAAGGCACGTGTGTGGTTCAGGAAAAGCTCAAGCCTTCAGGTGCACCCCGATAAATTCCTCCAGGGATGCTTGAAAAGAGACCCCAGAGCCAAACCTCCTGCTTGGCTTCCTTCTCCTTGGTTTCTGAAATTATGTGGGATAGAAATTGGTTCATATCCCTGGGCTTTCCCCACAGAGCTTTCATTTAAAATGGAGTTGGCCATGTCCAGATTGAGATCTAGATAATACAAAAGTCTTGAAAGGGTGATCATTTCTAAGTCTGGAGAATGGGGGGTTTGGTTTTTTGAGCTTTGAAAGGTACAAGTAGAACAGAAAATACATTTGAAAAATTAGTTTGAAATGCTTACAAAGAGGAAAATATTGTAAGGAGGACCACAAGTGAATTATTTTTTAATGTGTTCATGTTCAAGAAAATAGCATTGAACACACAGAGAAAATGGATTAGCAGCTTTCAGGCAAGACCAATGCCCCAAAAATGGGGACTTTTGGAAGGAAAATTACATTGGAACACTGTTTTCTTGCCAGTTTGTCCATAATTAAAATTGACCTAGGTTTAGTACATTTCCCAGGCCCCACTCAGGATAACACTCAAGAGGAGAAAAGTTTTGGCAGAGGTTTTTTTTCAAAACCAAACTGAGATTAATTTCCTAATGGTGATATTGTAAACCTGGGCTAATTCTGTTGTCTTCAGTACTGAAAAAGGAACTCTTCAGTAATCAATAAATTCAATCAGAGCTTCCAAGGTCAGATGCTCTGTTTTAAAACGTTTATTTTTGCAACAGTTCTTTGCTGGTTGGTGAATAAGGGACATCTTTGATTACAATACTCAAGGTAGTGTTTTATTCCTTCTAAATTTAAGCACAGCTGGATGTCAGGTGGAAGTCAAAACAAAATATATGTCCCAGGAGGAAGAGAGTTTTAAATATAAGTTTCCTTTTTACTCTGCTACATCCATGCATGAGATCTTCTAAAGTAAACAACTATTTTTAAATATTACACTGTGCAGGGACAGATAAAGAAATGTTTACATTTTTCCCCCCAAAATCAATTTTGAGCAAAAACATTTTATCCTAAACCCCCTGAGGTTTCCTGTGGAGGTTTCAACTTGCAAGTATCAGTTTTTGAATTTGTAAGCAGAAAAAAAAGCTGGAAAAGAGTTTCAAACTTTGAAGAGATTTCTGATTTTTGTGCTGCTGCATAAAAGGATTTTCCTCTTTCAATAACTTTTTGTATGTGAGATATAAATGTAAATAGTAATGCTGGTCCCTTTTTATTCTATTTTAATAAAGAATTGCATTTGAAAGAATTCAGAAAAAAAGCTCATAAATTCTACCCTTTCTAACAGAGGAATCAATGAACAGCCTGGGACTCACCACGGCCTCGGGTTTGGCCTTGAAATGTCCTGAATTCCTGGGGAAAAACCCACAGAAATTCCACTTGTTACTTTCTAAAATGGAGCCTGATCCAACACTCTGCTGACAGTTTCAGCTTGAAAGGATGCTCTTAATTTTCATTTCTGTTCACGTTAAATTTTTCAAGTATTTTGCAGCTGAGTTTCAGGGAGTCTCTGCTGCTCAGGCTCTTTTTTGAGGCTCACATCCAACCTCCAGTAACAGCAGCTGGTTGAAGCTGGAGTCGTGTTTTAGTCCAGGAACCTCGACAGGGATATTTTCCTTATGTGAATATTTCTGTGCTTTTGAACAGAACACAGCAAAGAAAGAGGTTTTTCTGGGCAGGATTTTCTAAGTCATCCCAAAGGCTGTAAAACAGGAACAGCCTTGTTGAGGGACTTTTTTGGTGGGATAGAAAGATTTAAATAAACTGCCTGCTTGAATGCTGGTTCTCTTTACTCAGCACGACAAATTAAGTGTGTTTAGGTTAAATTACCTGCTTAAGGCCTGTCACTTAGAAGTCCCTTCCTAAAGCCCAATTCTCTTTTTCTCCCTGTTCTTAGGGGACAGTTAATGTTGAACATGTTATCAGGTTTCCCCCAGAGATAAGGCAGGGAGCACTTGCAGCCCAATGTGATCTCCAACAACCTGGGAATTCACTGGGGCTGGCAGATGTTAACAGAGGCTACGAACTGTGCAGGTCTTGCTTGATTTGTAACACGGCAGAAGAAATTATTTTCCTTTCCATCAAGTGTCCCAGCAGAACCAGCTCAGCCTCTTAAAATCCCTGGAGGTTCTGCCTGCCTTGGCATGGAAAAAATTCCTGGCTGCTTGGCTCCTTTCTGTCTTGGTGCTTTGGTGATCTCCTGAATATTTGTTTTCATTAATAAGAATTAATGCCTGTATGCCTCAGAGCCCTCTTGCAAATGCTCCTAATAATAGACATTAGAACTTGCCTAAATTCGTATCATTTTAGATTTATGGATTTAATGAGGTTTATTTGCACTTCCTGTTTCTGTTTTGGCTGATTTCTTCACCTTAATTAGAATTTAATTTGATACTCTGGGGGGGATTTAATAATGCCATTTATTGTATTAGTGTTGCTCACACAAAGAAGCAAAGAAATGAAAACCTGCAGTCCATACCTTAGAATGTGGATTTGAGCTGGAAACCTAACTACTGCAACTCTACAGCCATATTTAACCAGTTTTGATGCCAAAAAAACCTATCCTGGGTGCTAAAGTCCAGGCCTCAAACAAGAGGGAAAAGAGCATCCTTCAAGAATCTCCTACCATTGTGCTGAAGGGTTTTCTGTAGCTCCTGTAAATTTGAAAATCCATTTTTCTTTATTTCAGCAATCCACACTGATAGGCAGGAGCACCATTTCTCTCAGGTGGGCCACACTTCTGGGTTTTTTCCCATTTTTTCCCCATTTCCCCCTTGTTTTCCTCAGTGTTTTCCAGGTACTCCACACACGATCACTGGAAGCAGCTGCTCTGTCACTCTGCTTTTTCTTAAAATGACAGATCAGCCCCATATTAATGCAAATTATGCCTCCAAAAAATCAAAGTACAAGCCCCACCTAGGGATAGCAATTATGTAACACCTTCATTCCCTTGTAAACTGCGGCAATCCCATCCCAAACATAATTAAATTAATTTCCCCGTGCCACATGTTTGCTGCAGTTCACTTCAGCACAGATTTCTATAATCTCCTCCACTCGTGGCAAGAATTACATATTTGAAAGTAGAAACCCACGCCAATCAAGAACAGCGAATTATTTCAGATTGATGTCTTCAAAAAATTCTCCGAGGACAAGAAATAAATAAAAAAAAAGATCCCCAAGCCCTCCTGCAGCTCATGGCAGGAGAGGATGTGCTCAGCATCACGGCTGTTTCCTTGGAAACAAGGAGCCACACGATGCCCAGCGCCGGTGGAGCATGCCCAGGGCATGAATAAATCAGGGGAATTTTGGTGCTTTTGTTCTGAAACCCGGGTTTTCTGCGGGGGGAAGTGCCTCAGTCTGGTCTGTCCGAGTGGGCCCAGGTGATGGGCAGAGAGGGGGACCACGGGTGGTGAAATCTTGATTAACGTGGGGGAAAAGAGCTCACGCTTTGTCCTGTGGGAAAATCCAGCCTCCCCTCACACAGGGTTTTGGAGGAAATCTCAGCAAAATGAATTTCAGTTCCCACTTAGAAGGGGAAAATTACCCAAATGACAGATCACAGCAGCCAGCTCTCATCTGCCAAAACACATAAACTCCAATTTTTCTCCCCCGTTTCAGCCCTGCTTGTGAACTGCTGCTTTTCCTTCTTTACAGCCTCGCTACTCGGACAGCACTTGAGTTGAAATCAGAAAAAAACCCCAACATAGACGAGGAAAAATTCCCAAAATAAAGCACGCCGCCCTCAGAGGATTTTTTCAGCATGCTTTCAGAAAGGAACTGGTTGCTTTAAGATGGAGAAAGAGTCTGATCTCTGTAGTGCAGCGCTGGTGGCTGGCATTTGTACCTCACAGAGTGTCTGGAATACGAGATGAGCCCTTCACAGACACCCACAGGCTGCTGGAGCTTCAGCCTGGATTTATTCAAGTCCACACTCAATCTGATTTCCCCGAAGAATAAGACCTCTGTTGGAGCTCTCTTGAATCACACTTGTTTTTCATTGCTGAACAGAGGTAGGGCTTTTAAAAATAGCCCAAACAGGGACTATAAATATCAATAATATAAATGTATATATATATGCTTTTATGTAAACAGACAGGTAAAAAAAAATACATTTAAAAAAATTTTAAAACAACATAAGATTGAGGTCAGAGTTTCTTTGCCCCTGGTTCATGGTGGTGTTGCTGTTGTCGTTGCTCTTTCCTAACTCTTAAAATTGCCATTTCATATGTTTGGATTATAATAAAAAAACTAAGATGGAACTCCTGAAAAAGCTTTGTTTTGCTTGACAAATAATTCCCATTTTTCTTGAATTTTTTTCTTGTTCAGCTCTTCCTTGGGCCTTGAAAGATGTGCTCTCCAAATGCATGCAAAGGGCAGAGTTTTACAGATCAAACAGATACCACAATTAAAGTAACTGGGGAAAACCCTGAGTGCCTTTCTTCCTGTCCCCAGTAACCAACAGAGGCAATGGGAATGTTTGTAAGAAAATCAGATTTATTCTAATACTCTTTCCAGACTTAAATTTCCTCCTAAATTTCAGCTAAAATAGCTGCACCAACCCACCCCAAAACAGAACCCGAGATTTCCTGATTGAGAGAGGAGGAAGTAAATAATCATAAATGTGCACGCTGCAATTCCACCACCACGGGCTCCTCTTGCAGGTGCTGTAATTCCCATTTTTCTGGTGGTGGAGGAGGCTCTGGAACTCTCTCTGCTGGCCTGCTCTCACCCTGTGCAGACATTTCTCAGTGCCTTGGACACAGCAAATGCAGAAAGGCCTCGAGGCCTTGCTGGCTGGGCCTTCTCCTGGGAGGTGAATTTTGTCTGATTTTGGCCCTAAACGCGGTGTCTGATTGTTTGTACAAAGTGCAGCTCTGTGAATTAATGACTTCCAGCAGGATTTTTATCTCCCTGGGCAGGGGGGTTTGCAGCCATCCCTGGCAAACTCTGTGAGCACTGAAACGAGCCCATAATTCCCTTATTTCCCATCCCTCAGAAGCATTTTATTGACAAGATCTATCTATGGTCAAACCTGATATTTTTAATCTTTTCTTTTTCCAGCGAGGAGCCAAACGGTTTTATTTTGTTTGTTTTCTGTCTGTTCATTTCCATCAGTAAAAAAAATAGCAATAATTACTGCTCTAGCTGTACAAAGCCATAACTTCAGAAGCAATTACAGATTCTGGTTAAAAAAATTTCTGCCTGTGATGGCTCAAAACACTTCCCTGCCCAATTTATGGCTTTGCTACACGCAGTTTGTAGTGGCCTTCTGTGGATTTATGCAGTGATCCCACAAAACCAATGCTCTGAAGGGCACAGCTGCTGTGTTCAAGTATAAAACCTGATCTACAAACCCCGTTTTAATTAAGCAGAGAGAAAAGTCGCAGCGCTGCTCCGAGTTTCTCAAACTCCCACAGCTCCATTTCCAAACTCAAGGGTCACCAAATATTTCAGAGGGCTGATAACAACAATGCTGATAAAGAATTAGCAATCTGTGATGCCAACAGCTCGGAGCCTGATTTGCAGTTTCATTTCTTTAATGATTTGCTCTGCTGTTAATTACATTGTTCCCTTCTGTCTGCGCTGACACATGACCATTTTACAAAACCACTTTCAATTTCAACTTGGCACCAGCAATGAAAACTTAAATTGCACACGTTGGAGGGCTGTGATCTGCACTGCATCAAAGTGAAAGGAAAGGAAAATGAAATGGATTGTTGAGCACAAGTGGCACAGTTCAGTCGATGGAGTGGTCACAGCCTCCTCTCGGTTTTAGCAACACCCGCAGTTAATTCCAGTCTTGTCTCAGTGTAAGAGAATTTATCCACTTGAATAATTAAATGTTTTCAGTTTTCAAATGATAGTTTGGTCTTTTGGGTTATTTAAATCAAGGGTTTGAGAAGAATATTCAGCCATTAGAGCTAAGTGCCTTTTTTTTCCTAGTCCTACCCAAAGTACCTGATTTTGCATTAATAACAGTGGGATTAGTACTTGCATTTATAAACACAACATATTTTAAAGTAAAACATGCTTTATGCAAGTCTTTTTTGCAATATAACTTTTTCCCTAAATTATTCCAACCTCCTGATTTAACGAAGAAAACCTTTCCCAATTTCTGATGGGCTTTTACACCTGAGCACACTGAATATCCAAATAAGCTTTATTGCCTTTTCAAGGAGGAGAGAGCTGCTTTTCCTTGTGAATCATCTCGGAATAGAGCAAGAAAAAATAAGAAAAAGCCTGATTATTCTGTGAAAAAAGGGACACGAGGGGCAGAATCAATGTTGCTGTGACAAAAATTGAGTTTGTGGCTGTAATAGAGGAATATAGCCCCCAAATATTTGTATTATCCAGCTGAAAGCCTCACATGCACAATGAGATTGCACAAATTTCTTTAAGGATGACACTTTATTTTCTGGAAGTGTTATCCCAACCAAAAAGTGGTGTAGGAACTCTTGGAACCCACTCTTTATCACCTCTCTGTGTCCACTTCAGAAAAAAGCAATTATTTTACAGTAATTTACAACTCTTCTTTCATTTTTTGGGCTGCTCAGTCACCTCCAAGCCCTGCAGGGCAGCCCTGGGTGAAATGCAGGGCCCACGCTCAGGGCCTTCCCTGGAAATGGCACAAATCTGCCTCAGTTTAGGAATATCTTCTTTGGTCCTCACCACTTTCCTTTTGCTCATCCTGCACCTTGCAAAAACACCTGATGGATGGGAAAGCATCTCTCTGTTTCATGATTATTCTACTGGGACTAAAATTAAGAATTTAGGATCAGGACTAGCAAAAAATAACCTTGACGAGTCAGGTCATCAAATATTGTAAAAAAAGAAAAAAAGATTTGTGTATGTACTTGAAAAAGTATTAACCTTCCCCAGGAATAGAGTTTTTAAAAATATTCTTTGAAACTATTTCCTATCTCCTTCACACAGAGGTTTAATCTTTCCCTCCTCCTTGGTCTTTGTAGGGTTTTCTCTGCATTCAGGAACTGGAACTTACTACTGAAAAATTATACTGAAACTTACTACTGAAGAAAATAAAATAAAATTATTGATTTCTCACAGAAAACTATTATTGGAACTATTAATTGAAACCATTAATGAAAAACTATTATCACAAAAAGCCAGTTAATTATTATTAGTGAAAAACTGAATTTGGGGCTGCAAAACCCCACAGTCAAATAAAAGCAGTGACACAATACCCCAGCTGTGACAAATTCCTAAAGTTCTGCCTCTCTTGTACCTGCATGTCTTAACTGGAACAGGAATTTTTTCCGAGAGCTGGTCTAGAACTCAAGAAATTACCAGGAAAAAGATGTATGGCTGTGCTACCCACTCAGGTTGTCAAAAGAGATTATCACAGTCTGGCCAGCAAATTTAATTACTTTAACACTTCACAATATAAATAGAGCATTCAAACAGCGAGCTTGAGGGAGGAACGTTTGCACTCTTGGAAAACGTCTGATGTGGGAGAGGACACAAGAAACGAGGCTCTGACACCTGCTAGGTTCAGCAGAAAGAGGAAAAGAAGAGACTTTATTTACATTTCTTGTACTTTATAGGATTCTCAACTCCACCAGGGATTGGAGGACATGTCACTTCCTCCTCAATCCCACTGGAGAAAAAGGATGCTCAGCAAACTTTCTCTTATCACAAAAGGAATGAAAACCAGAAAAGAGAGTTAAATAAACATTGGCCATTATTTACATGAAACTGTGTGAAAAGTCTCTGACTCCAAGGTTACAACACAAGGCTTTAGCAAAAAGCAGAACAACAAACGTCCAGCTTTATTTTTGGGAGGAATTATAATTTTACCTCGGTGGATGCCTGGGCTTGCTCCTGCCGTGGCTGAGGTGCTGTGCAGGGGGTGGAGGCCACAGCCACCCTGTTGCCCTGGTTTTTGCTAAGCCTTCTGTTTTAACCTTGGAGTCAGAGACTTTTCACACAGTTTCATGTAAATAATGGCCAATGTTTACTTAACGGTATTTTCTGGTTTTCATTCCTTTTGAGATAAGAGAACTTTGATGAGCACCTTTTTTCTCCAGTGGGATTGAGGAGGAAGTGACATGTCCTCCAGTCCCTGGTGGCGTTCAGAATTCTATAAGAATGTGACATATGTAAATAAAGGGTCGTTCCCCTCCTTTCTGCTGAACCTGGCAGGTGTGAGAGCATCTTTATTGTGTTTTCCCAGACACACCACCCCTCAGAGCAGTGACCTTACCGTGCCTCCAGCTACTGTGTACTTACATTTTTAAAGAGCAATAAAAGAATCTGTGACTCTGAGCTAGCACCAGCACCTTGGGGATGGCCAACAATCGTGTTTTTTGTGGTTTGCTCCTCGCTGGTTGCTGTGGCAGCCCAGAGTATTCCTCTGACTGTCCAGGGGGGTCTGGAGCCCTGCCAGGCAGTTTCGGAACTCAAGAGGAAAGCACAGAACTCTGTGTTTGATCCGTGTCCTTGGAGAAAGCTGCCCACATTGAGGGAAGAAATACAAAACGGAAAGAAAATGTGTNTTGCTGCTCTCGTTCCAGCCCACGCTGAAATAATGAAGATTCGGGCGCAGGACACGGATTGTTCCCAGCCCTTGGCAGCCCCGTGGTGCCCAGCAGGAGCAGCTGCACCAGCCCAGCTGGGCAGTGCCAGACTCTGCTCCCCCCTTCCCCCAGCACAGCCGTGCCAGCTGCACCTCCCAGCCCCGGAAAATAACAAACACCTCCTAGAGGAATGCTCCTTTATAAACGTCATGGAGCTTTTTGTCTGATTTTCACACCTCAAAGTGTAAGTGGGAGCTGTGCTCTAATATTCTTTAGTTTAATGTGGGTTGTAATGTGTCGCTGTATCCCGCTGGAGTAGGAGGGAGGAGAGAGATCCAAGAGCCAGGAGATGTGCAGCAAGATTGATTTATTTAATTATTTTACAGCTCTTTTATAGCTTTTTTCTCCATAGCCTAATTGGTTAAAAGATCAGCCACCATCTTAAGAGTGATTGGCTAACGTCCTGTTGTCAAAATATTTCCCTATTGTACCATAAACAAAGGTTTGCAGGGTCTGCAGGTGTCCCTGGTTTGTGAACTCTACTGAGAGCCCTCATGAGAGGATTTTCTCTCCCATGGGACCAGAGAGAAGCAAGAAAAGTTCTTGCAAGCAGCACTTCTGCATCCACAGAAATGGAATGGGAGCTCTGGAGGCATTCCCAGAACCACCACTGCCCCCACTCTTTGCCCTACAACAGTCCTGACACTGCTGTCACCCCATTTAGTGACACGTGCAGCTGGTTCCACGACAAATATCTCTAAAGACTGACAAATGTTCATTTGCTCTGCTTTATTTGAGTTCAGAGGATTTAGAGACTGGAATTTTAGGGATGACAAGTGCAAAACCCCAAGCAGACGTCTCAGCTCTGGGTGGCTGCGTGTGGCAGCTCCCAAAAATCCCCGGAGTGCCACCGGTGATGCTCCTGCTCTGGTACAAAAGTTTCTGTTCTCCTTGTGGCCTCTTCTTCTGCAGCTTCCCCTGAGTGCTGGGCAGGGCAAGGGCACCCTGGGGCAGGGAAACTCGGCCTTCCTGACGTTCCAAATCCCCTCCAGCTGCAGACACTCAGAGCCTGAGTTTCCCCGTGATCACCTCACCTCTGCCTCTGCTCCCACCCATTTTTTCCGACGGGTGGGACTTATTAATGATAAAATACACACTTTCAGCTGCAAGGTCTCCTTCACGGCTCTAAACACTGACGTACAAAAGGTAAAATCCCCACAGTCCTGCGAGCCAACTGCAGCCCTTTCTGCATGGTGTCCTTGGGGTTTTGGTTTGGCAGGGTACCTGCCTTCTGGGTGGTCTGAAGATCTCCAAGTCCTCTGGCAACTGAAAGGCCTTTTTTTTCCAAAGCAACTGGCCATATCCTCTTTTTTTTAATTAAAATAAAGTTATTCAGCCACTTAGTCCTTTCAGTTTCACTCAGGAACTCCATTCTAGAGAGACTTTTGGTGGTTCTTAATTCAGCTAGACAGAAAGTTTCTAGTAACACTGCATTATGCAAAACCCCCAACAAACACGGAGGGGAGGAACAAGTTAAGTATGTTGTTGGAGGAAGAAGGATGTTTTTAAAAGTCTCTGGAAGGAGCTCAACGGAAGTTTCATGTCCTACACGCTCTGCCTCTTAACTGCCCCTCTGAAATATTTATTTTATATTTTGCCTGCACAGCCCCACCTCCCAAACAAGAGAGATGTCGAGGTATTAACGCATTTATTCTGGCTCTGTCGGGTGGGTACGATGAGATAACTTCCCCCAAGTGTGACATTTCAGCAGGGCAGCTTGTCCTGTGATGAACCTCCCGGGGGAATTCGGGAGAGGGATTGGGAGCAGGGGGAACCCAACCTTGGCAGGTGGCGGGGGTCACAGCAAACCACGGGCAGGGCTGAACAGACTCCTCAGTGTGCAGAGCTCATCCCTGCTGGAAGTGGACAGGATGTGCAATCCGCATGGAGCAGGGACTGAGGTGACAGCTTGATGGCATTTGAATATTGCTGCCCTCCTGTTTCGGGGGGAAAAGTACAGAAAACTCCTGTTTGGCCTTAAAAGAAAAAAAAGGAACTTTCCATCCCTTGAGAAGAAACCCCTGAAAACGCTTCAGTGTTACAGGACTTGTTTAGGCCTTTGCAAAGTTCCAATACTGGCTTATAAAGAGAATAAAAATGGAACTAATTCCTGCTGGAAACATGGAACATTGAGGCTGGATTAATGTTGTTATTTTGCCTTTTTTTAAAGATGTTATAGAGATATATTTATTTATATATTTAAGCTATGTTTGATAATTGAGCTGTGTTCTGGGGAATGGGAAGGCATCAGCTTAGCAGCAATACCAGAGCTGTCTCTTTCAGGGAATTTCTATATTTTTTTAAATCATGCTATAAATTCTAAAATCCCAGCAGGATTCCCCCTTTCCCCATCACTCCTGAGTGTGCAGCACAAGACTGGAAGTAGCAAAAATGTTTTATTTGCACCTTATGTCGGCAGAGGAGACAAGAAAAGAGGCTTTGACACCTGCTAGGTTTAGCAGAAAGAGGAAAAAAGAGGAACTTTATTTACATTTCCTGTACTTTATAGGGTTCTCAATTCCACAAGGGATTGGAGGACATGTCACTTCCTCTTCAATCCCACTGGAGAAAAAGGATGCTCATCAAACTTTCTCTGATATTACAAAAATGTAAACAGAAGAAGACAGTTAAGTGAACATTAGCTATTATTTACTTAAACTCCGTGAGAAAATCATCTGACTCCAAGTTAAAATAGAAGGCTTTAGCAAAAACAGGATAACAGCACCTCTTGAAAAATTTTAACCGATAATCACTGAAACCTTTAAAAATATCATCAAAAACTAAAAATCACATCCTGACTGCAGCAGAAAAGCTCTTTATAGTGCAGAGCCGTGGGACCACTGCCCCATATTTTGAGGTGGTTCAATGTTTTATTTCTGCACGGGCTGTACAAAACACCAGCTCCTCAGAGAACCCCGGGTTTCACTCTTAACCTGAGGTGTGAACCACCAGGCTCAGCACCCTGCAAATGCCCTTCCCGTGGAGGCCGTGCTCACTCTGAACCTCTCAGAGCTTTTCTGGGAAGGTGTTGGCCACTCCTGGACTGTGCTTTGCCAGCTAAGGGAGCCTGAATACCTGTGCTGCGCGTTTTTACTTCCTAAAAATGGCTATGACTGCCTAAAAAGCTATTTAGGTGCAAATTAAGTTTAATTTGTCATTTTCTATTAGGGCTAAATGTGGGTTAAGACAACGGTGCAGAGCAGAAATCAAGGATATAACCCAAAATAATCAGTGGGATTGATTATCCCTCTGGAAAAGTGAGACTGCGGCCTACCTCCCCCAGGGTTCAGTGCACTCGCTAATTACCCTGCTTGGGGAAGATTTAGAGTGCCATTAAAAACGGGAGGAATTTCAACAGGAAATAAAGAACCCAGCCAGGTTCCCGAATGATATTTCCTATTAGGTTTCTCATTTTCTCATTTACACTGAAGTCCAAACTGCTGGATCTTCCCAGACCTAATTTCACTTTTATACACAGAGCAACACACTCTTGCATTTCCCTGTAATCACCATAAAGCTGTAGCATCAGGAATTCAGTTCTGGAGAAGAGATTCACACCATAGATGTGGGGTTTTTTTACCTCAATACATGTCTAATTTGGATTTTTTTTCTACTAAACACAAGTTATTACCGAAAGTTTAACTAGGGTCATGCCTAGTATATTTTTAAGTTTTCTCTTTTCCCCAGCAGGGACCGACATATTTGAATAAAATTAAATTAATTCAAGTTCATTTGGTGTCTTCCAATCTTTTTAAGTGAACAAGAGAGACACCACTCATTTGAATCCGATGATTCTTAAACAGAAATAGATATTCTGAAGGAGTACTCCAGCTACCTAACAAATAATTTGAAATTCCTAGAGGCTTAATCAAGTACTATGACAGCTTGAATTATTAATAATAATCCCCTCCACCCCAAAAAAGGCCGGCATATTAAAAATCTATTTGTGCTGTAAAGAATATACATTCTATTTAATGTCCTCTCAAAAGCATGGTCAGTGAAATGAGGATCAGGACAGAAGAAATATTAAACTGTCAAGGTATTCCAGGAACCAGCATCTTGCACCATCTTTAAAATTAAAAAAAGGCATTTGATGGATTTTAGAGTAGAAAAATGAATTAAGTTTTGCTTTATACATAGTGGTTTCTAAATTGCCTTGCTATTTTTCCTAAGATTGTTGAGTTCCTGAGAAAAGTGACTCTGGGGAAGGGGCCTGGGGGTCAATCCCGAGGGGCTGAGGGATCTGGGAAAGGGGCTCAGCTGTTGCCCTGGTTTTTGCTAAAGCTTTCTGTTTTAACCTTGGAGTCGGAATTCTTTCTCACAGTTTCATGTAAATAATGGCCAATGTTTACTTAATGGTATTTTCTGTTTTGCATTCCTTTTGTGATAAGAGAACTTTAATGAGCATCTTTTTTCTCCAGTGGGATTGAGAGGGAAGTGACATGTCCTCCAGTCCCTTGTGGAGTTGAGAATTGTATAAGACGTGATAAATGTAAATAAACTCTCTCTTTTCCCTCTTTCTGCTGAACCTGGCAGGTGTGAGAGCGTCTTTATTGTGTTTTCCCAGACACACTCAGCCTGGAGAAAAGGGGGATCGGGGGGGACCTTGTGGCTCTGCCCAACTCCCTGAAATCTTGGAGCCAGGTGGGAGTTGGGATCTGCTCACAGGGAGCAGGGACAGGAGGGGAGGGAATGGCCTCAGGCTGGGCCAGGTTGGACACCAGCAGGAATTTCCCCATGGAAAGGGTGCTCAGGAATTTGGAGAGGCTGCCCAGGGAGGTTTGGAGTGCCCATCCCTGGAGCTGCCCAAGGCATTCCTGGACGTGGCACTCAAAGCTGTGGGCTGGGGGTGAGGTGGGGATGGGGCACAGCCTGGACCCGCTGACCTTGGAGCTCTTTTCCAACCTCAGCCATTCTGGGACCCTCTGAGTGCAGAATTCCACGGATTGTCTGAAGCCCCGGGCTCCTGGCTGAGCCCGGGACCATCTCTGGGGCTGTTCTTGCCTCCCCTGGCTGCTCTGGGCAGGGCTCTGGCTGCTGATGCTCTTTCCACAGGGATTTTGCTCCCCATTCCTCAGGGAGCAGCGAGCCCCTGTAATGCCCTGGCTCCGCTTCTCTGGAGTTCTTCTCAAACCACCTGTTAGACCTCAGTAATTCTTAATTCATACAACTCACGTTCCTTCGTAAATCTTGAGCTTTGTACTAGCACAGCCTCTGCATTTTTAATTCAGTAGGCACTGCAGAAACACAGCAGTATTGCTTTTTTTGCCTTTTTTTTTTTTTAAAGGAGATTTAAATCTCCTGATTTGGCACGTTTGTAATTATCCAAATGTGTTTCCATTCCAATTTGCTGTTTTCTCTCTTCATGCAGCTGCATTCGGATTCTTCCCAATTTGCCATCCCAGACTGTCAATACTCCAGTTCCATTTATGCATGCAAAGGTTATACTTGTTTGGTTTTAATTTAAAAAAAACCAAAAAACACGAACAACCCGACAAAAACCCCTGCGAGCTCATTCTTGTGACTCACATCAGGGTAAGAGGAAGAAGAGGAACAAAAATCCTCTATAAATAATAAAATAAATAAATAAAAAAAATGAGAACTAGATGATACTATAATGATAAATTATAATGATAAATGAGGAAATAAGTCAAGGGAAGGCTCCTTTTCTTGTGTGAAATATTATGTATTGCCTCAGCTGGAGAAAGGATGTAGTCAAGCCAGAGCAGAGTGATGATCTCTATCTCCTTCTGCAAGTAAGGAATCCCCAATCTTTCATCTGTGACTGAAGTGGTGTGAGAAGGGGTGCAGAACAAATCCTGGCTGGCATCAGACATGGGAATGGCAGAGCCACGGGAACTGAGGATGAAACTGGCAGCATTCTTCCTCACGGGAAGTTTTTAAAGTTACTCACTGCAGTCCAGGGAGAGTGAATTCGGACAGCTCCTGACGAGGTGAGGAGGCAGAGGAGCCTCTTAGTGCCGAGCATCTGCAGTGCAGGGAGCTGGCAGCACTGCCCTCCTCCCACCCTGCGCTGAGCCCAGCGAGTCCTCCCGCCTGGGGCTGAGCAAGGAGCAATTCCTGCTGCCCTGGTTTTTGCTAAAGCTTTCTGTTTTGACTTTGGAGTCAGAATTCTTTCTCACACAGTTTCATGTAAATAATGGCCAATGTTTACTTAACGGTATTTTCTGTTTTTCATTCCTTTTGTGATAAGAGAACTTTGATGAGCATCTTTTTTCTCCAGTGGGATTGAGAAGGAAGTGACATGTCCTCCAATCCCTTGTGGAGCTGAGAATTGTATAAGACGTGACAAATGTAAATAAAGTTGCTCTTTCCCCTCCTTTCTGCTGAACCTGGCAGGTGTGAGAGCCTCTTTATTGTGTTTTCCCAGACATAAATTCCTGCTCCGTTTCCCTGAAGAATATTTGGTTTGTTGAAGCTGAGCACTCCTCTGCCTTGTGTTTCCTCTTAATATCCCAGGGCAAATACTGTGTGGAGTCTCTCTGGGCTGAAACACCAAACTGTGTGCGTGCCTGAGGATCTCCCACTGTACATCAAGGCTGTGCTTCAGGCGTTTTTCAGGGGAAAAGGGAAGCAGAAGGAGCCATCAAGGCAGGTGTGTTTGCTGGCCTACAAATCACAGCTGCATCCAAAGCCTGCAGGGGCCAGAGCAACGACGGCTTCATCCTTTGCCTGGCTCTGATCAAAACCTGCTGGGCTCAGTGGAATGGGGAGCCCTGAAAATGATGGGCTTTGATAATCCCAACAGCTCTCCACCAGTGCTGGCTCTGCCTCGGAGTTAACGCAGGGAGGGGAAACCAGAGCTCTCTGCTGCTGTGGATTTTAATATGTAAAGAGAGTTTCCTCGAAATAAGCAGAAATTTTACTACACTGAAGATGAAGCAAAAAATGCAAGGGTTGATTTCTTGTCAGTGTTTTGCATATTTTAGTGGAGGCAAAGAATCTCCATCTTCAGCTTGACTGTTCTTGTTGATTTTTTGCTGGCAAAGCTATAAATGGAGGAAAGTTCAGTAGAAGTGAAGTGATATAAAATGAGAACTCCACAGCTGTGTCCAAAAGTAAGACTTTGATGGAAGCCTTAGGTTCTACCTGGTTTTAGGGACCCAGCTTTGCTCAGCTGAGCTCGGTGCGTTACGGAGTATCTAAAACTCCAAAGTTCCACTTCCGAACGTGGATAGAAATATAAACATGTGAATTTATAAATAGTTATCAAATTTTCTGCGAACAGCAGGAGAAACTTACTGTAGAGTTTGTCATATCTTAAACTTAATGCAGTGGGATGATGCTTTAAAATCCCATATGCTGTGAAATTGGGGCTCCACAACATTCTGCATTCCATTGTCTCAATAAGAAGGACCATGAAATTTTGGCAGTTGCTGGAGCTGGATGTTTAACTCAGAAGACATTTTTAATCCTCTTGTTTTATTCCTGCTGCAGCTAATTTGCCTTTTTGCAAGTATCCTAGCAACCTTTTTTTCCCCTCCCCTTCCCCCAGCACCGTAAAGGTTAGGCAAGGATTCTGGAGAGACTGGCCTAAAATGTAAAACCAATTGACAGAAGAACATTTCTTAAAGGCACAATTTCCTTTAGCACCATTCTGATAATTCCAACACGTTTTAAAGGGGGACAAAAAGCAGAGAAACAATCCTGGAATAACTTCCAGCAGTTTGTGACTCTGGGAAATATTAAAATGAAGAAGGGTTTAAGCTTCACACGGGGCCACCTCAGAACCAGGGATCACTCCCTGTGGAGGCTCAGGGGCGAGGCCTTGACAGTAATATTTGGTGAGGTGAAAACTTGAAGGAACAAAAAATCGTCGCAGCCTATTCGAACCCAGAGTTTGTTCTGCTGCCTCCAAATATTTACAGCCAGAAGTGGGAACTATCAAATATTTACAGCCAGAAGTGGGAACTATCAAAGTTCTCCTGGATTTTGCAGAGGCTCTGGTGAGATTTATGTCAATAACACAGCACTGGGGTGGCGTGAACAGAAACCATTCCCTCCTCCCAGCAGCCCCAGGAGCTGTCAGACACCACCAGGGTGAGCTCCAGCCTGCTGTGAAACGCCCTGGGTGCTCTCGGGTTGCCAGTTCCAGCTCCTGGCCTGCTGGAAGGTTCCATCCATGCAGCGTTTCCTGGCTGGCAGGCTATATTTAGGCATTTATGAAATTTTAACTGCTTCAGTCAAAACCTGGTAGGTCTTGGGCGGGACCACTTGGGATCAAGGCTGAGGAGCCGAGTGCAAGTGCTGGGAGCTGAGCAGGGGTGATTACACAATCACAGCGCCTTTGGGTTTTGTTCTTAAGGTGGGATGTGTTTCTTTTTTAAATTTTGACATCTTTGTGAGCTAAAAGGCATGTGCATGTCCAGTATCGGCTTTTCCAAGTATTTACACTTCTGGTTTGTTGTTTTAAAAGTCTTTCTGTCTTCTATTCTAAGCCTCATTTTATTACTATGCCTCCGAGATGTAGCAAATATCTACTTTGAAGTAATCACAAGGATGGTGATTTTTCAAATAAAGCAGGGGTGGAATTAATAATCAGCATTTTTAAACGCTGTTAAATAAATTACACTTTTTCACAGTTAATACACTTATTTTAAAAGGCTTTTTTTTTTTTTTTTAATTGAAGATTTCTCTCTGTTTTCACAGCCTGCATAGCAACAACAAAGAGCCTGTGCAACCCCCGAGGCTTTACTCATAATAAAAGAATTTATTGTTCAGTGCTTTACAAAAAAACCCGTTGAACTTCCTGAACCTACGTGCTCCCAAACCGGTTCCACCTCATCCGGCCAACTCCAGTTGGTTTTTTGGGCAAAACCTGTCATTTATGGAAATGAGCCACCAGAGGGAGCCTGTTCCTGTGCTGGCACAGACGTGATCCTGGAGGAACTTAATCCTCAAATAAAGAAAAAAAATCCCAAACGGAAAAAAACAAACCCCAAACCAAACAAAAAAAAAAACCCAAACCCCGAGCCAAACCAGCTGGATGGATTTGTGTTAAATATGCTTCCCGTGCTGCAAACTGAGAGCTTCAGCAGCAGCCAGTTGGAGGTTTTGGTGGTGAAAAGTTGGGTAACTCTCCCTTTTCTCTTCCCGGTTCAGACTTTTGCCTTTCTCAGCTGGAAAACCCAATTCCACCCTGCTCCCCTGTCCCTCCCCAGATCACGATCCCGTGTTTTCTGGATGCACTGGACTTTCTGCTTTCCTGGAACATGGACTGCTCCTTAACCCCCAGCTGGGAAGAGGTGTGGAAAACCAGCTGGGAACAGCAGCCAGCGCCAGAAGGGGTTTGGGAAACATCCCCTGCACACGTTTTTCAAGGCATCTTTTGGAGGAAAGGAGAGTGTGGTGCAGGAATGGCTTGATATGGGCAGAGGTTACATTTATATATTTAATACGCGGGTTGTATTTAATACAGGTTACAGCAAAAGAAGGTTATGCTGGTTGCTTTTTTAAAGGGTTTGTTCCATCCATGACCCATTGTTTGGCTGTCCTGCAGCTCAAAACTGCTTTGCTGCCGAGCTGGTAGATCCTAAGAACATGGAGGGAAACATCAACTGTTAAAGACTAGCAGAGTTTGTACAGAAAAATTAACCCCCAGCCCCACCAAGCCTTCATCTTGCCCTGAGGTTAATTGGTGTAATTGCAATCAGACACCTGGGAACAGAGCAGCAGAGGGGAGCATCGAGTGGGAGCACAGGGACAGCTCCGTAATATCCTTAATCCACAACATTTGTGCTTAAAGTCAGCGCAAAGAGGAGATAAAAGCTGAGGTTGGGGGTGAGTCCCTCCTTTCTCAGGCTCACACAGCTGGACAGAGCAGCTCCTGCCCAGCCGTGCCCAGGGAAGCCTTGCCAAGGCCACTCTGAGGTGAGAGGAGCTGACAGAAAACTTTACCACAAATAAATTCCTGTACCTGCACAGTGGGCACGAGGAAACCTTTTGCACCCCGAGCCTACCCCCAGGAAATGGGGCAGGGATTTGGGACTGGGGAGGCATTGCTGCCTCCATAGGAGTCTCCTCTCATTCCCAGAGACCCAAGGTGAGGATTTTCCTGGCACGCCCTCAGCATAATCCAACTTTCCCCTTCTCTTATTCACACCAAATACCTGAACGACGTTTTCCAAAGCCCCCTCTCAGTTCACATTCATCAAACAGCTCCTCAGGCACCTTTACTTTCACCAGCAAACAACTTTTAGGAGTTGTGTAAGGAAACTCCCTCCCGTTCCAGCTACAAAAAGACAAATGTGAATTCCTGGCATGAGTTTGGATTTCATACGTGTTCCTGTGTGAGCAGATGTCCTGCTCCCTCTGCTGCATAGGTTTGGTTGCACTGTGGAGATTAAAGAAAAACTGAGATGAGTCAAATTAGGTCACCTTGGTTGAATTCCATGGTGGTTACTTTGGGGATTGTAATCGATATTCTGTGTGTAGCTTCGCCAAATAAAGGGAAGAATGGGTGATGCTTAATTACCAGCACTTACTGCTGCACAAAAGCTCTTGCTCGTGTTTTCCTATCTGTGAACCATCCCCAGATTCTGATTACAGTCATTATGTAATTCATCCACACCAAACAGGGATCCTGGTCTGACCAGATGAGCAATGGGCCTGCACTCTTGAGCCCCAGAGCTGAAAATGCTGACTCTCCTAGGCTGGTACCCCATGGCGAATGCCAAAGGAAGGATGGAGGTTCTTCTGGGTGTTTTATGTTTCCAAAGTTCAGCTAAAATCACCTTTTCTAGGAAGACCCACTGAGGTTTCACTGCACGTACGGATGAGGCTGACAAACCCTTCCATTTTCAGAGCAGTTGTAAATGATGCTGGAACTCCTCACTAAACTGAGCACGTGGTTTTCTGAGCGTGGCTGCTGGGATTCTGCTGCTGCCACAAATGATGGTGGGGACTGCCAAGGGCTGCCTACCCTTCTGTGAGTGAGAGAGATCCTTTGTTCTCCACCACATTTTTAGAGTTCCAGAGGCTCTGATCACTCAGTTACACACAGGACCTCTGACAAGTGGTTTGGCCTTCGTTTCTTGGTTATAAATTGGGAGATAACCCTGCCCAGCGAGGCTGCATCATCAATAGGTCATTAACTGAGATTTGAATGTCACTTAGCAGGGACCACAGGGATTTGGGAATGTAGTGGTGGGATTGTTCACTTGAAGTTTGGTTCATTTTTAACACTCTGGCCCCCGTGCTGTGCGAGCTCTGGAGCCAGAGCTGAGCAGAGGAAGTGTTTCTGCAGCACACAGAGTGGGCCACCCTAATTTGGAGGGCAGCCAGAACAGGAGTTTTGGTTGACCACCTTGCCTGGTACCCTTTGGGAGCTGTCTGAAGGGGACAGCACTGCCCTCATCTGTAGCTTGGCCTCTTGCTGGGCCTGCAATTTCTCTTCCTACTTTTCCAACCTCGTTAACACCTCGTTAGTTACTCTGCTCTGCTTCCAAGGGCAAATATTTCATCTGTTTCAAGGGATGGAGACTTGCTCCTCTCTTGTCCTGCAGCACTGCCCGTGCTCATGTGATTGACAGGTGTCAATCACTGCCCTGGTGGTTTTAAACCACTACAGCATTCAAGCAAACTCTGAGGTATAAAAGCTGAAATAGTATGTTATTACAAATTTCTCAAAAACAAATGGAAGAGCAAATGCTAGAATGCAATAGAGCTGCAGCCTTTCTGAGTTTGGAAATCTCTACTGCGCAGTTCATTAGCAGGAAATGCACTTTTTGGTGATCGTTGTCTCAAGAATTTAGCATAGGTCATCCATACTGAAATTCACTATATTAACAAAACTTTAATTCTTATTAATTGTGAGTATGTGGCCAAAAATATCAGTGTGGTTTTATGGAGTGCGGGATACAGGGGTAACCTGTAATCTTGTGGTCAGTGCCTGGCCTGCAACATGAGTGCAAGGCCTCACAGGTTAAATTTTTTCTAAATTTTAATGCCTTTCAGTGATGCTGGCTGCCCTCTGGACGAGCACTGCACTTCCTGCTCCGAGGACAAAGTGTGTGGGAGCTTCTGTTCCTCTAAACAGCCCCATTAAGCTTCTCTGTGTTTATCCCAAAATTAAACTCCTAGAAGTGCATTCCTGTTCTTCCTTTCTGGGTAAGAAGTACAGGGATGAGATGGTAATTCCAGAGTCGGGGTCACCAGATGTGCTGGTAAAGGCACAATAAAGGAAACTCTCACACCTGCTGGGTTCAGCAGAAAGGAGGGAAAAGAGAGACTTTATTGACATTTATCATACTTTATAGGGTTCTCAACTCCACAAGGGATTGGAGGACATGTCACTTCCTCCTCAATCCCCCTGGAGAAAAAGGATGCTCATCGAACTTTCTCTTACCACAAAAGGAATGAAAACCAGAAAATACGGTTCAATAAACATTGGCCATTATTTACATGAAACTGTGTGAAAATCTCTGACTCCAAGGCTAAAACAGAAGGCTTAGCAAAAACCAGGACAACAGGGGTGGGCACAAAGAAAGCCATTCCAGCATTTCCCTCTCTCCAGCACGTTTTCTGGCTGCCTGGAGCTGTTTCTCAGCGAGCACTGCAGCCCTCCTGCTCCGTGTCAGCGCTGATCTGCAGCGTCACCGCTCAGGAACCCATCCAGCCTCCCCGTGACACCTGGGCCTGGCTCTGGGAATGCAGAGCAGGCTCGGATGAGATATTCAGCTTCCAAAAATAGCCACACCAGGTAGCTGGCAGCCTTTTTCCAAGAGCACAGGAGCACGGGGCACTGGATTGCTGCACAGCTACTCCATCTCTCCTGTTAGGAAAGGAGGATGATGTGGGGAAGAAAGAAAAATAAAGATCAATGTATCTGACTTCTTGACAAAGAATATATTTTTTAACTTTAGACTGTTTCCTTCAAGGTATTTCAGTTTCTAGCAGGTATTTTTTATACTCTGTGACTCAATTAGTTTTTAATTAAATCAGTGCATGTAATATAGATTATTTCTTGTGTCTCATCCCTGTAAAACAAACTGTTGGCCAGACGGGGAAGAAAAAATTCTAGAAGTTATCAACAATGCTGATCTTTTAAATTTTTTTTCTTGATCCAATTGTGTCTGTAATTGTGTTTATTAATTTTGTTTCTGTTTTCCAACACTATCTTTGGATATACTGTGGTGACAGAAGTTTCCACATACATGATCTCCATTTATGGATAAATATCAACGCTTAATTCTGCTCTTAAAGCACTGGGATTGAATGTTTCTATTACCTGGTTGTGCACCAAGGCTAAGCAATAATTCACTTCTCACAGTGAGTGTACCCTCGCACAAACTTCTGCGTTTCCTTGATGATTCGTAAATTTTAATTTATTTTTGAAGGTTACGACCCTTGATTTCCATGTTTTCCACATTCAAAGATCAGATTGTTGCACAGGGAATATTGCAAGACATCTCTTTTGTGCTAGGTGTGTGTATCTTCCCCACAAGGCCACCAGGTGTGGGTTTTTCCACAGCGTGGATAACTTTAGTTGTGAATTTTCTCCTGTCCATGGGTACACTTAAAATAAATTGTTTTTTGCATGACTTCATATTGCTTTACTCTTCCAGAGAAGATGCATGTGAAGTGTAGCATTTCTTTTCACAATCTATATTTAAAGCAGTGTTGATTTCTAGTTCCACAACGACCTTTACCCCTTGTTTTTACTTTTGGAGGATCCCTGTGGTTTTGGGGGCTGGTGCTCAAAGGCACAACTGAACCACAAGGAATATAGGAATACACCTGCATAGTGGCATAGCTAATTTACAAATATTTATGCAGGAGAAAAGTGGGAAAGGAATGTTAGATAAGTTCTGAGAGCCTTGGTCTGCACGCTGAGTGTTTCCACAGAGGAATTCCCACAAGCCCTCCCTGCCCTTCCCTGGGCACAAGGAGAACTCTCCAGGAGAACAGCTACAAAATAGCTCAGCAAAATGCTCGTATCCAGACTAAAATCCTGTTCATGACATCCAAAAACCATTTTAAGTTGTTATTGTAACCAACTCCTAAAGAAGAACCAGCAGCTTCAGGGAAAAAACACAGGGAAGGAAGAGACCCTTTTTCAGTCAGGGAAGGAAAAAAATATTTTAATTTTTTTTTAGAGGCAGTTAAAACACAGAACATGAAAGCTGCTCACTCGAGCCCAGACTGAGGTCGGGGTTATTTGAGATTCACAGGAGAAGCTGCAGGTGAAATCACAATGTGATGAATATTTCAGAGCAATATATAGAGGCTCAAAAGAGGTGAAACGAGGCTCCCTCATTGTGCAAACGTTTGGCCAGGCTTTGGTTTGTGATATCCCGTGATTTTTGGGGTGGTTATTCTTTCCCACCACAGTTGATATTGCACCTCCACCCACAGATTTTCTGCTGTTACTGCAGTGCAACGTGATGGATTTCCAAAGCAATCAATAGGGGAAGGTTTTAACTCATTAGAGCTCAGCAGTGCCACCACATTCAGTGGGTGGTTTTTTTAAACTGAACACGATTTCCCGCATCTTTTCTCCCCAAAATGTTTATTTGGGATAGGCTGCTGCCTCACTGAGTTGTCCTTTCCTAACTTGCTCCAACCACTCTCTAAATAATGCTATAAATAAATGCAAATAGATCTAGCTCTGCCTTCCCATCACCTCCTGCTTATTACAGCCATTACTTATTGGCTGCAAGGAAAATTATCACTTGCAAAGAACATTCGGAGGGTGGTTATAATATTTTTCTTCGTGGACAGCAACAGCATTTAGAAATATTTCTGTAGAGATGTGAAATTACGGATGAATTATTAAAAGTCTCTCCCGCAGTTTGTGTGCAGATCTCGACTGAAATCTGTCATGGGTGGCCAAGGGTCCTTGTCTTTCCTGAGGTATTCACCAGCCAAACCAGAAAACTTAACTGCCTTTATTAGACCTCAGCTAAACTTTTCTAAGCAGTTTATTCTGCTGTACTTTCTCCACCAAGCGTGTGGAAAATCTGTGTCCTAGTGGCCACAATACCTGGTGAATCCTCACTGAACAACTGTTGCATTCAATCATGTTTAGAAAAGGCCAAAAAAAGACAAATTCCATTTCTTCTTTAAGCTATTTTATCCACACACTGCTATTTTTTTTAGGATATATATTAAAAACATGTGACATGTAAAAAAAATCTGCGTGTATTTTTATATTCTTGTGCGTTTCAAATGATTGTGCTGCATAAAAATAACTTTTGATAATTCAGAGGACTGCTACCAAAATAAGTAAACCGATTGCAACGGTCACAAATCATCTTGACTGTGATGTAAGGAGATAAATGCAGCCACGCGATGAAATTATAAACAGATCAAATTCTCTTTATTGACCAAAAATAGTCCCTTATTGTCTTATGGAGAACTGAGCTTGATAGAGTTTGGGCCAGGGAATAATTACTTGTAAACCCCATGGAGCTCCTCAAATATACAATAAATAGGCTGAGAGTATAACAGCAAATGTGTGGATTTAGAGAGAAAATATCCCCCAAGCCCAGCTCAGCATTAGCAGGATTAGCGCTGAACACGTTCCAGAAGATTACAGCAAACAAAATCCTTTTTTTCCCTTCTTATTTTGGCAGGGAGAAGCTGATGTTTTCCGAAGGATCAAGCTAAGTGATTCTGTCGTATTTTAATTTTCAGCTTTTTTTTTTATTTTTATTGAGAGTTACTGCTGGTTTTGCCCCTTTTCCAGGCAAACCCTCTATGAGCAGAGCAGGAATGTCCTTTTTCAAACTGCAAAAAGGGGCTCTGGGGCCCTGGCTGCTCAGTCTGGTGTGTGGAGCAATAAAAGCAGTCACTTGCTCTGGCTGGCACTATAAGAATTAACACATTTTTTGTATAACAACTTCGAGCTTGCTTTGTTTGCCAGAGCAAATGAAAAGATGCTTCAGCTGAAAGTCCAACAGACAAAATTAGTAGAGGACGTGGATCCCTGTGCTTCCATCAGGTGATATTTATGAGCAATGCTTGATACACACATCATGTTCGGAGTGTGGGCTCTGCTGGACATTTCTGATCTGGCAATTTTCTGGTTGAGAAGTAAGTTTGTTCTGGCTGTTTCCTCTTCTGATGGAAAGAATATATTTTACCCTCTAGAGGCAGAACAGCTCTATTTTATTTTAACCCATAAACCAGAATCTCACGCAGTCAGTTTAAATGCGTTCTTGAAAATACATTTCCTGAGAGCAGTGGGAAGACTGGAGAAGAAACACATGATTTCTTTGGCATGCAAATGGAGTTTTTTGAAGTAATATAGAAATAGACCTGTGCCAGCTGGGGCCAGGCCACCACAGCTAATTTAAATCACTGAATTAAGTCAGGGGGACTGGTTTGATCACCTGCTCTGACCACTCCCTTTGCAACGAAACCCAGGGATGGCACCAGGACTCCCTCCCAGTCTTGACAGAGCTGCTAAATTCCTGTCTATTCTTTTCAATTTAGTTTAAAGTTAGCTTTTGCATTTATATATATACATATATATATGTAATAATTTTGTTGGCTCTTAGTGTATTGCACCAGTTACTTCCCAGCTGGTGTTTTGTGCTGCACAACTCCCCTTGCGTTGGAGGTGAAAGTGTTTTAGGAGACTCCAGCTTTACCCAGATGGCCTCTTCTCAAATTCATTTCCCAAGGTAAAGTCCAGACCCCAATTCCTAATTCCTCTCTGTATGATTGCATTTGAAATCAAAGGCTGTGGATTTTTTAGGAAGTGCTTCCTTTTTTTCTCAGTGGTATTTGCACAATGCAAATTTGCCACAGGTAGATTGGTGACTTTAGCCTGCAGGAGTCTGGGAAGTCAGTGTGTATTAAAACTCTAACATTTGTATCCAAATGTTAACTATTTTTAACTCCAGAATCCTTTTAATTGTCATTTTTAACTCCAGGATGCTTTCAGTTGTCATCTGAACTGACACTCATCCAGAACCTTGATTTTTTTTGGTTATGCTGGAAGAAGTAATTCTGAAGTCTTTCTGCAGTCGTGTAAATGTTTAATCATTCAGACTTGGTACAGGAGGAAAATAATCTCCTCCTCAACTTGAAATGAGATCAAAATGACAGATTTGCCACCAGTAAAAACTCATTTTCTGTTTGTTTTAGCAGAGTGGCTCCAGAGGCTAAAGGAGGAGCAGTTGTCTGTGGGTGGCCAGAATAGGCCATGCCTGTGGGTAATCACTGCGTAAAAAGAGAATTTTGGATTTTAGTTGTTTAGAGATGTTGCTATTTGGATTTATTAAATGTTTGAAGCTAAGCAGGGGTCAGGCCTTGAAGGCCGCAGTTGCTGATATCTTGGGGAGCTCTGATAGTGAACAGGCAAAGGAAAGATGGGATTTATCCAGAGCAAGGCCACACAGTCACTGGGCTGCCCAAGCAGCTGACAAATCCACGATGATCTCCACGAAAATCCCTTGGAAAATAATCCAAGAAAGCAGGCAGGGTGAAAATAACTTTTTTACACTTTTTTGTCCGTAGATCAGTGATTAAATCGATGTGAAAATGCCCTGAATGGTGCCTTCATGACCACAAAGCACTGGCGAGCCCCATTTATTGCCCTGCACTTAATGAATCTGCAGTAGCTTCCTTTACCCCGTTACCACGATTAACAGCAGCAACAAAATGCTCACTACGGGAGCCCGGGCAGAATTCCTGCTGTTTTCCAGGCGTTTTGGTCCCTTGCAGAAGTGATAAACACAGAGGTGTTGCCCTGGTTTTTGCTAAGCCTTCTGTTTTTAACCTTGGAGTCAGATTCTTTCTCACAGTTTCATGTAAATAATAGCCAATGTTTACTTAACGGTATTTTCTGTTTTTCATTCCTTTTCTGATAAGAGAACTTTGATGAGCACCTTTCTTCTCCAGTGGGATTGAGAAGGAAGTGACATGTCCTCCAACCCCTTGTGGGGTTGAGAATTGTATAAGAATGTGACATATGTAAATAATAAAGCTTTCCCCCTCCTTTCTGCTGAACCTGGCAGGTGTGAGAGCCTCTTCATTGTGTTTTCCCAAACACACAGAGGCACCTGGTCAGCCTGGGGACCCAGCTGAGGGGGGATGTCTGGGCGCAGGGACCGTCCGTGCCCTGGCTCTGCAGACGCCGCATTTCCGTGGCGCTGAAGCTCCCAGCAAAGTGCTGGAGAATGTTAATGACTTTTAGCTGGTTCCCCTGGGGCCCTGTGCTCTCCGGGCAGTGCCAAGGCCAGCCCGGGCTCTGCTCTCACCCACGTCCCTGCTCAGAAAGGGACAGCGTGGCGTCCTAGGTGGTCCAGGGCTGTGTTTGGGTTTGCGTTGATACTTTTATCTTCCTAGGAAGTAGAAGAGGTCAAACAGTTAATGAAGTTATTTTAAAGAAATACCAAGTGCTGTTCCAGGCAGATTTTCAGCTCGGGCAACACTGGGTTGCTGAGCCAAGGGCCTGTTTTGTTGTCGAGCAGCTCCTGCTGAGAAACCCATTTTGTAGATAATGGAGAGCCCGCTGGAGGGTGGGAGGGGGTGGAGGGAAGCTGCTCCTTGGAAAGGTCTCTCCTTCAAGAGCTGCACGTTCAGGGGAACCTGTGCAGCTCCAGCAGTCTGGGATGCCTGGCAGAGCTGCAGCGGGCAGGTTTCAGGGGGACAGGAGCAGGTTTTATAGCTGTGAACTCGAATTCGCTGCTGCAAATCACGCACTTGAAAAAAAAACCCTGAACCTCTCTGCTCTGTCAGCACAGGACAAGGTGACAACGGGAGGCTCTTCTTTTAAAAATAAGTTATGCCACAAAAACTCAGCTATAAATCGTAGATCTCAACCCTTTGGGAGAGTAGTCGTACAAAAAATTTTCCAAGCTGTTTGTAGAGTCAGTGGGAGATGGAACCAGAGCCTTCACAAAAGGTAGCAGGGGTGCAATGTTGGGGCACTCATGGTTCACCCAGATAAAAAATACCCATGGGATTTCTTTCTCCTTTTGCTGCTGCCTCTCTCACTAATCTCCTGTTGCACATTGTCCCTGACGAATTAATTCTGCATCCACATTTATCTGTACCTAGGCGAGGTTTTTAAACCAGTCTGTCTGCTGGCATCCAAACAGTGATGTGAAAACAGCTCCAGCCACTGAGCCGGGCCCACAGGTGACCCGGAATGTTCTGTCTGCAGTGATTCCCTGGGAAGTTCACTGGATCACAGCACATCTGGGCAGAGCTCACAGCTGCTCAGGAGAACAGGCGAGCCTGGCTGGGTTTCTTTTCCTCGTGCCAAGATTTTGTTCAGCTCCGTGAATCCCTCCTTGCAGCAATCAGGCACAGGGCTCCCGAGGTAATGGCATAAATAAAGGGAGGAAGTCCATTCCTCAGCAAGGAATTTTCACTGTTTGGAGCATTTTTAGAGTCTTTAGGAAGCACCTGTAGGAACAGAGTGGAACAATATAGAAAACTAGGAGCACTCCATGTAAATAGTCACCTGTTACATCCAGAAGTGGAGCAAACACAGCCTGGTTGGGAACATGATCCAGGAAATCAGACTGTATCAATAAAAAGGACAGTGTGAATGGGAGGCTCCTTTTCACACAATTCCAGAATGGTTGGGCTTGAAAAGGATCTTAAAAATTACCTTGTTCCCACAACCTGCCATGAGCAGGAAACTTTAAGCCATGACCTACAGAATTAACATGGTCTAAATGTAAAGATTTGAAAACATTTTCTTTTGTGTTTGTGAATGTATTTTAAGGTAATCTCAAGTGAAGGAACTAAGATGTAACTCGAACAATTAATTTCAAAATTATAATGCTAGAAGTAAAGTGGCTTATGAAATAGCTATGGATTATATTTATAAGCAAAGTTATTTTCATGTTAAGTAATATGCTAAATAACATTAATTAATACACTACAATATTAAATAATGCATTAAATAATATGTTAAATAACGTTAAAGATGTTAAATAATAAATTAAAATAATGTTGTAAAACCACAGAGAGCTCTTTATGGCCCAGAGACATATTTCAGTCCATGGAAAAGCTGTATCTGATTACATTCAGATAATGATGCCCTTCAAACCAATAATAAAAATTGTTCTAGAGAGGTATTGTCAAGCATGAACTGAAATAAAGATAAAATGCTGGCAGGGCAATCCAGCTGGACTATTCCATTCAAACCATTCAGCTCAAAGCAGTGAACTGAAAAACCTTGGAAGTTATTGCCTTGAAAAAAACCAAAGCTTTGTGAAAAATTAATTCAAAGAAGAAGAAAAATGAGCCTTAATTTTTCAGGGGAGTTTTAGGCGTGCAAGGGTTTTGATGTCTTGCTGTAGGAAATCCCAGGAAAATACAGCTTGAGTTCTATAATAGAGATTGAAATACTCTACAGAGTTTTAGGAATATTTTAAAATGTCCCACTATTGCCATTCAGTTTTCAGGACTGGGATGGAGTTTGCAGGCACTTGTTTTTCCACGCTCGAGGGATGCACCAATGAGAAAGGAAAGCTCATTATTGCTACTGAGAGGGAATTTTACCAGGAGCTGCTTTTTAAACCCTCCACCTCCCAAAGCCTTGAATAAAACAATGAGCATTAATTTGCTTTAATTGTGTGGAAATCCTTTCCACTTGAGTAAGGCCCTGCTATAAAGGGTTTGTGGGGTGGGATCACAGGGTGAGGAACAACAGATGAGGAATCATTTGGGAAAAGGCATTTTAAGATAATCTTAAAGCCTGCAAACACAAGAGGAAGATGTGAAGAAACCAACTGTAAGCAAAACATGCTATAATGTGACCCTTTTTTATACAAACACAGATGAAAGATGTATTTCCTTCCTCTAAAAGACCTAAATTAGGACTTGGAACATGGAAAGCTTAAATACTTCTTTTCCCCCCAATTTTGGGAATGTATGTTTAGCACTATGGATTATTTTAGATTCTTCATAGCTGTAGATGCAGAGTGAGAATTAATTTCAGCCAAGAACTGGAATAAGATGGTGTTTTTAGAGTGGAAATTGTAGATTTGGGCAGATTTTCAGATATTTTAATGCACTTGACAGGAGCTGGTTACATCATCTCTGTTAGAATAATATCTTGTAAAACAAAAACTTTCATTAAGATTAAACTACTTATGGAAAAACAACATTAACTACAGAACTCGTGTGTCTTAAGCTTATTGCATTTAACTGCTGCAGTTTCCTCGAAGAAGTTTCCTTGAATATCTCATTTGTGTTAATAGGAAACTGTAATTTATATCTGCTGCAGCTAAGAATAGAGTGGTAAGTGTTGAAGGTGGTAAAAAGAGTTCCTGAAAGCTGTTCCACAGCTTAGGTGCCATTCACTCTGGTATTTTGACCTCTAACATCAGATTTTGAATGCAGCTCAGGAACTTTCTTTGGCCTCTTCATTTTAATGCAACCCAAACGCTTCCTGAGCGAGCCATTAGGCAGCAGCCAAATTTTGTTTTAATCAAATGGACTCAGAGATGGGTTGTTTTCTGTGTCTGGCCAGGATTCTGATTTGCAAATTTAAAAGGGGACTCAGGGCTTCGGGACGCTGTTGGCAAAGGGGCACTGAAACTACTCAAGGAATCACAGAGGGCTCCTGTGTTTAAAAAATTATGTGTACACGAGAGTATAAAACAGGAACCAAGAGTTGTAGGGTTTGGAGCTGGGCCAGGGCAGGTTTAGGATGGGGATCAGGGAAAGGTTCTTCCCCCAGAGGGTGCTGGGCACTGCCCAGGCTCCCCAGGGAACGGGCACGGCCCCAAGGCTGCCAGAGCTCCAGGGGTGTTTGGGGGATGCACAGGGTGGGATTTTGGGATTTCTGTGCAGGGCCAGGAGCTGGGCTGGTGATCCTTGTGGGTGCCTTCTGACTTGGGGTGTTCCACGATTCCCTCTCATGAATCAACACGAAATTCCATCTGTGTCCTGCTGAGGGATGGCCCTGCCTTCCTTGGGTCAGTGCGCTGTGACACGGCCACAGCCTGCAAAAGGTCAGGGCACAAACCCTGGTGGGACTTCAGAGTGCAGGAACATCTAAGCGTGCAGGAACATCTAAGCGTGCAGGAACATCTCAGCGTGCAGGAACATTTCAGCATGCAGGAACATTTCAGCATGCAGGAGCATTTCTGTGTGCAGGAGCATTTCTGTGTGCAGGAGCATCTCAGAGTGCAGGAACGTTTTGGAGTGCAGGAACATTTCATAGTGCAGGAACATTTCATAGTGCAGGAACATTTCATAGTGCAGGAACATTTCAGCGTGCAGAAACATTTCAGCATGCAGGAACATCTCAGAGTGCAGGAACATCTCAGAGTGCAGGAACATCTCAGCGTGCAGGAACATTTCAGAGTGCAGGAACATCTCAGCGTGCAGGAACATCTCAGAGTGCAGGAACATCTCAGAGTGCAGGAACATCTCAGCGTGCAGGAACATTTCAGAGTGCAGGAACATCTCAGCGTGCAGGAACGTCTCAGCGTGCAGGAACGTCTCAGCGTGCAGGAACGTCTCAGAGTGCAGGAACATCTCAGCATGCAGGAACATTTCATAGTGCAGGAGCATTTCATAGTGCAGGAGCCTTTCAGCGTGCAGGAACATCTCAGAGTACAGGAACATTTCACTGTGCAGGAGCATCTCAGCGTGCAGGAACGTTTTGGAGTGCAGGGACATCTCAGCGTGCAGGAACATTTCATAGTGCAGGAACATCTCAGAGTACAGGAACATTTCACTGTGCAGGAACATCTCAGAGTACAGGAACATTTCACTGTGCAGGAACATTTCACTGTGCAGGAACATCTCAGCATGCAGGAACGTTTCAGAGTGCAGGAGCGTTTGGTAGATAACGATTTGTGTGGCAGCTCACAAAACCCACCTTTAATAAGTGCACTCTGTTGCAGATTTATTGGCCATGTAAGAAGTTAAAAGGTTGTGATTGTGGAGGCCTCTGCAGAGGAAATTTTCCTCTTCTGGATGCAGTTTTTCTACCCTGAAAGGATATTTAATCTCAGTAGCAGGTGGAGAAGGCGACTGCAAAACGCAGAATGATACTCCCGAAAATTGTAAGCTTGTGCTACCAGGGCTGATGAAGATGTGATATTTGTGGATGTGTCACTGCCACTCCTGCTCTGACATTTCAGGGGAACCTTATTTGCCTTGACTCCATCAGCAAAGTCTTCCTTTTCCAGTGGGACAAGTAAAAGTGGCATGGAATAAGGAGATCTTTGTAAGTGTTCTTCCTGCTTCAGCTAACTACACACTTCTAGTCATGAGGAAATGATGACTAGAACAATATTCAGAGAAAGTTAAACTTCTAAAAAAATTGAGGTTTTTAAAGTTGATGCCTAGCATTCCTCAGCATAGGGAATTCTTCCTATAAAAAAAATTACAATTAAACTTTAGAGGAAGAGTTTAAGAAATAGGTGCTGCTTTGGGGATTACATTCACCAGATATTGTGCTTAAATTAAAACATGGTTGGAGCACAGAATCCCAGCGGATTATTTCCCTCTACTGAGCAGTTCTACTACTGCCTTGCTTATTATAGATGGCAAAAAGAAATGAGTCAAACTTCTTTTTCCTCCTGTTGTGAAGCCAGAACTCCGTGTCTCGGGTAATATGGGATGTCTCCTCCCTGCCTGATGAATTCCCATAACTCACCCTGCAAACACCAGGGAGTCAAACACAGGCCTTTGGCAGAAGTCATGCATAAAATGACCTCCAGCAAAATTCCTTCTCCCCTTCTGCATTCAGTTCTCCATGGATTGGGCTCCGTGTTTCTGGTAGTTTGATGATTCTCCTCTGTGCCAGACACTTGGAAAAGAATTTGAGACAAATGCATTTTAAGCTTCTCTTTACAACGTAGTCAAACCCTGTAGGATCAGCTTCAGTTTTCCTGTGGGTAGGAAAGAAACAGAGATGAGAGGGAGTAGGAACTGTCAGAAATATCCTGAAACATCAAAATGATCACAGAATATCCCAAGTTGGAAAGGACACACAAGGATCACCCAGTCCAGCCCCTGGCCCTGCACAGACACCCCAAAATCCCACCCTGGGCATCCCTGGGAGTGTTGTCCAAACACTCCTGGAGCTCTGGCAGCCTTGGGAATGCCACCATTCCCTGGGGAGCCTGGGCAGTGCCCACCACCCTCTGGGGGAAGAATCTAAAATCAACTCAAGGCTTTCTGGAAGTTTCTGGGAAGGCTTTTCCCACTTACAGGAACCTGCCTGTTTTGTTCTCTGTGCCTGAGCTGTTCACCCGTTTCCAGAGGAGTGCAGCAGCAATTCCCACATCTCCTCTTGCCCTCCCACCACAGCCCCTGTCAGCTCCTGGAATCTGTGCCAGCAGAGTCGGGGTCTCCCTGCTGGTCTTTGTGCCTCCAGGCCCAGCTCTGTGCACCTAAATGTGATGTTTGCCTCGCTGCTGCAGGGTTCTCCTCTCTTTGAGTTCCTTGTTCACCTTTAACAAGCCGTGGGGAAAAATAATTGCCCAGCAGAGATGAAATTCTGGATAATCTGGTGTCCCTGTGTCTTCTCTATTTGTCTTCCCAAAGGATGAGAGTCTACTGTAAAACACTCCCTCTTTCAGCTGGGAAAGGAAAACGGGTCCATGCATTTTTAGTAAGTGCATGTAATAAAATTTGACAGTATTTTCTCTTCTGGCTCTTGGAGTAGAGGCGTTGCTATTGCTGGACATAGTTGGGTGGGGTTTCACAAGAATTTATTTTCCTGGTCTGCCAGCTAAGTTCTATTCTGACCCGATTTTCAGGTTATAAACCCACAGGTGGCAACTGTGGGTTTATAAACTGACAATTCATTACAGAAAGGAAAGTATTTTAGTAAGAGGGGTTTCAGTATTAAAGTACTGCAACATATTAAAAAAAAATTACAGAAGGAATATATTTCTGATTTAAAACACCCTTACAAAAAGCAAAACAGTACAAGAAATCTCTGGGCACATTGCAGCACTGCACAGAAATGCAAGTTGGCTGAAACATCTGCAGTATCACATCATCTGCTCTGCAGGAATCTCGTTGAAGGCAATTAATTGTTAATTAGCAATGTGCCAGCAGACAGCTCAGGAAAGGATTGTTTGCTGAGTTAGTCCGACTTGTCATCCGTAATTTATGTGGCAGAGCAGTTGCAGCAGCTCGGTGTCTGTGGGAATGTAGTGGGGCTGCTTTGGAGAACTTCCCACCCCCTGGAACTCCTGTGCCAGTGCTCAGGTGCTGGCAGAGCCGAAATGGAAACCCTGAGCAGCAAAGGGTGGGCTCGACAAGAGCCAGGCAATATTCCAGGCAATCACTTTGCTTTACTGACGTGTAGCTTCAGCCAAAAAGATTTCAATAAAGGAGATGCTCTGAAAATATGGGACCTCTTTTTAACTTTTGAAGCAGGATATTGCTGTTGCAATCTGTTTCAAAAGTAAAATGTGATCGAGCTGAAATTTTAGGGGCTAATATACATTTCTTATTATTTTGCATTGGGGAGAAAAATAAATTACCTTTGTTATGGGTTGATCTGTGTTTTGGAGGTTTTGTCCTACTTCAGATCTGACGCAGAACCAAACCACTCCCTCGTTCCCACCTGTGCTTGTGTTTCTAATGGGAACTTGCTGTGGATTTTAATGCATTTTAAAGCAACACTTGGCAGAGTGTGCAGTGCTGCTGCCACCCCTCACTGAACCTCAATATTGCACAGGTTCCCACACTGGGAAGGTAGAGAATCAGAGGGGGGAAAGGGGGAAAACTCATGGGATGAGAAAGCTCAGGGGCTGAGATGGAGACAGTTTAATCCATACAGCAAAGCTGCACCTGCAGGCAAAGCCAGCCAGAGAATGAATTCCCTATTTCTCACCAGCAGGGAGAAGTTTGGCCATTTCCAGGAAGGCAGGACTTCACCCCGTGGGATATTTGGGAAGATGAATGCCATCACTCAAATCATCATCCTCCCTCTCTCTTTGCCCCATTTCCTCCTGCTGAGCACGACACCTCAGAGCACGGAACGTCCCTGGGGTCAGAATTCCTTCTGTCCCAGCCACGTCCCCTCCCAGCCTCCTGTGCATTCCCGTCCTCCTTGCTGGCAGGGAACACGAGATGGGGAAAAGACCTCGATCCTTGTGAGCACTGCTCAGTGATCCTTGTGTCATCAGCACTGCTCTGCTCACAAATCTAAAATCCAGCTCCAGCCCAGTGCCTGTGAGGGAAATGATTCTGTCCCACCCCAAACTGGCCCAGTAGGGAAGTCTGGAGCTGAGCTTATCAGAACAGGAGAAATAAATTTTCATCAAGGAGTGTCTAGATAGGAAGGCTTATACTTGGAAGATATTTACATTTCCATGATTATTTACTTTAGCTGTTGATGATTAGCTTCATCGGTAAGCTGGAATTTTATTTTTTTAATTACTGTGCTATAGGTTCCACCTAAAACCAGCTTGGTTTTGTGAAATTCCAGGTTTAACCCAAAGCCTTGGGGGGTTGCTTGGAGAAAAGAAGGGCATTGGGCTACAACCTGAGGGCTGGGGGGGATGTTTCTTCCTGCCAGGCTCACTCTTTCCTATCAGAGCTGTGGGAGTTTTTCAGTTCCTTGAGCTCTGTAATTCCTAACAACCTTCCCCTATCCACCTGGAGCATCCCGTGCACAAAGCCACCCCTTGCCCCTATTTAAACCAGGGAAGAAAGAGTGTCTGGGAGAAGGTAAAGGACTCTAGGTGCCTGCAGAGAGCATCTGTAATCTGAATTAAACTCTGACACTGTTCACGGGGTACTTTTAATAATACAAAATATTTTACTATAGTTGAAAACACGTCTGGAGGACCTGAGCACAAACTCTCCTCAGAGTTCATTCCTTTCCCAGGTTGGAGCAGCTCCCAGTAGCTGTGAGTTAGGCGTGCTGATAACATCTGTATCTGCTTGAGGACTGCAAATTCAGGCTCTGGTCTGGAAGAATAATTGACTATAACTGTAGTGGAAGGCAGCTGTGGTGTTATGTGTCGAGTTCTCAGGTCTCTTTGGTATTTCTTTTATTTGGTCTCACTTTTAAGCCCCGTTAAAACATTCCAAAGGTGTCTTCTCATTTAGAGCTGCCATTCATTTGTTATTTTCCAGGTTTCAGCTCAGTCGGAGGGGTGACTGCCAACTCTTGGAAGGTGTGTTTAACCTCGGGGTTGGAGGTTCTCTCCAGGTATAAAATTCATGTTTAGGAAGCTCAAGGTATATTCACCATGTTAGCAGAGGGCTGTGTCCCTAAAACACGGTGGGAATAGATGAATCAACTCCAGGAACCCACAGCTTGTGCCACCTTTTCCAGGGGAGCAGCACAAGTCTGCAGCAGAAACCTCATTTTGGGGAATATCATCTCCCACTCCTGTCTAGAAGAGGGTGTGGGAGATAAAATGCAGGTAACAAAATGCAGATCTCAGACTGACAGCAAGGGACAAGGCAAGGTATGGAAAAGTGGTTTTTGCAGCTCTCCTCAACCCAAAACTCAGCATCTCACCCATTGTGAGGCAGTAAATTGGATGGAGAGATATCTACCATGATAGAGGTTAAGCCTTTCTAAATAGAAGCCAAACAATCAGGTGTTGCTTTGCTTAAAATTGTCTGCAACAAATAAATCTCTTTTTTTCCCATTGCAGAAAATGGATTAGGCATAAATCAGCCTATTTTTGATTGAAGTCAGCCCGCAACAGAACAGCTAAAGGTATCTGTGTTGTTCACAAATGCTTTTGTGATTCTAGGCTTTTGATCCAAAATATTGTCAGATTGTTATCACTGATGACATTCTTATTGTATCTCTTTGCTTTTGTGTAGCTGTTTACCCATGAAGAGTCCACCTTTATGAAATCTTTCTCTAAGGCTTGTGCAGATTTTGCTTACAGCAAATCTAAACTGAGGTTTTTAAATCCGAAGAGGATTGTTGTTCCCTCCTCCCCACCTCAATTATATTGTCACAGGGTTCTGTATTGCAGAAAGAACACAGAAATTCAGAGTTAAAATGAGGAGAAGAAACGAGCCAAGCCCCAGCTTTTCATTTCCAAAGCTACATCACATGACTTTGGGTGACAGTAATTTTGGCATCCTGGCAGAATTCTGTGAAAATGTGGATTTTCCTTGGAGGTTGCTTTCCCAAGTTGCTCTAGGTATGAATGGCTTCTCTCGGTTAATTTTAGTTTATAAATCTAAATAAGTGTAGCCTTGGAACATTTGGTACTTCACAGCACCCTTCTCTGGTTAGCAGAAACATCTGATTTCCACCCCCACCCCTGTACTTTCCACGCAGAGTTGTAAAGGATTCCTTGGGAGTGTGGAGACAAACCTGAATAAAGCAGGACTTGGATTGCTTTTTAGGGCACAACATTTTAATGCAGGACCCAAAAGGCACGGCCGGGGAACTGATGCAGGGTCTCCCAACAGGCAGGCAGGAATTCCTGGTGAGGAGCACCAGAGACACAGGTGAGAGCATGAACCGAGACCCAGCCCGTAATCCAGGGAATTTCTCTCATTGCAACAGCAAAAGCTCCACCAAAATGGAAAAAAGGGTTCTCAACCTGCTGTAAAATTTGTCATTTTACATTGCAGGCACTGTGAAGTGCTGACAAGGAATAGCAGCCAGCAATTACTCCCATAAACACTTCAGCTGGTGGGAGCCTGAATGGGAACTGGCGCAGGAATGCAGCAGCGGGTGAAACACTGGACACCAGGAATCAATCATTTCAAACAGGGAACAAATCAGCAGCAAATAAACACCTTCAGCATCTGCCCGTGGCCTGTCCCTTGCAGCAGAGGCCCTTCAGTCCGGGGTCATCAATCTGTTTGATGAAGGTTGGTCTCTCCTCTGGATTGAGCCATCAAATGTTTACTGTCCCTTAGCTGCCCCCCGTTTTTAGAATTACTCTCAGGGTTAAAATGAGAATTCACTGTCAGCTTTGATGCTCAAGTGCATCCTGTTGAGCCTGGCTGGAATACAGAAAAGCAGCGTCTGTTTTGATCCCTGCTGAAAACGAGGTGAAGGAAGGGGTAGAAATAAACCAACAAAAAAGCGCCCCGAGTTGAGTTTGGTTTGTGCAAAGTCAGCTGGGGAGAAATTGATCCATTCCATCCTCAATTAATGAATATCAGCTGCATTAAAAACAAAGACAAACCACAAATTGACCACCCCAAATCAAACCCAGCTCTGGTAATACCAGCGGGGATGATACTTTAGAAAAAAAAAAAAAAAAGAATTTTGCAATTATTTTCAGTTTTACCACTGCCAGTTTTTCCTTTCCCAAGATAGGTTTGACTAGAACTAGACATGCTGGCATCAAGAAGGAAAGAGAGAGGCTCCTCCTGCACCTGTTAGGTGCAAGGGTTGATGTGACAGAGCTGACAGGGTGAGGCCCCAGCACCCACTCTTGTGACAGGCGCCACTGAAATGCAAAATTCAGAAAACTTTAACCACAGCAGAAGCTCTGGTGTGAAATGCACAAGCGGGGTACAAAGTCAGCTCAAGTTAATATAAAATCTGTCCATGGACATCTTTCCATTGTCTCCCAGGAGCAGGTGTCCAGGCAGCCCATGGAGATGGAGGGCGAGAGGGAGAGGAGCCACACGAAGGAGGAGCAGGCTGTGTCTGGGACATTTCCAGCAGAGAATCCTGCGTTTCAGAGCCTGTGTGTTCCAAAGTGCATCCCCTGGCGTGGCAGAACACAGCCTTGCTGATCTTCACTGCAGCAGAGTGGGGAGCTGGGGGAAGATTTGAAGCAAGAACCTGGCTCGGGTGCTGCCATTTTCCAATGAGAAGCTGCAGAGATGAAGAAAGGAAGAGGTATTTAATGTGGGTTTGGAAACTTAGGGTGAAAATGACTGACCTAGAAAAAAATTTTAAGAGGAAAAGGTTAAATGGAAAAAAAAAATCTCTATTCAAAATAGTTGATTGAACCTGAAACAAAACCATTTGTAATATTTTTTTCCCCTATTCTCGCCTCTTTTACAGCTTGAATTCTCAGCCAAGCCCCAGCTAGCAATGCCCACATGGGCTGCTTCTGCATTTTCCTGGTGTAACTCGAAAGCGCCCACATTGTTTCCACACTTCCCAAATGTTCCCCCTCCATTTATTTTTTCATCCCGTCTGTCCCCCGGCTCCCCCCGCCGCCCTTTCCAGCTGAAGTTCCTGTCATCTGCTCCCGGCGGGTTCCTTTTTNGCGGCGATGCTGGGTGGAGGAGAAGGAGGAGGAGGAGGAAGAGGAGGAGGGGGGAGCTGGCGGGACAGCCTGAGGTGGGCGGAGGGGGGAGGCGGGTGTTAAACCATCGCTCCGGGGAGGGCTGAGCATTTGCAAATCCCGGCTGCAGAGCGCGGGGAGCATCCCACTGCCCACGCCGGGCCGCCAGCAGCGGCAGGGCAGGACGAGGCTTTCCCCGGCTCCCGGGGATCCCGAGCGCCTTCTCCCCGGCCGGCCCAGCCCTGCCCGCGCTCCCCGAGCCGCGGCCCTCCGCCCGCAGGCAGCGCCCAGCACCGCCCGGCCCCGCTCCCCGGCACGGGCAGAGCCCGGGGTGAGTAATCCGGGAGCTCCCCGCTCCTCCGGGCAGGCCACAGCCGTGCCAGCCCCGCTGCACCGCGCCGGGCTCAGGTGTGCGCCTGCAAGGTGCAGCAGCTCCCTGTGCTCCGGTCGGTCCGCGCCTGGGGAGGGATTTTGGAAAGGCTCCGTTGCCTGGTAGGAAGTTATCTGTCTGCACTTGGAAATAACGCCTTCCCTTGCACAGAACCTTCTCTCTCCCCCCTCCCCAGCCTTTTCTTTTCCTTTCCCCCTGCTTTACAACTTTTCCAGCCCTGCGGAGCTGCCTCCCTCACTCTCACCTGCAGGTCCCCGCAGGTGCCAAGAAGCCAAAGCCACGCTGGGAGGTTTCAGTCGCTGGGGATCAGGACCAGCAAGTGCCTTAACACACCTGTGTGTTTTTCTTTTGTTCTCCACTAGGCTGACAAGTCATGACAGCTGAAAAGACTATTCCTATAATTAATGGCAAGCCAGAAGATGCTTTGGACCCAGAAGCCTCAAGTACCAACCTCGTCCACAGCAACGATAAGAAAGTTCATGAAAGAGGCCACTGGAACAATAAGATTGAATTCGTGCTTTCTGTGGCAGGGGAGATTATTGGGTTGGGAAACGTCTGGAGATTCCCATATCTTTGCTACAAGAACGGAGGAGGTAAGGTGGCATCACGTGCGGATCTACGTGGAATTAAACATGGGAATTAAAGAGTTAAGAATGCTTCGCAGTGATTTATTGCACTAGTGAGAGGTACGTGTTCAGGATTTCAGTGCATGTGCAGACAGGGAAGCTTTAAACATCTGACAACTCAGAAAAATCGTTGTGTTTCTCCGTCCTCCTCTCCAAACACTGCGTGGTTTATTTTTACAAGTTTCTTTTGCGTTGGTAAATTGAGATTTCTTTTCAGTAGCATTTCTCGTGCAGAAGAAGCCAGTGTTCTGCTGTAGTAGTACACGCTGTCTCCTGCATGTGAATACACACCCAGGCATACTTAACTGAGTTTGTCTGACACAGAAAAGAAGGCAGCGCTGTATTTGTCACAACAGCGTACTTTGGGGAGCATGAATATTTTTTTCTAATAATGCCACAAAGACTAAATTTTTTACTCTTTGTCAAGTGAAGTTTTTATACCTTAATGTGCTTTTTTCCCCTCAGTACTTCCCCAGTTCCTACAGCAAAGTAGGGGAAGATGTAAAACTGGAGGTTACTCAGAGAAGAGCGCAAGCCCTAATTAATGTAAAATATGAATGTTGTTTGGGAGAGAAAAGAGCAGATTTAGCTTCTAGAGAAGTATAACATGTGGCATGTATTGGTTATAGCTAACTATAAACTGTGGGAGATGTATGACGAGAATAAGCCCATCAGCTGTGACTCGGGAAGCAACGAAGAAAGAAAAGTAAACTACAAACCCAGTTTAGAATTCTATGGACTGGGTTCAACATTCTCCCCACTTGAGGCCTGAGTCAATGGTAGTGTAAACACAGAGGCTGGGAGAAAAATAGGATGTGCAGGGCTGATAAGCACTGATCTGCTCCTTGGCGGGTTTGTTTACTAACGATGGTGCGCCAGGTTTCGATTCCTTGGCCCTCCTTATCTGAACTCGGGGATGGTTTTTTGCCCGGTTTGTCTGCTGTTTCTACAAGACAAATACTGCTGTGGAAGTTGTGTTTATCGCTGGAAGTTCCTTTCTTTAGGGATCTGTATTTTGGCAAAACTTGGGTAACAAGGGTTCACCTCTTTAGAGAACGCTGCTACCAAACCCCGCTGTTATACATGGAAATTAACACGTGCATATCAGACACACAGCTCTTCCTGTTGGTTGTCAAAGTGTTCCCAGAGAACTTTTGGCAGAGGAAGTGGCAGAAATGTGGGTTTGGTGTGTAATTTTTGGGTTCGTACCTTTAGGTGCCCGTTTGTAGGTATGTGCCAACTTGTCAAAAGGTGATGCTCTCATTTTTAAGGCTGTAACATGAGGTAGAAAGATTTCTAATCATTGTTTGGGGTGATTTGATGAAAAATTAATTATTAACCAACATATATAATTAATTTAATTAAGAATAGAATGAGTGGGTGTGATCTAATTGGTCGTGTCCTGGCACCATGGGACCTTTGCCATTGACCAGTTTTAGTCAATGAAGGCTCAGCCTTCACAAAGACCTGTGGCTTTGTAACCCCCTGCTGGAATTAGACCAGAGTTTGTTTTTAGTACTTACATCTGATGCACCAAACTCCGTGGTGTGTGGTAGGGGGAGACAGTGGGAAATATCTGAGCTAGCTGTGAAATAGGTTGCTGCTTGGAGAGCAAATCTGGAAGCTGTAGTATGGGACTTGTGAGGTCTGACCTCTCTGGGACTTACTCCAAATCATAGCAGTGAGTGCAGGAATAATCTTCTGTAATTTTAGGTTGTTCTTGCGGATGTTCAGGTTTTAAGGAAAATTAATTTTGTTGTGTGTTTAGAATTAGGTATTTCTTGGAATATGATCTTTTTGTGAGCTGGGAAAGCTGATGTTTTCTAATGTTCCTGATGTGTGCCTGCTGGAACAGTGTTGGAAAAACAGTCCAAGCTGAAACTTTGGATTTCCACAAGCTGCCATGTTAAACCCACTGTGATTGTGTGCATGAGAGGGCCAAGCTGGATTTGAAACTGATGAGTAAATCACCCAGAAGCCATGCAAGTATTCCATTCTTTGTGGAATCCCCATGGATTGCTTGAGAGGCACCTGGGATTCAACTCTAGGGAGATTTCCTGGCTGAGGGAAGAGACTCCTGGTGATGAGACAGCAGGAACTGCCAGTCAGAGCAGGTGGATTTAGTTTTCCCAGCTTTCTGGTCAAGCACAACAGCTGGTGCAGGCTGTGGGTGTGCCGTGTTTGGCTTTGATGTGGTTCACTACCTGTGCTGGAGTTTACTGACAGCATCCAGCAAAAACTCTGATGCTTTGTTGTTTTCCCAGAATTTCACATTAATGTTCCTGGCTGATGAGGCCAAGCCCTGCTTTCCTGCCCTCGCAAGTAGTTCTGAAGTTTGTTTCCTCATTCCCTTTTCACAATCCTTATCATCAGGCTCACGTAAATAACGTGAAAAGGATTTCTTGGGTTTGATGTCTGCAGCACTTCTTCACCCCTGAGAAAAGCCAGGAAGGTAGTGCAGGCTGCCGTGGTGCTGAGCAGAGCAGGACTTTGCAGCTGAGCAGGGCTGGGATCTTCTCTGTGTTTGAGGGACTCCTGAGCTGAGTTTATGCTGAGGACTTTGACCTGGTCTGGTTTAGGCCATGGCCCTGGCTTACAGGTTAACTTTTGATATTTGGGGCAGGAGTGAGCCCTCCCTGCACTGCCAGCATGATGCCCGAGGGATGGCTCACAGCTGATCCTCCCTTTGCTGGGAAAATCCTCACTGTGCTGCTGAGGAACTGAATTCTTTCTAACCAGCACCCTCCCAATATTCACTTGCAGGTGCTTTCCTCATCCCCTACGTGGTCTTTTTTATTTGCTGTGGAATACCAGTGTTTTTCTTGGAGACGGCCTTGGGGCAGTTTACAAGTGAAGGAGGCATCACGTGCTGGAGGAAAGTTTGCCCTCTATTTGAAGGTAACAGTTCTGTGTTCTACTGCAAAAAAAGTGTTCCATTTGGAATAAAATGAAATGAATTGTATCAAAATCGGTGTTAAGATACACTTAAGAGTAAGCATTTGTTTTAAATTAACCAAAAAACAGAAGTTTTCTTTTGTATCTCACTTTTTTCTTTTGCTTCTCCAGGCATTGGCTACGCTACCCAAGTTATAGAGGCACACCTAAATGTATATTACATCATCATTTTAGCATGGGCTATCTTCTATTTGTTCAACTGCTTTACTACAGAGCTTCCCTGGGCTTCCTGTGGCCACGAATGGAATACAGGTATGACCTCAGCAGAGATTAGCAGTGTACAAATCCTCCCAAGTGATGGATTGATACATGGAAATGTCCTGAACAAAGCCATTGGTGTAGCACAGTCTGTGGAAACGGGCCAGCCACACCATGCTACAGCAAGAGAAAGGAAACCTGGAGTGAAACTCCTTGGACCTTTTTGGGATGGGTCGCTGTATAAGCCTTTACTCCTGCAGAATTTACTGTCAGCAGAAAAAAACTATGGATTTTGTTAATTCTGTAAGATGTTCTGGCTAAATCCCAAGACTCTCATTTGCAATCACATCTATTCTCCCTGAGCACAGAGAGTGAATTCTGCAGCCGAGAATGACCTGATGACAGGTTGCAATCTTGCTCTTTCACTCTAATGAAATCAGGAGGAGCCTGAATGGAGAGCAAAAAATATTAAATGTGGATCTTTGGATTTGCTCTTTTAAATGCCAGATGTTGAGGGATAATGTTCATCAAGCTACTTCTGGAAATTTAGCCTCATAAATAATCCTTGCTGCATGTAAAGCAGCCTCCTGCATGAAGGATGAGGTGTGAATTCATGAGGGTTTGCAGGGTAGGGCTCTGCATCTGTCCTCTCATTGATATTTATATCTGTAATTCCCTGCTCCTTGAGTCTGTGGATCACAAACATCCATGAGGAGGATCTCATCCCAGTGCCACATTCCCACATTCCTGAAGTTTTGCATTTATCCCTTATGTACAGTCCAATTTCAAATCAAGTACAACAAAGCTGGGTTATCTTTCATGATTTTCACTAATTGGCCATTTGTTGTGTCCTTTGAGCCCACCTAAAGCTGCCTGAACTCTTAGTTGACATCAGGGAATGAATTTTGGGCCCGGTGGATGTGAAAGGCTTCAGTGTCAATTTTGGGAGCCCTGAAAAGGAGCCTGGCCAGTGTTGCCACTGCCCAAATGCTCACAGAGCTGAGCTGCTTTGGCCTGTCTGTGTTAGAGATAACAATGATAAGCCAGGGGAAATTTCTGCTTGTCTTTCCAGGAAAAAGTGGGAGTTCATGGCTGGCCATGATCCATGAGCCATTTGTAGCCATAAACCATTGACCCAGCAGCTGGAGCAGGAGCATCTTGTAACTCCCAATCCACTGCCTCAGTTTCTCAATGCTTCCTTCTTCTGCCTGAGGTGATGTTTTGCCCCCCTGTGCCTTTGGGGGAAAGTGTTCCAGGAGAGCCCTCATGGATGTTTTGCTGGGTTCTCATCATCTGGTGTTGTGTTTAGGGCACCCAGAAACCTTTAACCCCACCCAGAAAACGTGGTGTGGAATGGGGGCTTTTTCCCATTCCCAAGGTGCACAAACTGGGAGGTGAACAACAAGAACTATGCTTGAATGTCAGCAAAAAAACTCTATTTTTTTTTGTTCTTTTCTAGAAAACTGCGTGGAATTTCAAAAACTTAACATGAGCAACTGCAGTCAAGTCTCTTTACAAAATGCCACCTCTCCAGTGATGGAATTCTGGGAGTAAGTGCACAGAAACTTTATATTTGATCAGACTATTCGTTACCTGGCCGTGATTTGATCATTTACACACGGTTAGATACCTCGTAACCCTACAGCACTTAGGGATGTGAGTTCAGCTGGAAATTCTCTTATACAGCCACAGTCAGAATGAGAGTTTTTAACTCTTTTTTTAGAGGCTACAAGGAAAGGAATCCCATATCCTGAAAGGACACAGAACAAAGTGTGCCACTTGCTCGGGAGCTTGGCTCCTGCTGCAGGAGGAAAGAGCCTCAAACCCATACTAATGAGGAGGCAAAGGTGAAAGAAAGAGGATGATTTACAATATTCCTTTTTTTCCTTTCCTTTTTTTTTTTTTTTTTTCCTCCCCAAATGTTTCTTCCCTTCGGAGTTTGAGAGCTGCATCCTCATCCTTGTTTCAGCTAACTAATACCCTGGCTTCTGCCTCTCATTATTTTTTAAAGGACTGTGTAAGTGTTAGTTATTCAGCCAGGATAACAGCCGAGTTTAACTCCCTCCTGCCCCCCTGACTCTGGTTCCTGGTTAGACTGAGAGCAGAAAATCATCTGTTTGCAGAGGATGATCTGCTTTTGTGCTGACATATTTTCTCCGACCATCAATATTTAATCAGCGCAGGGTGGGCTCCCGTTTGCTCCTCGCAGGGCGTTGTGTGTGTTGAGCCAATCACAGAAATGGAATGTTCCTTTCAACCCGGAGTGACTCCACAGTTCAAAGCCTGGTACACAATTCTGGGTTACTACAATTTCTTGAGGACCTGTTAATTTTGTTTTTAAGACAGAGCCTTATTCTGAGGCTGTTCTGTGTTCAGGACAGCAGCAGCTACACTTTGGGAGAACCAGGAATTAAAACTCCTTGAAGAGAGAGCTCCTCATGGACATAATTTCCTTGAATCTTAGGATGTGCTAATGCCTGAACCTCTTTTTCTTGCTACATCAGTAAACTTAGACTTCATGGGTTCTCTCAGCAAATAATACTGTTTTATTTAAAAATAAAATACCCCCCCAAATAAATTAAGCCTGAACAATATGAGATGTATACACTTCCCAGGTAAAAGTGAAATTTTATTTTCTGTTCAAATTTTCATTAGTCTCAACACTTAACATCTAAAATCAAAATATATCTACTCCAGTGTTTCAGAGTAAACAAGAGTTCCTCAGGTGGCAACACTTAATGCTACAATTTCATTTTATTTTAGCAAAAATCTCTTACGGTTCTTTGGGATAATGAGAATTAAGACTTCATCTCATTAGAGTCAACAAACAATATATTTCCTCAGGTATTAGCCAATTTACCCCTGCTTTTATCTGATTTTTCAACCATATTCCCAACCCAGCCACTGCTGGTAGCTCCAGTTGCCCAGAGAAGCAGGAAATGTTCAGTTCAGCTCTCTGGAGGGCACAGAGTGAGTTTCAGGCTCTCACGTTTCATGGTTTCGTGGGTTTTGTGTTAGTGCTCATCTCTGCATCGCCCGAATTCCTGTGTCAGCAATTCTGGTATTTTGGAGCACATACAAATCCATTTCAACCATGTCCCTTCTCAGAGATCTCTGAAAATGAACCCAAACAAGATTCTCCAGCTCGACTTGCAATCAGGTTGCAGTGGGTTTTAAACCCTTCAAATTTGGGGCATTTTTCCCTACCTGATTTTGGCTAAGTCAGGAATGAATTATGAAACTAGAAGGGATAATCAGATTTAGCCTTTTTTCTAACTGGGTTCACAGTCTTGTGTATAAAAAGTTGAAAATACACAGTCCAAACCTTCTAAAATCACAAGGAAAGGAAGTCAAAAAGGAAAATCACAAAGGAAAAGGTAAATGAAATAATCTGTTATTTATTTGAAACTCCTTTGTTTATTACATCACAGACAAACTCCTTGTAACACTAACAGTTTACTGGCCAAAATAACTTAAGATATTGAACTTATCTGCTTTCTCTGTCCAAGCAAAACTGGAGTTGCATAGTTTTGCAGACAAAATAAATGTACTCTCTTCCTGCTAAGGGAGGTGTTTGCCTTGTTTAAAATTTAAGTAGTGGTGACTTTGCATGGCTTCAAAATTAAAAAAAAAAAAAAAGACAAGACAAATTAGTTTCAAAGTGGAAGAATGAGCTTTATTAAAAATCAGGACTGATTTTGCATTGAAATAATTAAGGAATTAAGATTATAATTAAATTATATGTCTTAAACATCAGACATAAATGCCCAGCAGTGGCCTTTCTGTATAAACGCACGGAGCAGATCCTAGAGCAGTTAAAACAAAGTAAATACCATTGGAACAGTTAATTTGTCTGGAGATAAATGCTCCCAGCACTGCCATTTCCCTCAGCCAGAGGTGCTGTTCTCAGGATGCTGCTTTGCTGCCTTGTCAAGCCCAGTGCCAGGAGCCGTAAGCTCGTTGTAAACTTGTTGAAACAATGAGTAAGAGGCGAGTTGCTGCAGCAGAGTGCCCAGAGCAGCTGCTTGGGGCTGTTTTAAGCTCGTTGTAAACCTGTTGAAATAATTAGTAGGAGGTGAGATGCTGGAGCAGAATGCCCAGAGAGCTGCTCGGGGTTGTTTCAAGCTCGTTGTAAACCTGTTGAAATAATTAGTAGGAGGTGAGATGCTGGAGCAGAGTGCCCAGAGAGCTGCTCAGGGTTGTTTTAAATTCGTTGTAAACTTGTTGAAACAATTAGTAAGAGGTGAGATGCTGGAGCAGAGTGCCCAGAGAGCTGCTGGGGCTGTTTTAAGCTCGTTGTAAACTTGTTGAAATAATTAGTAGGAGGTGAGATGCTGGGGCTGTCTTAAGCTCATTGTAAACTTGTTGAAACAATTAGTAAGAGGTGAGATGCTGGAGCAGAGTGCCCAGAGCAGCTGCTTGGGGCTGTTTCCAGAGCTCCCATGGGCAGTGAGGATCCTCCTGGCTGCACAAACCCCTCTCAGACCCGAGGTTTGCACAACCACCAGGTTCCTTACGATTAATTAACTACAATTAATATAATTAAAATTAATTAAAAAGTACAACTAATGCCTGGCAAGGGGAGGGAAAAGCTCTGGGTTTCCTCGGAGCAGCCATTCAGAACCTTTACGCTTTGCTCCCTGCAGTGCCAAGGCTGCCATTGAAATTCCTCTAAGTCGTGGCCATGGAGAGCCAATTTATTGTGTGAGGGGTTGGCTGTGGGGACAAAAATTTGGGGTTTTGTGGATTTTTTGGGGGGTTTTTTGTCTGTCGAGTTAATCTGTGGATTAGAGTGGTAATTATTGTGCACAGCGATCCTTTTTGCTTTTTGTAAGTGAGCTTGTTTACAAGGCAAACCCAATCCTGCATTTGTAAAGTGTCAGGCTGATGCTGCAGCTTTCCTTTCAGAGCCATATCGCATTGCCACAGCCTTCCAGAGTAATCACAGCGTCCTCAGAGGGTTTTAATTAAACCCAGCCTGATGAGAAGAGTGCTTGGAGGAGACTCAGCAATTCCCCGGTGTTTTTGCAGAGCTCTGTGCTGCTCTCAAGCCCAGTGCTCCCAGTCTGAGGGAGCTGCAGGTTGGGGTGTAT
>VYXC01006465.1:191238-252357 GCA_013397175.1 Platysteira castanea
AATTAGTAAGAGGTGAGATGCTGGAGCAGAGTGCCCAGAGCAGCTGCTCGGGGCTGTTTCCAGAGCTCCCGTGGGCAGCGTGTGAGGATCCTCCTGGCTGCACAAACCCCTCTGAGACCTAAGGGTGTTTGCACAACCACCAAGTTCCTTACAATTAATTAACTACAATTAATATAATTAAAATTAATTAAAAAGTACAACTAATGCCTGGCAAGGGGAGGGGAAAGCTCTGGGTTTCCTCGGAGCAGCCATTCAGAACCTTTACGCTTTGCTCCCTGCAGTGCCAAGGCTGCCATTGAAATTCCTCTAAGTCGTGGCCATGGAGAGCCAATTTATTGTGTGAGGGGTTGGCTCTGTGGACAAAAATTTGGGGTTTTGCGGGATTTTTTTGGGTTTTTTTTGTCTGTCGAGTTAATCTGTGGATTAGAGTGGTAATTATTGTGCACAGCGATCCTTTTTGCTTTTTGTAAGTGAGCTTGTTTACAAGGCAAACCCAATCCTGCATTTGTAAAGTGTCAGGCTGATGCTGCAGCTTTCCTTTCAGAGCCATATCGCATTGCCACAGCCTTCCAGAGTAATCACAGCGTCCTCAGAGGGTTTTAATTAAACCCAGCCTGATGAGAAGAGTGCTTGGAGGAGACTCAGCAATTCCCCGGTGTTTTTGCAGAGCTCTGTGCTGCTCTCAAGCCCAGGGCTCCCAGTCTGAGGGAGCTGCAGGTTGGGGTGTATCACACAGGATTCCCATTCTGTGAGTGCCAGCAGAGGCTGGGAGCAGGGGCACGAGCTGGATTTGGGTTTAAGTGTGCAAATGAATGCACCAGGCCCAAAACATCCTCATTTCTGGCTTTGGAAAGGAATCTTTTCTCTTTTACCTGGTGCTGCTAAGTCTTTCCCACCAGCTATGCTGTGAGGCCCAGCCCTTATTTCCTCAGCACTGGAAGTACATCCAAATCCTCAGCCAGGCTGAGGATTGCAAACAAAAACTTCAGCCTTTCTGCTGAGATATTCGTAGCTTTTGCTGCTTCTGCAGCCTTGGAGACTCCTAAAGCTGTGGCTCGAGCCAGGGGCTCACCCAGGTGCAGAGGTGGCAGAGGACGCCTGGCAGTGCCATGAGGCTTTTCCCATTCCCCTTCCTCAGGTCTGCCCAGAGGATGCTGTTCCCTTGCCCCCTGAGCAGGTATAGCCCCACTTCTTCTGATAATTCATCCTTCTCTGCCTGCTTTGATAACTGCCTCACGCAGAGGCTGAGGGTTTAGTTTTGGCCTTGCATGGATGGATTATTTGTTAAAACAAACAAACAAAAAAAGGGATTCAGAGAGAAATCCTGCAGCAGGTCCTGGGTGCTGTTCTCCTCCTGGTGCACTCCAAAGAACCTCACTGTACATGCAACAATTCAAAACTCAGATTTTTTTGTGAGCCTGCAATTGGTGACCACTTACCTGTAGCTACACAGTGAATATGGTCTGATCCTGCTGGAGGACCAGCAAGCAAAGTCTGGGGGTTTGGATGCTCTTTTCTTCTTTTCCTGCTTGGAAATATCTATGCCTGTTAGTGTTTTAAGACTTCATTTGAGTGAGCAGACTGGCTGCTGACAGTCGATCAAAATTAAGGGATTAAAGTGTTTCTTACTTAACTCAAAAAGGCCTTGCAAGCCACAACCTGGAGAGCTTCCACATTCCGTGCGCACAGTTTCTAAAGTAAACAGCTAAACTGATAAAAATTCACATTTCTTCTTCACACTCTCTGCTGCTGTGTTCCAAAGGACGGAGAAGAATCTGAACCTCCACTTTCCTCTTCATAGTGGAGCCAGCCTTCAGAGACTGACCTGTTTTCTCCCATTTATGGCCTTTCCCTCACCCCAATTGTATCGTTTATTTAAGGAATTTCTAAGGAAAAGAAATAATCATAGTTTCAAGGTGTGGCACATGGAATTTTTAGTGTCCAAATTTCAAACACAATGGAAGCCACAATGTCGATAATTACTGATAAATGAAAGCAGGACATTAAAGAGAGCTGTGGCTGGAGGAGAGGGTGTATTTACAGGAATCAGAACAGAGAGGAGACGCTCTGCTCCATCACTTTTCTGCTCTCCTGGGAGAGGGAATTGCCTGGCAGGTTGGGGGCTGCAGCCATGCCTGTGTGCTCCTTTGGCTGCTGCTCCAGCCCCTCACCACGGGCAGGAATTTGAGGTTTCCAGTGCCTGGGAAGGGAGCTGAACAGAAAGAGGACCCACGGTTTTGTGGCTGATTCCACCTCAATAGTTTTTTTTATTGGCTGTGGAGCAACAGCTCAGTCCTCTGTTCAAGGAGGTCTGGTTGCTGGCCTGTCTCTCTCTGGAGGGGCTGACACCTCCTCAGCCTTTCCAAGCAAAGCCCAGTGAGAAAAAAACATCGGTTTTGTCCAGGCTGAAGAAAAGGGGCTGTTCTCAGCGAAAAGGAAAAGGCACAGACCCTCTCCTTGCAGAGTCAAAAGAGAGGTTTTTCCTGTTCCATTCAGGCTGCAGACGGGTGCAGGAGTCACACTGTGGGCACACGAGGAGCCAGGGCCAGCTGAGCCTGGTGCTGCAGTGCTCAGCACCCCTCAAACCAGCCCCTTTGTGGGTGTCGTGGGGACTCTGAGCTCTGCCAGACCCTCCTCTTGCTGCCCAGCTCATCCGGGGCCGTGAGAAAATGGCTTTTTTTGTCCGGAGCCACGTGAGCTCTCCATCGGGGTTTGCCGCAAGGTCGCTGACTTTGCCCGACTTCAGCTGAGAAAAGCCAGTGGGGTGGGGTGCAAATGCTGCCCTGAAATGCGAATTTCCCCTGTATTGAGGGCTGAACCCTCAGCCAGGCGGGTGAACTCCCATGGGTTTTGATTTTTACGTTTCCTGTTTTACACAACACTTTGCTATGGATGATGAGAAAATGACCTTCGAGTTTGCGAGTTCTCCTGACTTTCTACTGCTTGGGGAATTTGTAGCATTTGGTTGGTTCCTGTGTTAAAATATGGTCAAGTTTTGGCTTGCAGTGGTGCCCAAACCAGAAATTAAATTTTTGTAGCAAAGAACATTTGTGAGCTACTTAAAATATCCCTTAATTGCACAATTGTCAAAGTTCTAGAAATGCAATTATTACTACTGATAGTAGGTAAACATGCACAGAAGCTGAGTGAGGTGCTTAAACCATGATCTATAGGAGCTGCTGGCTGAGATACCCAGTTTTGCTGAAAAATGGTAAATCTTTTTTATTTGTAGCAATAAGGGCATTTCCATTGCTGTGGTTAATGTAGGAATGTGTGTTTGCAGACACGTACATCTACAGATTCACTTTTTGCTATTGTAGGGAAAGAATTGCAGGAGAGAAGCAGATTTTGCTTGAAGGGGTAAAATTAATATGAAGCGAAAGGTCTAAAATAGCAAAACCTCAGTGGTGCCATGGTGGGCTTGGCCAAATCAGCCAGGAGCAGCACGAGCCAAAATAACCAGGAGTGTTTCTCCTGCCTTTGCCAGGGGTTTCATTGGTTTCTCATAAGTTGTTGGTTTGCTGGGTTTGTCGTGTGGGGCTTTTTAAAATTTTTATCTTTTATTTTATGTACAAAACCCCTCAACTGAAAGGCCTCGCTTCAGCTAGGCCTGGTTTCATGCAAGTACAAAACCAGCTCGTCCCCTTTTTCCTGAGTTATTACGTACAGCCTCCTACAACTACACAAATTTTAAATCCAAAAAACTGAAAGTAGGATAATTCTGGTGCCATTTGCTGCCTGAAACCAATTAGTCCCCTCCAGCATCTCCCCTGTGTGAGCCCAGGACAAGCTGAAAAGTCACATCCATGTGTGACAAAGCTGCCCACTCCAGGAATTATTTTCTTTCCTGGTTGACCACGGGAATGGGATGTGCAAGACTGGATGTGCAAGCAAATCACGTGGAGATTTTCCAAGGCATATTTTTCAATATCTTTTGAATTTCTTCAAGTACCCAAGTGGCCTTTTAAATAATAGATTGTTATTTCCAACTGTCCAAGAATGTGTCCATTACTTTTATTCTCTGTCTTGGAACTGGGAAAGTGAAGGGCTTTGGTGAGAGGGATTTTAGAGGTGCACAAGTAGCTGAGAACATTGTCAAGCAGGAATCATATTCTTCTGTATTTTGGCTATCTTAGCATGGACGCTGTGTAAAGGACATATTTCCATGCAATTCTTCAAGCCTCTGTCTATTTTGGGCTCTTGAAAAAGTAGCATCATGAGAAAAAACCAATGTTTAGACCCTTTTTAAGAGTATTTCCCAAGTATGGCTTTGTAGATTTGGGGCATTAATAGTAAGGGTGGTTGCTTGGGATTTTAAATCGAATTAAATCTTTTTTTTCATTATTTCACTGTTTTCTACTACATTTTTATATGGCAGCAAAATTGCTTTGCAGTGTCAGGAGGACTTCCTGAGGAAACTCTTTAAATATTGCACTTCCTGGAAAGGCCACAGAGCATCAATCAGTGCAGGCCTGGGGACAGCAGTGTGGGCACAGCCATCCTCTGGGTGCAAGGGAAATAACCAATCCTTTCCCCAAAACCCTTCAACAGCTCTTCTTTAATTACTTCCTGTCTGATGTCCATAGGTTTTACTTCATAAATGAAAAAACGAGTCAGTCGAATTTATCTGGATTTAATTAATAGTACTGTGAAATTTGCAAGTAAATTAATAGTGCTGTAAAATTCAGCAAAGTGATATTTTATGAAGACCCAGGAGCTGCAAAAGTGGACAAAAGACTGAGACCTCCCAAAATAGCCCCAGTCCATTTGCAGCTTTCTTTTTTCCCTTTTGGGCTGCAAGTTCTTATTTATTCCCTGTGCCCCTGCTCCTTTTCCTGTCTTAGGGATTTTTTGTGAGCAGGGTTTAGCCCAGGGTCAGTGAATACAAGAAATATGTTGACAGAGGGATTTTTTCAATTTTTAAAATTTTTTTGGCAGTCAGGTAATGGATTTCTTTTGGCTGTTCTGTGAGGAAGAGAGAAGAGCTTATCACCAATCATTTGTTACGTGAGTTTGTAGCCAAAAACTCTATTTTACAAGGACATGCAGTTGTTCTCAATATTTTTTGCTCTGTAGTTCTCATTTGATGAACATTTAATTAACAGTGAAAAGCTGAGTACAACTGCACAGGTTGTCTAAAAAGCTCCACACAAATTCTGAGAGGCATCAGCCTGACTCCCATTTCTTCTGGGTGCTTTCAGCTCACAGCTGGTGCTGCGTGCTGAGCTAATTTATACCACTCAAGGGCAATAAAAAGGGAGATTTTTGTCACTGGATGGCTTCTTCAGAGAGGAGAAGAGGGAAAATGACAAAAAAAAGCCTGAAGGAGTCATTGGGTGTATTGGGAAAAGAGATTGTAGAGCAGAGGTGAATGGAACAGTACAAAAAGTGATTGAACAGGATTAAACCCTTGGGCTTGGTTAAGGGGAAGTTGCCATGACTTCAGTGGAAGAGGAACAAGGGAAATAGGTCAGGAATGGTTATGGGAATGGGGTGTTCTGTGTTTGTCCCTCACTGTCTCAGTGGGAGAGAGACAGACACATAAAAATGAAAAAACAATATCTATATATACCTGTACAGTCAAATAACCCAAGTCCCGACCTTAACAAGACAGGGCTTGGCACAAGAAATGTAGGACTTTTTTTTTTTTTTTTTGCAAGCTGCACTAGAAATTTTAGAGAAAAATCTGCAGAGGAAAGCCTAATTTCACTTTTTAATTGGGTGTGTGGAGGAATGGGTAATGAATGGAACAACATTCAACCCTAGCAGGAATTTCAGGAGGAGGAACTAATCCGAAGAGCAGCAAATGTGGCTCAGCCAGGCGTGATTCACTGTGTTGTGTGTGGGTCCCTCTGGATCTGCTGGGAGAGGTAAATATTTCAGAATAATGCTGTAGCTGAGGGATTCTTGCTAATGTGGCCACTGGGAATTGTCTGTCTGCTGCTCTGAGAAAAGAGCCAAGCATGGAATTAAGTGGATTTCCAGAAATGAAGTATTACACTTTAAAGAATTTCCAACAAATTTCTCTCAGCCTACAGATTATCTTCTGAAAACTGAACTACACCTTTCTAACCCCTGAGCTCTGATGGTTGGAGAGTACGAGAAGGAATCCAGCAAGGATTCCAAGGATATCTGCCAAGGATAATTCGTAGCTCTTTTAGGAACCTGTGGGTATGTTCTATTCCCTCTTTTAGAGTTTACATGAAGCCTTAAAAAGAGAGGTTTGGACCCTGCCCAGAGCCTGTAACTCTTGTTCTGGATATACAACTTCCAGAAAAGCCAAAGTGTCAGCTCACGTTGGCTTGCAGGGAGAGTTTGGCATCCAGACTGTCTCTTGATTTTAAACACTTTTAGTGACTAATTCTGCAACGAATCCACTGAGGGATTGCCTTTGCTGAGCTTTGCAGGTGTAGCTGTGCTTGTTCTGGAGGTGTTTCAGTGATGACCACACGGCTGCACTGGGAAAACCCCGGGCACAACCAGCCCAAGTTCAGTTTCCCAAATATCAAACTCCAGAGGGGGAGAAGGAAGGTCTGAAGGGAATAATTTCTTTTTAAGGCGTTCTCTGTGCCAGATAGTCGCCCTCTGTAGGGTGTTAATGCTGTCAGTGCCTCTGTGTCACCATGGTGTCACCGAGCTGTGCAGGCCAGCGAGACAAAGCAGGGTGGAGCAGAAGCCAGCATGACTCTGCTGCTCTCCTCCTCCCCTGCCAGCCCCAGAGGGTAGAATTTGGATGGAAGTAGGGTCAGAAGCAGTTTGGTGCAGCCCCAGTCATGTCCTGCTAAATTTGGACATTGGGTCAGTGTGGGCTCTGTGCAGTGTCCAGAGCAGGGGGCCAGGAGCAGTGTCCGGCCCTGGGGCCAGGAGCAGTGTCCAGCCCTGGGGCCAGGAGCAGTGTCCAGAGCAGGGGGCCAGGAGCAGTGTCCAGAGCAGGGGGCCAGGAGCAGTGTCCAGCCCTGGGGCCGGGAGCAGTGTCCAGAGCAGGGGGCCAGGAGCAGTGTCCAGCCCTGGGGCCGGGAGCAGTGTCCAGAGCAGGGGGCCAGGAGCAGTGTCCAGCCCTGGGGCCGGGAGCAGTGTCCAGAGCAGGGGGCCAGGAGCAGTGTCCAGCCCTGGGGCCGGGAGCAGTGTCCAGAGCAGGGGGCCAGGAGCAGTGTCCAGCCCTGGGNTGGGGCTAAAAATCATAAAGGTTATCACTGCTCAAATGTATGTTCTCTTCCTGGAAAAGGGAGAGGTCTCCCCCACATTTTTGTTCAAGTCCCTCATCAGAGGCAGGCGATCTTCTATCACTTTTTGTTTATGCAATGAAGCTCGGAAAGTCTCTAATTTGACAGTTATCCTTTAAAACACAGTCCTGTAAGGTGTACAAGAGGATGTTTAAGTGTTACAACCGAAAAATGTTTGCCAGCTTTGATATTTCCAGTGCATGGAATGTTCTATATCTGTTCTCTGAGAAAATATTGTGCCACTCTTTAGATTTTTGGTGTCAAAAGATGACGAACCACACCAGAGAAGGAAATCTTGCAAACCAGTACAAGAAATGCAGTGATGAACTGACTGAGGAATTACAAACACTCTCTTTAGGTTCATTTTGTTGAAGGATAATTTTCCTTTTTTACCTTGATCTATATAAAAAATATATATCTTTAGTTAAAAAACCCCAAGGATTTCACACAGTAAGCTGCCAGCCTTTTGGTTTCACAGTTTTATATTTAGCATTCAGCACAGATTCTTTTAAGTTTATCAGTATCACTTTCAAAAGTTATCATATGAGTAGATAAGGCGAGGAGAATATCTCAAATCTTTAATACCTTGTGTACTCTGGTTCTTCCAGAACAACTTGTTCCTTCTCAGCTGTTTCTTTCCCACCTTGGAGTTATGCATGGATGCACGGATCTGCCTCTCCCAAATTAGAGACAGCAATTAGCTCACATTAGACAGCCAGAGGGAAATGCTTGGCTTTCCTGACAGGTATTTTGGCACGGGAAAGCTCCTGGCACTTCGAGCATCCACAGAGGATTCTGGTGCATGGAACTGGACTCCTACAACTTTCAGAATTCAGCAATATCTGCTCGAGTTTCTGAGTCAGAAACTGGGTATTTGCACAGGATACTTGAACACACTGGGGTATATACCAAGAAATTAAAGAATATTAATAAATATTGCAATGTGCAACATAAAGTGCAATGAGAGAAAGAAAGATGTGAGTTTAGGAAATGTCTTTAGATAGAAACTTGAATCCACTTTCACACAGAAACAGAGGATGTCTAAAAGATATCAATCCTTTCCTCCTGAGCTGGAGGGAGATCTGTGCAGCACTCAGGTGCGTTATGCTTTTCAAGCAGGGGCTCAGTGACGAGGTTCACGAGGTAAATATGGGCTGGGTTTGAAAACTGGGGGGATAAAACGCACCAAAATATAAAATATAAAATATAAAATAATATAAAATAGAAAAGGCTTTTTGAAAGAAATCACTTTGCTGTCCTTTCATCCCCCCAGAGCGCTCTGAGGGCAGAGCCTGGCCCAGGGTAGGAGGGAATTTTGCCCCCTGAGTTCCTGGCTGGGCACATCCCCAGGGACAAGGGACCCCACGAGGGCTCCTTGTTTGGGTGGTGGTTGTTGTTAGGTATTTTAAAGTAAAATGTCTTGGAAACTGCTCCAAACCCAGGTGTGTCTGGGAAAACACAATAAAGACGCTCTCACATTTGCCAGGTTCAGCAGAAAGGAGGGGAAAGACTTTATTATTGACATATTTCACATTCTTATACAATTCCCAACTCCACAAGGGATTGGAGGACACGTCACTTCCTTCTCAATCCCACTGGAGAAAAAAGATGTTCATCAAACTTCTCTTATAACAAAAGGAATGAAAACCAGAAAATACCGTTAAGTAAACATTGGCCGTTATTTACATGAAACTGTGAGAAAGAATTTCTGACTTCAAGGTTAAAAACAGAAGGCTTAGCAAAAACCAGGGCAACACCCAGATGGGAACACGAAGGGACCTTCCTCAAATAGATTGGAGCTGCTCTTCAGCTTCCCAAGCCGTGAAACAATCCAAGGAGTGCCCCATGACAAACAACCCAAGGAGTTCCCCAGGACATTCCTCTCCACGATGTGTTGGCAGCTGTTGATCCTCTTTCTATTCCAGAGCCTGCTCCAGCTCCTCACACTGGAACGCTTTATTAAACACCCTCTTTCCCTGGAAAACCCAGTGTTCCCATAGCCAATAAACAGTGCGTAAGCTTTCAGAATGTTTGCTTCCAAATTTGGGTGGAAAGGTTGCTTTTTGGTTATCTCATAGCATTCCCATCTCCAGCAGTTCCAACAAGGGAGGGGAATGTCATTCTTCCTCTTAGATGAACTGAGGCACCAAATTGAAAGATGTTTTAGTGCTTTCTCAAACAGATTAACCCCGTTTTCAGTAAGTATCTAATACTTGTTGGAATCGTCTCCCAGTGGGATTTTATCTGTGTAAATTTTGTGTAAATTTTGCACGTGCAGTGATGTGAATTGGGACAACAGAGGTGACCCTTGGCACCAGGGTGTCCCTGGAACGTAGGGAGCACGAGGTCCTTGTATGAAATCTAATTTCTTCCTGGGTTTATTATTTGATGTGTGCTGAGAACATGCTGAATTCTTTCTCTATATCCTCCTGACTATCCATTTTTTTCTTTCTTTTTATCCACATTTATAATTTGATTTAAGTGAAGTACAAACCAGGCCTGCAATATTTGTTACTCTAAGCAGGGTAAATCCACATGGCAGTAATTTTGTAGTGATTTTGTTCAGCCCAACTGCACAGACCCCCGTGACCAAACCTCAGTCCCCCTTTGGAGATGTGCCCTGTTATCCCACCCAAATTTATCCTTTATTCATTAGATTCCCTGAACTTCCACCACTTTTATTCTGCGTTATGGATAGGAAGAACAGTAAGAATCTTCAGTAACATTTAGCCCATTTAAATTTGTGTGGCCAGAGGCAGCGAAACCTTCAAGCTCAGTGTGAGGCACCACAAATCCACGCTGGCTGGGGTTTAATATTCTACCTACGAGCAAGATATGCTGTGTAGAATTAACACTTTGCTACTACTGAGTTAAAACTTTGCCCTGGTATGAATTAACCTTTAATTCCAACCTCGCCCCCGTGGCAGTGGAGTTTGTTTCCCTCAATATTCTGCTCGAGAAGCTCCAGTGCCACCAATCCCTTGGCTTCTCTCCCAGGCTCTGGGTTGGCTCAAGGGGCTGCACTGCTGGGAATTTCTATAAAACAGAACAGCACTCCCCTCAAACAGCTACAACAGCAAAACAAGCTCAGGACCTACAATAAATATCATCCAACTCTCATCAATTTCTGTTTTCAATGTCATCCAGCAGTAATTAATGATTTGTGTCTTCAGGGCAGGACAAATCTTTCTCACCGCGAAGTTTCACACAGGACTAAGCTGCTGCCAGCAAACTCTGCTTGCACCAAGCAGGGATTTTATGGTCTGGAGTAATTAAAATAGCTACCTGCAGTTGTACTGCCAGCTACAGTGGTCCTCCAGGTTCTTAGGCTCTTATCTATCGAGGAATGTTGCTGTTATTTTTAATTTCTTTAAATAAGGAAGCGGCAGCAATGAATTCTAGTGAGAAAGATTCAAGCCATTTCAATGAAATGTCTGTTAAGATATTTTTCATTCAATTTAAGGGGATTTTAAAGATGCTCAGCTTTAGTAAGTCTTGATATAGAGAAGGACAAAGTTCTCTCTTTTCACCCAAGTGTGATGCAAAGCAGCTGAGCTGCAGATTTGCTGCAGAACTTTTCTTCAGATGTTTGCTCCTTCGAACCAGAGAGGAGCACACGCAGTGCTGATTTTGGTGCTGGTTTCTTCACTCTGTGCATGAAGAGTTGAGGAGAACAAGGCACTGCAGGGCCCTTGCAGGTAAGAGAAGAGGAGGAAGGCCTGGAGGAAGCTACACAACCTTTTTTTGTGGTTGTCAGTGATTTATGTGAGGTCACGGCAGCTTTTGGATGGAAGCTGCACTGCTGAGGAGGGAAGAGCTGATCTGACCCCTGAAGGCATCAGCCTCACTTCTCAGAGGCAGGGAGCAATCACATTTTCAAAATGCTCCCCCTTTTCCTATTCTATCAGTTGAATAATAAAAGAATAGGGGTAGATGTGCCGGTGGAAGCACAATAAAGGAAACTCTCACACCTGCTAGGTTCAGCAGAAAGAGGGAAAAGAGAGAGTTTATTTACATTTCTCATACTTTATAGGATTCTCAACTCCACAAGGGATTGGAGGACATGGCACTTCCTCCTCCATCCCACTGGAGAAAAAGGATGCTCAGCAAACTTTCTCTTCTCACAAAAGGAATGAAAAACAGAAAAGACGGTTAAATAAACATTGGCCATTATTTACATGAAACTGTGTGAAAATCCTCTGACTCCAAGGTTATAACAGAAGGCTTAGCAAAAAACAGGACAGCCGGTAGATAGGACTGACCTGAGGTTTTGTGAGAAGAATTTCATATTCTGATTGCCCCCTCCTTTCAGAGCTTCATCCACCGCTGCTGCTTCAGATGGTTCCAGCAGCAGAATTTAGGTCTGGACTGGGGAGAGCTGTGCTGTCCCTGCTGAGGAAATCCCTGCTGGTCTCTGGGCAGGACTTTCCCCTCCTTGGGTGTCCCCTCTGCCTACTTGGAGTGTTATAATTTAATTATAACTTCTGGACTTGTTGCTGCTCCCTTTCGGAGGGAAACACCAACCCTTTGTTCCGCTGGAACAAAGGAAATACAAACCAATTTACGGCGCTTCAGGGTAATTAAATCCTCATTGTGGTGCTGATGGGCACCGCGTGTCTGTTTAAATGGGACCCGCAGGGATAATTGGGGCCAGCCCATTAATTTGCTTCCTATGACACTTTACAGAAGCATCAGGCCGAGAGTTCTGGGGGGGTAAGGGAGGTGTCTCTGCTTTGGGACTTCCCAGAGCATCCAGAAAACGCCCAGTTTTGGGTTCTGCTCCCAGGAATCGGTTGCTTTTGAAAACCTTCACCTCAAGCCTTCACTGAAAATTGTGTTCTTAAGGCAAAGGCGTCTTTAGGTGTGTGGAACATTTCAGGCATGAGAGACAGAGCAATAACATTTATTCATGAAGCTGTTTTGCAGTACGGGGTAGGAATTGAAGTGACTGGCACATCCATTTTGGAGAAGAAACCTTACTCATGTTTAGGTTCACGTGCACATAAATAAATCCAAACAGCCATAATGAAACTGGTTTGATTAAAACGTAAGGAAATTTTTTTCATCAGTATGTAAGAGTGGCAATAAAGCTCAGTGGAAAAAGGTTTCCATTTCACAGTTGTTGTGGCCCAAGCATAAATATTTTGTCTAATTCTTCATCTTAAAAATGTACTATTTTAAAAGGCCTTTTATTATTTATTGCCCTATATTATTTCTTTCCCTTTTTTTATCACATTATGCCAATTTTTGTCCTGGTTCTCTTGCAATTAATTCCTGTTTTTGCTGATCTAAGAATTCAGGGATTTCATTTGGGTTTTGAATGAGAATTTGTAAAGAGAGTGGACTTTATCCTAGCTAAAACTCCACACTCACCTGTCAGAGAGCTTGGAAGAACTTGAATTTTAACGACGTGTTTCATCACCTCTCTGTGTAATTATGGCTGGGTGATGTTTGCAGGCATCAAATCTGTGCTTCCTCTTCTTGATTAAAATAACCCTTCATCAAAAGCCACCTCTCTGCACTTGGGTGCATTTTGATGGCAGAACTTCGGGCCCTTTGCGGGTCTCGGCCAACCGAGGGTGTTCCGTGCTGGATCACTTCTCTCCCAAATCATCTGGTGGCAGATTTGAAGAACAAGGATTTGAAGAACAAAGATTTGAAGAATGAAGATTTGAAAACAAAGATTTGAAGAACAAAGATTTGAAGAACGAAGATTTGAAGAATAAAACTAATGAGATGAGGATGAGGAGGAAATGTGCCTGAGGTGGCAGCAATTTTACATTTAAGCAGATAACACTCAAAAAGTTTGTGTTAACTCCCTGCCCCCCCTTTTTTTTTTGACTGGGAAGATCTACCTTTACATTCATTGGAAAATAAGGAGATAAACCCTGGGATTTGGCATTTTAATTGTGATTTTTCTCCGCCCTGTTAATTCTGTCCTTCCCTGGCCAAGGAGGAAGCTTTTAGCAGACATTTTATGAGTGGCTGCACCCATCAGGAGCAGCAGCTGCAGCTCTTGGAGGTGTGAAACCTGCCCAGGTGCTGCAGCATCTGCACTGGCACCTGGAGAACCTGGGAGAAGTTCAGGATCTTCATTTTCCATGGCTCCAGCCTCCTGCTCCATCCCTACGGGCAGGGAAGGAATTTCCCTTCGTCCTCGGCTGCTGCTGGTGACAGCAGGGCCAGAGCAGATTCCTCCCCACATTTTATTTCATTTAAATATTTATATTTCATATAAATATTATATTTTCATTTAAATATTCTATATCATTGAACAATTATATTTTACTGTCTGGAATTACAGGATCAGACTTTATATCCCTGAGTTTATTGCCTTGGACAATAACTGAACCAAATCCAAAAGGAAGGATTATTTTATATATTTAACTGCAGTTTGCTTGTTTTAAATTTAATACTCAACTTTTACTAAATTGTAATTAAATTATCTGTATACCTGTGTACACATTAATTACAAAATCAATTGAAACCAATGAAAATCAATTAATTTGTTTTCACTCGCAATGTGGAGGGAGAATATTACCTGAGGTTGTAATAATTTATATTAACTTAGAATATGGATTTCAAAGAAATCTCTGCTCAGGAAGGTTTATGCCAAGTGTTAAAAACTTTCATGTGAATGTCTTTATGTGTGCATGTGTTGCTCTAAGCTGCTTCAAAAGGTTGATGTTTTGAAAATATTTTAATGTTATAGCTTCAGTTACAAAAGGAAATTCACGAAAATAAAGGTTAACATGTAAAAATAAAGGTTAGAGTTTTCTTTCTGGGAAAGGAATAAGATTGGGAAAACCACTTGTTAATGAAGTGTTTTATTTTAGGCTCATTTGTGTTGGCAACTAATTCAAACAATTTCTTTTTCTTTGACTTGAGGGAAAAGCTGTTTTAAAATTAAAATTTTGTGGCTGACCTGAAAAAGTGAAACATTTGTTCATTTCTAACCAGATACAAAACCCACTGAGAATATTCTGGTTTTTCCTTTTGCCTTCCTTTCTACCTCAGCACGGGGAATTTTCAGTAGCCAGTAATGCGAGGTCCTTGGTTCAAATTAATTCAGTTTTACCCCTGTATTTCATATGCAATGCTGTTTTTCTTCAATATTCCCATCCTTTTTTGTAATTAATTTAGTTTTATCCCAGTATTTAATATGTAATGCTGGTTTTCTTCTATTCTATTCTATTCTATTCTATTCTATTCTATTCTATTCTATTCTATTCCATTCTATTCTATTCTATTCTATCATTTTTGTTGTAATTAATTCAGTTTTATCCCAGTATTTCATATGCAAGGCTGTTTTTCTTCAATATTCCCATCTTTTCTTGTAATTAATTTAGTTTTATCCCAGTATTTCATAAATAATGCTGGTTTTCTTCTATTCTCTCATTTTTGTTGTAATTAATTCAGTTTTATCCCAGTATTTCATACGCAATGCTGTATTTCTTCAACATTCCCATCTTTTTTTGTAATTAATTTCGTTTTATCCCAGTATATTAATAACTTAGTTTTATAAATACTAGTATTTAAATAAATTCAGTTTTATCCCAGTGTAATGCTGGTTTTCTTCAACTCTATTTTTTTTTTTTTTGTAACCAATTCAGTTTCACCCCAGTATTTGACACGTAGTGCTGTCTGAGCTCAATATTATCATTTTTTCCCCTCTTTTTCTGTCCCTGCCAGGCGAAGGGTGCTGGCAATTTCGGATGGGATTGAGCACATCGGGAACCTGCGCTGGGAGCTCGCCCTGTGCCTCCTGGCTGCTTGGACCATCTGCTATTTCTGCATCTGGAAAGGGACCAAATCCACCGGGAAGGTGAGGCTGAAATTCTGCACAGCAGCTTTAACCTGATGAGCCCCAAACCTGTGCTGGCATTAATATTTATTTCCATCGGAACGGGAGAATTTTGCATTGCAGTGAGGAGCTGCTCTTGGGGGTGTATAAATAGCAGAGCTAATTGTAATTAAGAGTTGGGTGTGCTTTGCATTTTTTTGTTCCTCTTGGTTTCATGGTTTGCTGTTTCTCTCATCCTGTTAGGTGAGGCTGGGTGGCTTTGGTTTGTTTTTGTTAATTTAGCAGTGAGCTTTACTGGCTGGTCCTTGGAATCTGACAGCAAATTGTGTTGATTTCTGTGCACAAATTCTGCAAAATTTGGATTTTGCCCTAACCTGACAGGACTCAAAACTCTCAGTCCCACAAAGGAGTCACTGAGAGTTTCGATGCACAGAGAGAGAGAATTTTAAAATACAGATGCAGCACCAAGAGCAGAAATAATGAAAGCACTCAGAGAGGGGATAAATTATGGGGAAAAATAAAAATACTTAGCACTTTTTGAGTGAATGCCCTCAGTCCTGGGAGCAGGGAGAGGGAGCCATGGGATGAGGGAGAGGCTGCCCCTGGAGTAGTATCAGAGACAGCTCTGAGTAGAATCTATGAATAATCAACTACACAGAGAGAGGAAAAAAGCCACAGATCTGGAGGGAGGATCTAAAAAAAGCACTGGTTTCTCATGCTGGAGCTAAAGGAAACCAGGAAAAAAATGGGTGGATTGGAGCATTCAATTTTCAGTTGTTTCTTACATAGTTTGGGTGGTGGTTGGGGGTTTTTTTTGTTTGTTTCTGTTTTAGTGGCCTCCGCTTAGGAAATGAAATATTTGAAATGAATTTTTTTTTTTTTAAACTTAGAAAATGCCAGAGTGAAATCTTTCAGCTTTGTCAGCTGCACACATCTTTCATCCTATCAGCATTTTGGCTGTAGCTGCCTGCTGGGTCCGGGTGTGTTTGCCAACTGTGCCACTCAGTCCGGGGCTGTGCTTCCATCCAGGGGTGTGCACACAGGGATTCCTGCAACCCTGCAGGGAAAATGCTGAGAAACACTGTCAGGGGTGGGGGTAGGAATGAATAGCTTAGAGGTGAGAGAGGAGGGGGGAAATCCTAAAGAGAGGGATCTGGAGAAGCAGCAGACCCAAGGGAATGACAAGATAAGTGTCCCCACATCTGTGACAGGGAGGTGTGTGGCAGCCCAGAGTANAGAGGTCACTCCTGCTGTGGATCTCGGTGGAGCAGGTCATGCTGTGCCTGCTCCAGACACTGAGAGATAAGAAACAATAAACAACCTGAACACGAACTCGCAGGAGTGTCCAATCTCTCTTGGCTCGGGCTTGGGACCTTTCAAGATCAAGAAACAGCCATGAAACACTCTACGAACTGTGTGGGGGTAAAATACCCGTCGCAGAGGTGCACAAGTGCTTGGGAGCTGTCTGAGGGGCTGCAGCCGGCAGGGAAGAACTGAAACTGAGCAAAACAGATTTTTTTTTTCCACCAGAAGCAATGTCTGAGGATGGGAATCTATTCTAGCGTGGTTTAATCTGCCCCAGGGGTGCAGGGAAGGCTCTGTGGCTGCAGGTGTGTGCACGCACGCACAGAAAGAGCAGTGGGGGCAATCCTGGGCTCAGAGGAAGGGGCTGTGGTGACTTTGGAAAGGATTTATTTCACATTTCTGGAGCTCACATCCAGGATTTTATTGTTTTTCTATTGTTCTTCCCTTCTTTCAGCTCATACCATTTCCCCAGAAGCTGATCTTGTGCTTTGAGAGTGGTTAACCTGTCCGACCTTTCTTTCCCTTCTTTTTGTGATGGCTTAGCTAAACCCCCAGCTTTAGGCAGGTGGAATAAATTGCCTTTCATTTTAGTTCAGTGTGATTTGGATAAGCACCTCTCTGAGGAGGTCAGCCTGGGAGAGAACAGCCTGACTTGGCCACGTGAAATGGGATGAGAAAGTTTTCAACAAGCAGAAATTACTTCCAGTCTCACGACAGAAGTGCAAAGAAAAGGGAATTCATACCCAATATTCAGCTTTAGAGGTCTCAAGCCTAAAACATTTAGAGCAGGGCTCTGTAAGAGGCAGATTCATGATATATTTGCCCCATTTAAATCAGTTTGCCATGAGCAGCTGTTCTGTTTCCAGAATCCTGAGGAATTCCTGAGGACTGGTAAATTCCCACATTTCTCAGGATTCCATGAATTTGCCTTTCCAGAGGGTCCATGGCTCCCAGTAAGGATCTGTCTTAGCTAATATTGATAATTTATTTTTCCAGCTCTGTTCCTGTGCTGAAGGTTTTCAACCTGGGCATAAATTTGCTGTTTATTAATTTAATAATTTCAATATTCTCCCGCTTCCCACTTTTTCCAGCCTAATCTCGGGAAATCTGGGCCATGGCACTGCCTTCCCAGAGCAGCAAACTTCCCAGCTTCAAAACAAAGGCAGCACTCAGGTGCTGGGGATGCTACAAAGGAATTCAATGTTCTGAAACAGAAGTGGGGCAGCAGATTTCTGGGCTGCAGTTTCCATTTCCAATATAATGCCATTTCTAACATTCATATTTAAGCTCATCCAATCCTAAGCCTTCCCACTAAATTGAATTTTTTATGTGCTTATTTCCAGGAAACATTTAAATTGACTTCTGGGATTTTTATTGTAATAATATAACAGTCTGTTAAATTTATGATATACTTTAATTGGATTGAATAATTTCCATAAAAAATCACACGTATTCAAAGCAAAAAACTTCTTAAAGTTTTATCACCTTTGGAACTTTTTCAAAGGGAGGCATCTGTGGGACAGGATGGAGAGAAAGAGGACAGGGGACGCAGAGGGGAAATGGAGAAGGGGAGGAGAGGCTTCATCTCCACATTTTTGTGCTTTGTGAAATATTCAGGAGGTTGGTTTACCCTTTTCCTCTCTTTTACTCTGCATTCTAATGCATGGTGAAAAAAGAATCCAAGCCTTAAAAGCTGTTATAAAATAACTCCCTCGTTCTCCAGCCAGCACTACCACAGATCATGAATATTTAATATCTCAGGATATTAAATATATTAAGACTAACATAAAGTTTAACTCCAGAGGAAGTGCTTATTACACTGTTAACAGGATGTTCCAAACTTTTCCATTACTGTTCCTGAAATTCATCACTTTCTCACAAAGCATTTCCATTTTCCATTCCAACAGATGTGAAATAGCAGAATAAATCCAGGTGATTCCGGCAGCTTTCAGGTGAAATGTATCTGTGCCTTTTCAGATGTTCTTGTCCTTAATTATTCAAGCTTTTCTTGCCCTGGATTACCCAATCTTAGATCTGGAGATATTCGTGTGCCAACTTTCACATTTTAAATGTTGCATATGTGGAGAATGTGGGGTCTTTCAATGAGAAACTCTTAATGAGGAGGAAAAGATGACCCTGCAGTGTCACCATGATTTGATGTGTGTTGTGCAACTTCCTTGGCAATCTCTGATCTCCATCCCATGGAGAAGGGTTTCCAGTAGCTGAGATCAAATGCTTGCAAAGATGAGGTAAGAACTGTCTAGAAGAGTGAAGAAAGTTAATTTTTTTAGCATTTAAATTATCACTCCAGTCTCTGATCGTTAGGCTTGGTTCAGTACCCGATTTTTCCAAAATACTTTGGATTGCTGGTTACGACAGTTCTGAGTTTTCCTATGATGTACATAGACTTGCTGAGTCTTCCTAATTTTCTGATCTTCCTATTTCATTAATGAAATGTTCAGCTTGAAGGGAACCTGATCTTGCTTATCCATTTATTAATTTAACTAAATGTCCTTCTGCTTTAAACTTTGAGGGAGCAACACCACTAGTTGCCAATGCATTTCCCCTGAATTACTTGCTGAAGGCAGTAACCCTCATATTTTCCTTTCTATCCTTTATTTTCATGACATTTTTTGCAAACAAATCATTCCACTGAGCTCAGTCTTGTCTCACTGGCAGCAGCTTCTGCCCAGTTCTTTTTAAGGGAGGAGCCTGCTGGACTCAGAGGAAAACATTTTAAGGCTTCTTTCCTGCTCTTTCTTCCCTTTGGGTGCATCAACACATCCCTGTCTTGTGCTGATATTCCTGGTCTGAAACCCTGGCAGGGACTTGGATTTATAAAATTGTACAGGGAGAGACCTTGGAATGTCTCTGGTGCAACCTCTTGGTTAGAGAAGGTTCAGCACTGAACTTGGAGCTGCTGTCTTCGTGTTTGGCTGCATCTTAAAAACCTCCAAGGACAGAGATTTGGGCAACCTCTTCCAGAGCCTTAGTTCACTCAGAGTGTGATTCATTAATCAATTATTTCCTACAGCGAGGTTCATTCCAATATTTAATTTTGTTAATGAATCATTTCATTTTTATTACCTTGTTACATTTCTGTTAGCCCAGATCAAAGCCCGTTTTTGTGTCACTGGGTCACTACAGAGCATGGATTTGAGTGTCTCCAGTTACTGATGCACATAAACTGATTTGAAAAGACTTCTCTATTAATAATCTAAATTACTAGGCTCAAGTGAAAAAATAATCCAGCTTTGCTGCCTGGACATCTTGAGTGGGAATGACAGCTCATTGATGTGCTTCAGCTTTCTGTGCTGTAGATGAGGAAGAGTTGAATCAAAGTATTGCAGAAACCCCCACAGTCTTGCTATCATTTTCAATTTATTGATATCAGAACACTTTACCCCACCCACAGCAAATTAATTAAACTGTAGACCAGGTTTTGTTGTGTTATAACTCAACACCAAGGCAGCATTTTCTGATGAGAAGTGTTAAAAGAACACTGTTGTTCCTCCAGGATTTTATTGAGAATTAGAGCATCACACTGATTGTGTGAACACTGAAACCAATTCTCATCTATTTTGGGTCTTTTTGAATGGGTTCTTGTTAATTCCATGAAAATATTCTTTTGCCAGAGCTAAACTCCAGTAGTTCTTGCTCAGTGATTTTTACTTCTCCGCTAGTTACTGGTTAATAAGTGATGAGAAATCCTTCTCATTGTGCCCAACCAGCTGCAAGGGAGAGAAATCTCACAGGAATCCGTTCTCCAACATTTTCTGGAGCTAATCTACATGCCACAATCACTGAGTATTATTCTATCTGATCCTGACTTCTGAATATCTCTGCGCTCACTTCCCTGAAGCTCCACTTCACGCTGATGTTTTAATGTGTTCTCTTTAAGCTGCCTCTCCACTTGATATATCTTAAAGCTGCCCCAGGAGCAGAGGCTCCAAAATACAGAGGGTGATGCTGAGAGGTGGGAGCAGGGACGTTGCAGACCCGGAGCCAAGAGGCTGGGATGTTCCAGCTACAAGCTGTGGATGCTGCTCTAAAATAAATCTGCTTGGTTTTTCAGATCATAATCAACCTTGCAAACGTCTCGCACGCTGTCTCATCAAGCTTTTATCATCACTGTGGCTCTGTCTGTCACTTTTTATCCCTTGCCACTCTGCAGATGCTCTGTTAACCACAGCCAGAGAGCTCTGCTGGGAGGTTTTGCTGTAGTACGTGAGGAAAAGCGCTGCTGTGGCTGCTCTCTGTACCCAAACGTGAGCTAAGATGCTTGAATAAACAGTCCTGTGAGCCAAAATCTGAACTAACAGAGGGAAGATTGCACAGGATCTCCCTTATGGCTTTTCACCTGGTTTATCCACTGCGTCTCTAAAGAGGACACTGTTCAGCTTGCAGCTCATCATTGTAAACCCTTTAAAAAGACCTGGCGAGCTTTCTTGGTGGTGTAGTTGTTGAACACAAACATAAAAGGATGAGGGGCTCTGATGTTTTCCTTGTCACCTTCATTATTTATTTAAGTGTTTCACTTTCCACCACGACGCCCCTGGAAAAGTGACAAACACCAGAGCAAAGCAGAGAACTTTTCTCAAAGGAGCAGCCGTACTGCTGTAGCTGCCACGAGAAGCAGGATTTTGGGTAGAATACGTGCAAGTGAGGGCATCAGTTCTTGTTTTACTCTTATGCTATTGATTTTTTTTCCTTTTTCCTGCGTTTGTGCCAATTGCCTTAATCTGTAAGGCTCTCCAGAGGGTTCTAAAAGTTCCTTTTAGCAAAATTGGTTAGATTCCATTCGGACTCCCAGATTTTTCCTGGTTTGAGCGTTTTACTTAACCTCTGCATGCAGCACTTAGACCAGAGTCCCTTAAAGGCTGCTGAGTGCATTGAAAGCTGTGATCCATACGAGGGCTTTAGGATGAACTTCATGAGGAAACTGGGGTCGTTCAGCCTGGAGAAAAGGAGGCTCGGGGGGGACCTTATTGCTCTCTAAATTTGTCTGACAGGAGGGTGTTGTCCTGTTTTTTGCTAAGCCTTCTGTTTTAGCCTTGGAGTCAGAGATTTTCACACACTTTCATGTAAACTATAGCCAATGTTGACTTAACGGTATTTTCTGTTTTTCATTCCTTTTGTGATAAGAGAAAGTTTGATGAGCATCCTTTTTCTCCAGTGGGATTGAGGAGGAAGTGACATGTCCTCCAATCCCTTGTGGAATTAAAAACCCTATAAAGTATGATAAATGTAAATAAAGTCTCTCTTTTCCCTCTTTCTGATGAACCTAGCAGGTGTGAGAGTTTCCTTTATTGTGCCTTTACCAGCACAGGAGGGTGCAGCCAGGTGGGATCAGGCTCTGCTCTCAGGGAACAAAGGACAGGATGAGAGCAAACAGCCTCAGGTTGCAGCAGGTTTAGAGGGGATTTTACGAAAGATTTCTTCCCTGAAAAGGTGATCAGGCATAGGAGAGGCTGCCCAGGGCAGTGGTTTAATCACCATCCCTGGGAGCGTTCCAAAGACACGTGGATGTGGCAGCTGGGGACAGTGGTGGCTCTGGCAGTGCTGGGTTAAGGGTTGGTCTCCTCCACCCTTAATGATTCTGGGATTCTCTGGAATTCATTCTGTAACTGCATGGCTGCTGGCCTTTGCAGTGCTGCACTGTTCCTCACTCATTAATTAGTGCCACTGATCACTTTGATTTGCTGAGCTGAGGGCAGTGAAGGGCCAGTTAAGTGTCAGGAAATTTTTGGGATATATAATATTAATTATGTCTATCAGAAAATCGGAAATGAAAGAGAACAGGAACAGCCTGTTTGCTGGGACATCTTGACACAGAATCCTATTAACAATAACAAAAAAAGTCTTGATAAGGAGTTTTGACATTACTGTTAATCTGTGAGTGTGATGGGTGGGAAACAGTCATGGAAAACGGGACCATTTATAATGAATAAATGAGATGGCCAAGGAAATGCACTGAAATACACTGAATTCACACCCATGTTTTAACCAGGTGTAACTAAAGGTAGAGAGCCCCAGTTTTTTTCACTTTATGGTGCTTCTGAGGACCATTTGTCCCAGGCTGCAGTTCTGAAAAGACTGAATAATTCAGTATAAAATAGACACGTGAGCTGTTGGGAGTTTATTCCAACAAATTAAACTACCGGAATAAATAAATAAAATAAGGCTGCAACGTTAGTTAACTTTTTGTTATGATTTACTTTTCATTTTTCTGTTGAGGAAAACTCCCAGAATTGTTGTGAACCATTTAAAATGCAAGATGGGAGCTCTCAGGCCCTGGCTGGCTGCGTGTGGTGCCACCTCTCACCACTGAACTCCACACGTTCCCCCCTTAGCTCTGCTTTTATAGCTCTGCTCCCTCCTCCACCTGCGTTTGCAGGGGAGCATGGGCTGGTTTGTGGATATTTCACTGTGCATGCCCAGAAAACTTCATTATCCAGACACGGCAAATTATTTTTGCAGCCCCACACACACTCCCAGCTCATATTTCTATTTTGTGAATGATTTATGTCACTCTCAGGACTTTGCTGTTTGAAGGTTTCCTCCTTTCTTTCCAAGGTTTTTTTTGTCCCTGTTCTGAGGTGAATTTCAGTGCTCCTGGTTTGAATCTGGCTTTAGTGGCTTTGGAATCATCTGCCCCGCTGTGGGCAGGTCTCAGCAGTGCTTTTATTTCTGACTGTGGGTAATTCTGTGTTAGTTGAGGGCCCAATTTTACACCTCTCTCATAGCAGCGCCTCTCTTCAGGTCAGAGGCCTCTCTTGAGACCTTCTGAATTTCCAGTTGTGCAAAAATCACTGCCATATGGACCTAAAATAAGAGAATATATTGATCTGCTGGGAAATACAAGCAGAAAAAGAACTCGGGGCGTCAAGATTGATGCACAGGAGAAGTGGGAGAAGCTCTGGGATCAGGTTGTTCCTTCCCCTTGAGCAGCAAGACACTGCAAGGTGTCTGGTGTGCCTGAAGACCCCAGACTCGGTGATGCCATGACCATTTTTTGCCTTTTTTTGAATACCCCTTTTATATACCCTATTCTATAACTTTTGCATATCCTCAGTGCTTTTAGCCCACACTCGTAATTCCTGAAGTGGGATAACTCAGCTGAGACCCAAAGTTCTGTTAAGCCAGGAAACCAAACGTGCTGGAGGCCTCTCAGTTCGAGGCCAGAAAGCTCCACAAACCAAGGTCCTCTCCAGAACACATCCTGTAAACTCAGACAGGCCCATCCAGGGGGGATTCCTTGGGATGGGGGCTTCATTGGAGCCTCTCCTTGGGGAATCTTTGCTGGAGATGCTGATTTGCAAGGCCTGTAAATTGTATATGTGATCTATTGCAGGTGTGCATTTCAGTGTGCATTTTGGGTGCATTTCGTGTGCATTTTGTATGCATTTCAGCATGCATTTCATGTGCATTTCAGTGTGCATTTCATGTGCATTTCATGCCCATTTCGTGTGCATTTGGTGCGCATTTTGGGTGCATTTTGGTGTTCATTTTGGTGTGCATTTTGTGTGTATTTCAGGGTGCATTTCGTGTGTATTTTAAGGTGCATTTCACTGTGCATTTCTTGTGCATTTCGTGTGTATTTCGTGTGTATTTTGGGGTGCATTTTGGGGTTCATTTCGTGTACATTTCATTTGGATTACATGTGCATTTCATGTGCATTTCCTGTGCATTTTACTGTTCATTTTGGTGTGCATTTCGTGTGCATTTCATGTGCATTTCAGCTCATTCCACCTGGACCAAGCAGTGCACCTAAGGATCCTTAACTAAATACCGAGGTAAAAACCCCTTTTCCCCTCAACCGTGCCTGGCTTTTAATTTTAAGACCAGGAAAAGGCAACATCAGAGATGGGCTTTTCATACCTTTTCCCCACCACTTTCCCTGCTCTCCCCTCAGGAGTTAAGCCTTGCTTGCCAGCAGTTAAACTCAGTCACTAGTCCTGAAGAAAATTTATTTCTCAATAGCAGGCCGTATAAAAGCCTTAATGGATTCAATGAGGCAGAAAGAAGGAGTAAAAGGACAGAAACAAAAAAAAATAAGAGAAAGATGTGTGGAAGGAGAAGGGAAAAAAAAAAAAAAATAACTAGGGCCCATTGTAGGAGCCCAGGAAAAGGAACTGGGCAGCAACGATTGTATCTCCTGAAGTGTCTTTTGTTTTAGCCTGAAGTAACAGCAAAGAATGGCCCTTCATGGCGAGGCTTTAACAGCCTGGCCAAGGCTGATCTCTGCATTCAAAGGGGGAAAGTAGAACATTCATGAGATGCATGCAGAGTTCCTGCTCTCCGCCTCCTCTGTGTGAGGTTTCAACACTATTTTTCTTTTTTTTCCACTCTCCTGTGCTCTGAGCATTTAAGGACACCTCGGGTTTGTTAAAAAAGGAGATTTTTGTGCTTCTTGGTGGTGTTCCCGACCTTCTGTTTGACAGATGGGGAAAGTAGCAAGTAGTAAACGTCAGTCAAAATCGTGTCTTCGTGATTTCAGTCCTTCCCAGCTGCACCTTAGGGGGAAATGCACTTTTATATGAATATTTAGAGTGGATCTAAGCCCTGGTCCACAGCTGAAGAGAGGGCAAAGTGTTTCAGTGTACTGAGGGGCAGCTCAGGGCACATGCAGGTGTGAGAGGTTTTGGACACAGAAATCACCTGGTCTGTCAAAGTAAGAGAAAGCAGAAGGGGTGGGGAGGAGCAGAGGGTGGAAGGGCAGCTCTGATGTTCGCTGTGGCAACGCAGGGAAAATTGCTGCCAAATGAAAGGGAGAGCCCAAAGGCACAGATTAACACAGGAATCTCTGCAGGAAAAATGCACTAAGTGGGTAAAGAGAACAAATAAAGGTTATTTTTTTCCATTGAGGTTACCAGGAACTTTAGGCCCATTATCAAAAATACACTGACCCAACACAGAGACTTCAGAAATGTGATGGTTCCAGTCATTTATTCCCCTATGATCTCTTCATGGTTCATTTCTCCTCTCACAGAACTTTCCCTTCCTTACCAGTTCTCTCCTCCCCTCCCTGTAACCAGTGAATGATGCCCTGCAGCAGAGCATCCAACAGGAGCCACAACATAAACTCTCCTGTTTATTATCACTGCTGATGCACGTGTCAGGGCTAAAATATTGTCCCTTCAGGTGCCTGGCACTGCTGCTGGCTGGGATTTATAACTGAGGGTTTTCCAAAGCTGCGTTTCCCAAAACTACGTGGTTGCCATGTCCTGGTCTCTATTTGTGCACAGAATTTCTGCACAGGAATCACAGTGAATATCACTTTTCTTGATTCTTGATTTGTGTTTCTGGAATATTATCTGCACCTTTTCTTCTGCGGGAACATAGAGGGCATCTCCTTGGTCCCTCAGTTCAGACACACAAACATTTATAGCTCTGACTTCCCAAAAGCTGCTCCAATTTCATATTTCTTCCCGTGAAGCAGAATAGCTACCATCCTCTATGCTCACCCAGGTAGCTTGTCCTCAGCTCCTGCTAATCTATCCAGCTTCAAGACTGGCTCATTACTTGCAGTTTGGAAGCAGTTTTAGGTATCCATCCCCACAACACCATATGCCAACCTTCTATTAAACAGAATTCCTGCCAGTGGGAAGCAGTCTCTGCTTTCTGCAGCCACCAAAGCCCCGATTTCTGGCTTTATCTACAAGGTGAAGATGTCTTTGTAGTACAAGTTTTGTTTACAAGGCTGTTCTTGTGAGATTTACAAACTGGAATTCTGCATCCCACCCCAGTGTCAGCTCCCGTGGCCCAGATCCAAACTCACTCCCAAGAAGGGCAAAGCCTGATGGAATAAATTGCCACAGGAGTAACAAAGGCAGCTCCAGCAGCTGCTGGTGCTGGGCTGGACACTAAAACACATCCCCAGGAGTGATTTGGCTGCCGTGGACCTGCTGTTCACTGCTGCTGCTGAAAAAATCCTGCGTGGTTCAGAAAAGAGAGGAGGAAACTCAAAGCGTCCTGCAAAGCTTGATTGTGTCATAGAAAGTAAATATTTCAGACAATTAGGAGGCAGCTGGGTTGTAGAAAGTGTGAGACTCTGCTCTTAATTAGCTGTAATAAAAATTTCTGGGTTCTTTCCTGTGGGTACAAAATATATTTGTTGCTTATATTAGGAGGGAGAACTGCTGCGGTTGAGGTCGGTGAGGACTTCCGTGGTTTGGTTTGCGTGGCCCTGGTTCCTGGAGTGCCTTCCTGAGGCTGGAATCGCAGTGTGGGATGAGCACAGGGAGAGGTCCCTGCTCCCCAGGGAGAGGCTCTTTACACCCCCAGAGCAGCCACTCCGGGATCTCTGCTGGGATGAAGGGATGAAGGGAGAGCTGGGAGATCAAAGCATTTCCCTGAGAGATAAATCTGTGCCAGTCCTGTGCTCCCGAGTCACCCCGTCTTCCAGCCTAAGGATTTTATCCTGTGATCCCTCTCATTTTTCCTCTGCATCACATCACCTCTCCTTCCCACACTGAAAACCTGCTCAAACCCACAAATTAATTGCTGCAGTGTCAGACTGGTGTCCTACAAGTCAGCCTGGAGGTGATTTAGCTGCTTGGAGGGGCAGGTACAGAGCAATAAAGCCTCAATCAAGGTGTGACTGACTGCGTTAGAAGGGATGGAGCAGCCACAGGGAAGGGAAAGGAAATGTGGAGGATTAGGGTCGGGATGATAAGGAGGCTTGTTAGTTTGGGTGGTGAGGCTGTGTATTACACTTTTGTCATTATATGTGTCTGGGAAAACGCAATAAAGACGCTCTCACACCTGCCAGGTTCAGCAGAAAGGAGGGAAAAGATCCCTTTATTTACATATGTTACATTCTTATACAATTCCCAACTCCACAAGGGATTGGAGGACATGTCACTTCCTCCTCAATCCCACTGGAGAAAAAAGATGCTCATCAAAGTTCTCTTATCACAAAAGGAATGCAAAACAGAAAATACCGTTAAGTAAACATTGGCCATTATTTACATGAAACTGTGAGAAAGAATTCCGACTCCAAGGTTACAACAGAAGGTTTTAGCAAAAACCAGGGCAACAATTACACTTAATGCTCAAGTAGTATTGCAAATGCTTCCTGGTGAATCCATCCCTCAGCTGTCACCGTGGTGACAAGAGCTCGTGTTCCCCAGTGGCTGGTGGGACCTGGGCTGTCATCCTGGGGCAGACAAACACAGACCTTTTCCCACGTAAATGGTGAGCTCTTCATTCTCCTGCCAAAGTCCTGAACTTCCCAATAGGATCACAGAGTGGTTGCAGTTGGGAAGGACAAGACAGCTCATGGAATCAGGGGATGTCCTGAGTTAGGAGAGACCCACCAGGATTATCAATCCAGCCCCTGTCCCTGCACAGACCCCCCAAAAATCCCACCCTGGGCACCCCTGGCAGCGCTGTCCAAACCCTCCTGGAGCTCTGGCAGCCTCAGGGCCGTGCCCATTCCCTGGGCAGCCTGGGCAGTGCCCAGCAACCTCTGGGGGAAGAGCCTTTCCCTAAAATCCAACCCAAACCTCCCTGGAACAGCTCCAGCCCTTCCTTGGGCCCTGTCCCAGCGAGCAGGGATCAGAGCTGCCCCTCCTCTCCCCCTGAGGAAGCTGCTGTGGCTGTAGGACACGAGAAAGAACCACACACTGAGATGTCAGAAGGTGAAGGAATATCAGGTTTAATTTCTCTCGATATATATATGTAGATTTCTTGACCATGACAGTGGATTGGAAGTTGAGGTTAACACCTCTCCAACCACACTGGTTAAAAAGACTGTCCATCAAGATTCCTCTCATTGTAAAAGAATGATAACAAAAAGGACAGTGAAGTAAACATTGGCTACTATTTACATGAAAACTGTGAGAACTTTGACTCCAAAAAATGTAAATTCAGAAGGCTGAGAAGACCAGGGTGACAAGCTGCAGCCCCTGGTGAGGCCTGACCTGTTCCCTTCAGTTTTGTGATTACAAAAACCATCAAAAGAAAGAAGAGGTGTGGGTGAGCTGCAGGGATATCTTTGCCTGCCAGTTTACAAACCCCTTTTCCCCCCGTGATTTGCTGCACAAGGTTGGGTGATGCTGTGGTGCCAGAAAACTGCAGAAGTGACTGAAAGATTTGGAGANTGTAGATTTCTTGACCATGACAGTGGATTGGAAGTTGAGGTTAACACCTCTCCAACCACACTGGTTAAAAAGCCTGTCCATCAAGATTCCTCTCATTGTAAAAGAATGATAACAAAAAGGACAGTGAAGTAAACATTGGCTACTATTTACATGAAAACTGTGAGAACTTTGCCTCCAAAAAATGTAAATTCAGAAGGCTGAGAAGACCAGGGCGACAAGCTGCAGCCCCTGGTGAGGCCTGACCTGTTCCCTTCAGTTTCGTGATTACAAAAGCCATCAAAAGAAAGAAGAGGTGTGGGTGAGCTGCAGGGATATCTTTGCCTGCCAGTTTACAAACCCCTTTTCCCCCCGTGATTTGCTGCACAAGGTTGGGTGATGCTGTGGTGCCAGAAAACTGCAGAAGTGACTGAAAGATTTGGAGATGGCCACCACCAAACCTGCTGGAGTGCCTGGAGGATTGATGGAATAATTTTCACAGAAAGCCTCACATAGATTTAGTTTTGGTGCAAAATTCTAGGGAAAATTCTTATTCCCATGGAATTAATATTTTACATTTTAAATATATGCAATTATTTAAAATATTATGCATTTATTTGGTGACTTCTCAAAGGCTACAGTTCCTAATTCCCTCCTTACCTCCTGCAAGGCCCTAGCAGACTTTGGTTGATATATTGACCTTTCCTGACTGGCTCATTTTATCTTTTGAGGCCACCTCAAAGGAATAAAGGAGGAGTTCTGGCTGGAAAACCTCCCCTATAACCCTTTTGGTCATAGCATTTTTTCCACTTCCCAGACTTCATCCAGCAGCCTTTTTTTCCTCAGTGCTGGTGCTCATCTGGGAGTTCATTTTTGTGCCGTTTTTGTTTGAGGTTTTTTTAAAGACAAATGAGGAAAATCAAGGAGGACAAGAAAGGAACCTAAGCTGGAGATGGTAAGGAACGTTCTGATAAATCCCTGTTTTACTGGAAAATGTTGATTCAGTGAAATCATTTCGGGGAATCTGATATTCACTACGATAATCTGAATTCATGTAGTGCCTCCTTGAACCCTCATTTCTGCCTGTGCAAAATCAGTTACACAACTGGAAATTCAGGTGCTAGGTGGGATAATTCTGTAATTATTTTCACAGAAATGGGGTTGTCATGAGGAGTAGTCATCCCATATTAAGCATTTTTTGAGCAAAATGCAAACTTCTGGGTGTATTTGTAACTCATGGTATCTGGTTTGTCTCTGAAGGTAAACTAGATGGCATTGAGAGGTCTGGAAATGCTGGAAGGTTCTGGAAAGGAGCAGCTTTATTTTATAAAAGCTTGAACATTTTAAAGACCTCTACAAAACGGAAAAAAACCCCCAACCCTCAGTTGATTAATTAGTCCTAATTTATATTTAAAACTCTTCCTGATTGATTTTTAAAGTTGACTTTTACTTGATTAAATAGCAGTTTTTAATTCGGAGATATTTGTGGCTCTGCAAATTCCCTGCTTGACGGGAGCTCTGCATAAACACTTTGCTTGCAGTGATGAGCTCAGCCAAGGTGCTGAAATTTGCCTCCTCCCCATCAGCCCTCCTCTCCCTGCCCACAGCCAGAGGGCAGCTCCTCTTCTTTGTGCACTTGAACCTTACCCCAAAAATCACATTACAGGTACAGGATGCCATTATGTCACTGGTTTGTCGCCACCCTTTACTGATGCCTTAGGTTTTGATTTCTATATTTTTCAAATCCTGTACTGCCCGGTGTGTAACTCTAAAGTTTCTTGTAGCTCGTGAGCTGCTCTCTTAGGCCAGACAGACACAACAAAGCCTCTCTGAGCTGTTCAAGGACACTCGGGCTGTCCTAGGCCCAAAGGTGTAAACTGGGGCCATGAGAGAGGTGGAGAAACTGAAGAGAGCTAAAGTTTTAAATGGTGAATTTATGCTGATATGCAAATGGACCAAACCTATAACAGTGTCAAGAACTCGTGACTCGTTGTCCATCTCGGGGTCCATTTGATGGAAGCAGCCTCTGGCTCCCCAGGGTGTGCCTTGAAGGCCTTCAAATAAATCCCTGCCTTTATTCCCTTCCTCCTGTCCAGTCTCTGTTTCTAGGTGGCTCAGAGAAGGCATCATTACGGTGGAGATAAAATAATAATCTCCAACCAATGTTCTTTTCTGGGTAAAAACCCCACCAACCCCAAAATATGCTCAGCATTTAAAGGAAAAACAACCTCCAACAAACACATTGCAGGTGTCAGGGACAACAACAGCATGAATTTAGCACTGGAAATATTCTTTTGTGTTACACCGGGGGAGCTGTGTCTGCTGGCCAAACTGCAGTGCTCGTTTTGCTGAAGGTTTCCTGCAACTTTCTGTGTTTGAGGAATTCCATCACAGACCTCCCCCTGCCTCCCAGAGATATTTTGGGCACGCTGTGTTTGCAGCTGCTGAGATTTGTGCATGAGCAGGGTGGTAGCAGCACATTAACAACGTGAGGAGCACACTTCCTAAAAGTGGGGGGCACATTCTTGGGCCTGCTGGTGTTGAGGATTGGTTCAACCTTCACTTTTTTCATCAACATAACTCCTCTAGGAACAGTTGGTGAGGGGAGGATTAATGTTGAGTGTGGAAAATACGATTTTGGAGGCTGAGGAAGCACTGGGAGGAGGCACTGAGCTCCTGAGTTGTATTTACTACAGGTATTTATCTGTGAAATAGATAAATGCTTTCCTTTTTGGCATTTGACCACACCAAAAATGTAATAACATTAATGAAACATTTCCAACAGTCTCAGTTTTTAGCTCAGGTTGATCCTTGTTCAGCGTGGATTCACTTGAGAACCTTTAAAACCACTTCAGAGCAGTCACCACAAACTGCTCTGCACTGATTTGTCCAATGTGTAAATTTTACTGTGAATTGGATTCTGTGAACGTGACCAAGGCCTTGTCAGGCTGCAAAGAATCCTTGAAATAGAAGGAACCGTGACTTCAAGACATTATTCCAGGATCCAGCCCATTATTTATGATCACTCTCCCCTTGTCAGAAGCTGTTGGCACATTATTTGTCACGGATTAGGTCATTATTAAGCTGTGCATGTATCAAGAATTAACCTGGTTATCTGCATTTGCCATTATTTATTTATTTATTTATTTTTAATACATTCTTATTCATAATTTTATTTGCCGTCATTATTTATTTATTTTTAACTTAATCTATTATGGTGTTTAAATGCGGGTGCTCACATAAATGATTGCAATAATGGGATAAAATTCACTTTTTCCACATTTTAGATGGGCACTTTGGTGTGTTCTGGTCTCCACTACTGAAATTTTTGGATGCGTCTGCATATTCTGTTCTTGGTAGTCTTCCAAATGAATGTTTTGGGGCAGGATCTGCTAATGAAAGGAATTTTACTCAAATACAAGGAAATCCATCTTCACATTAGCTCTAGACAGTACACTGATTTTTTTTAATTAAATAGGAGGTTTGTAGACCTCATCTAAAGAACCACCAAGCCTGAAGAGCAGTTTTAGCAGAAAGAAGACAGATCTTGATGGTGATGCTCCTGGGCAAGCTGGAAACAAGCCCAGCTGTTGGAGTTAGCTGGGCAATAACACGAATTTGGAAAACTTGGTGCTGCTGAAGGAATATTCCTGGGGAGAAGCAGCTCACCATGGAAGGGAATTGTTCCCTCGGTTCAGCTGGGAACACGAGCTGCTGCTGGGCACGGATGCTGTCTGCCCTTGGCGCCTTCTCGTGGTTTTCCAATTTCAGCTGCATTCTGGGTTTCTGATGGAGCAGGTTTGACTCAGCCCTCCACCACACCTTTCTGCTCTTTCTTTTGGCGCTGTTGGCCACAGGTCGGCGGTTTTTTGAGCAGAGAATATCTGAAATGGAATTTGGGAAGTGCTGGAAAGCGTATAAAGTCAGACCCCATGTAAAGAATAATTCTGGCTGCAAAAAAATATGGAAAATAGGGTTTTCCCACCCATTTTTAACGTGGGATTAAGGCTTCTAAATAACAACTTTGGCTCCTTAAAGCATTTTTCATTCAAGACCGATCTCCCTTCCACCCATCCAGTGAAAAGAAAGCCACACCAAAATTAAACAGAATGTTTTGAGGTGTTTTTTTTTAATTGACCCAATGAATTTTGGAGTGAAGTTTTCATTTCATTGCGAAGGAAACCGTTCCAGTGTGACTCAGGCTTTCATTTGTTTATTCATTGCCTTCACCACCACGTGTTAAAAACCTGGGGCTTGCACAGCTCTGCCAGGCAGGGATTTTCCCGTGTCCCAGGCAGTGAGCTCAGGGTGCTGTGGTGCTGGGAGTGTTCATTCCTCTCTGCAGTTATTATTCCACCTGGAATCTTTTGCTCCCCGTGGTCACTCAGGTCCTCCTTTCCCCGAGTGTCCTCTCCTGGCCCCTCTTTTCTGCCTCATCTCCCTGAATTTCCATTCCCAGAGAGTTTTTTCCTCTTTGATACTTATTTCTCAGTCCTCAGATCTCATTATGCTTTCTCAGCTGTTGGGGTTTGGATTCTCTTCTGCTCGGGGTGAAGCTGTCAGCACTCACACCTGGCTCAGTGGTAATTTAGGAGGGATTCTGCAGCTTCCAGGCAATCTGGGTAAGGATGGTTTACTAGAATTGTTCTGGAGCAAGACTCCCCCTGTGGATAAACAAAGATGACAGACAGAAGATGATGCTGAATAAATCCATAAAACACAGGGAGAAAATCCAAATATCATCCATTTTGCTGATTCTAACCCCCTCCCCTCACCCCAGTTACACAAATCCACTCACTTGGTGTCCTGTTGGGGTTTTGCTTTAGTTTCTTATTCAGCATAAATAATTTTAGCTTTAAAATGTAGGTGGACCTCAAATGTTTTCCCCTTTCAACATGCTTTTAGAAACCTTGAGAACCACTCCTTTATACCGTTTTAGACCATTTTTCTTGTAAATCCTATTAATGTGGAAAATCTCTCTTTTCAGTTGCCACCTGTAGCTCCGTAGATGGTGGAGAGTCAGATGAGCAAAAGCCTTTTTTCCACACAATGCTGCACGGAATTTTTCTCACTATACCACAGCAGCTGGAAACAAAAATCTTTTATAGTGTTTATCGTCTGCTGGTACCATCTAGGGGGTCAGAATTTGTGAAACTGGCAAATATTAGCGAGGCCAACTCTGGGTTGACTGTGGCATGTGGGACAATTTAAATAATTTTGATGGCAATCCTGCCCAAATTGGTGGTTCCTGGGTGTGTCTACTCAGACACCAGAGCTGCCAGGCAGGGGCACAATAATTATATTTCTATAATTGTGCTAATACACCTTCCTGCATCAAAATTGGAAAGCAGCATAAAAATTATTCTTTTCCCTCTCACGTCACTCAGTGGAATTCTGGTTCCTGGAATTCTGGTTCAGTTTCCCCACCCAGGAGTGTCGTGCAGTGTGGGCACAGTTGGAGGTTTCATTCTGGTTCTCCGTGATCATGGTTTCAAACAAAGAAATGAATAAATAGGTTAAAAGGCACCAGGCTGAAAATGCCATGAAAAAGAAGGACGAGCAGGGCATGGGGGCAGGTCTGATTTCCCAAAAACACTTTAACAGGGAGTTCTGGCAAATCTCTGGCAGTTCCTGCATTGATATTCCTCGTGTTTACAGCCCAGTGGAGCCACAGAGGAGTTTAGGGGACAGGGATTAACAAGCCAGTAATTTCCTGAAGCATCCAGAGAAATTTGAGGCCATTTATAAAACGCAGTTGGTTCATTGTAGTGCAACTGAGCTGGAACATTGCAGCTTGCAGGGGAGAATCCCAGCAACTCCCTGGCCTCCAGGGCACCTTCTGCTCAGGAATTCTGGTTCTGTGCTCTGAGCCAGAGCCAGGCAAAGGAGGAAAGTTCTCTGCTTCGTGCTGCCGGGAGGAAGGGGGTGAAGCTCATGCTGGTGTGTCCTGGAGAAGAGAGAAATCTGGGTTGGGGCTTTGAGATTTCCAGCGGTTTGCGGCCCAGTTCACGGCATGGAAATCTTCTTCTTTATTCTCAGCAGGGTTATCCTGAATTTCTTATCCTCACCCTGCAGTGTGATCTGCCTGGAGTGTTCAGAAAAACACCTTTTCAGCTGGGACAAGAAATTCAACAGTCCCAGGGGACAAATTTGAACACAGGCACACATTTGTGCTTTTAAAATGTTTAGGTGTGAAAAGATGAAACTGAAATCTAGTTCAGTTCTCAAGATCTTTATGGTGCCCCACTCATAAAATAATTTCATAGGTACCTAGATATGTATTTGCTAACCTTGAGTGACATCTATATCTCTTTAAGGTTTTCGTATTTAAATTTCCAATACTTGGTACTCAACTTATTTCCTATTCTTTGACAATAAAGCTCATGGCAGTCAATAAAATATCCATCCTCAGGATCTTTGGTTCCAGTTACTTTCAGTTCAGCACCCAAGTGTAGCTCAGAGTTGCTGGGTGCATTTCCACCTACTTGCATGTCTAAATTGTCTACATTTTTCTTTCAACCACGTTGTAAGAGGAGAACTTGGTGCAAAAACTCGCCTGCCAGAATTTTTTTATTTTGTTTCCAACTGCTTAAACATTGGCACGGCTCTGCCAAGAGTTTAAAAAAAGCATTTTGAGCATTGGGATGCAAATTACCATACCAAGCAATTAAAGTCAATTAAAACAGGATGCAGTGTAATTAGAAGCAGTTGTGTTCACATTGATATTCAGAGAGGTTCGATGTGTTGGGAGAAAAGAAAACAATCCAGGAAACTTTTAATGCCCGACAGATGTGATGGGGATGATGATGCCAATAATGGCACTGGTTCCTAAATTCCCCATCCTGCCTCACCTCAGGAGCTCTTGGGAAGGGGGAGAAAATGGGAATTAGTGTCTGTCTCCCAGCAGAGTGCACTTGCCTGTGGCAGCTGGAGTTCTGCAGCCCCAGGGGTTGTGTGAGCACTGACCCAAACCCATTATCAGCAGTGTCAGGGGCTCGGGAAGGGGGGATCTCTCCATCTTTCCCACTCCTGCTTCCTTGGTGTGGTTTCGTGTGGTTCTGGGTACCTGCATTGGTATTTATTGCTAGAAATCCTCAGCCAGTGGTGCTCTGTTTATATCCCTGCACAGCAACCACAGAGCAGGGAGGGTCCTCGTGAGGCAGAACTGCTCCGATGGCCAAAAAATTTGTTGGAGGTTGTGGTTCCAGTGCTTGCTGCTGTGGGGCTGCACAGATCCCTTCACCTGGCCTCTCCTGGCTGCAGAAAGAATGGGTTTGGCTCTTCCTTGACTGAGCTGAGAGAGGAAATCCTCCCAGCACAGCCTGGGGAGGAATCTGCCTCTGCCAGATCGCGGAGCCTGCTCGGGTGAAAGGCTGCAGGGAGCAGAGGGTGTGCTGCAGAGCAGTGCAGGGAAGGGAGGAAAAGCAAGGAAAAATTACAGATATTCAGGTGCAGGACCTTTGGTGCCATCACAGGGATGTGCCTGCTGCCTGCCCTCTGTTAAACACAGCTATTGATTTAAAACAAGGAGGAAAGAATAGCTGGAAAAGAACTGAATAAATGAAAACCATTAGCTGGCTACTCCAGCCTTTCCACCTAATTGCAGGCTCGGAGCAGGACTGTGTCCATCCCATGTGTCCCTTTTTTAGTTCTCATTAGCTGCTAATACTTTTTTATTTGAAACCCAGATGTGGAGAGGCAAGGTCTGTTTGAACTCAGCCAATCATGGCAGTTTGCATTCCCACTAAGAGTCAACAAATGCAAGCACTGGGATAAAACTTCCCATTCTGCATTGCACTGACCTGTGAATTCATCAGTTCAGGCATTTGGGACCTATAGGAACAGAATCGTGGTCTCCTTTTCCTGGGAAATCCAAGTTCCTCCATTTCTGAGTGTGCCTGATGGGGTCATTTAATGTTTGGGGTTAAATAGTCTGAAAATCAAACTTCAGTTCATTAATTACAAAAACATGTTTGGGAATCATTTCACAGGTCCATTGTCTGATGCATCCCTTTAATTTACAGAGGAGACAGACACTGGGCTCCTGAGTTTAAAATGCAGCTTTTTTGAGGTTGTATTTTTCACCAAGTGATTTTTTCTATTCTTACAGCTTAATGTATTTTGACTGGTGCAAGGGAGATGTAAGAATAACACCTCACGTTAGGATGGTTAAACCTACTCAGCACGGGTGGAAATGGCCACAGAGAATTATAGACTTAAATTTCAGGTGGTTATCACACAAAGAAAATATTTCTAGTGCCATGGAATTGATAATTTAATCCTTCTCTGTGTTTGAGTAGCCCTGTGCTGCTCTCAGGTTTGGGATCAATTCTGTTCCATTTTATCCTTGGAAAACGTGATTTCTTGCAGGTTTCCTGTTGCTCCCCATGCAGAGAACAAACTGATTTCTGAAAAAAACAAATAAGTGTGGCCATGTATGTGAAAACAGAAATTGCTGGGGTTCAGCACCTCAGAAATTTTGCCTGAAGGTGCCTTGATAAGGGTTCTCTATTAAATCCCAAGGAGATATGGATAGAATTTAACCTCTGGGCTTGATGAAATGTTTATTCTTGAAGCACAGACACGCAGGCAGAGCAGCCTGAAGAGAAATCAGGTGAGTAATTACGGGGTGACTGAGAATCCATTGCAGGTATTGTTATAACATATAGAATTAATTATTTGTTACAATGACTACCTGTGTTTGGAAATAATACACTTACAGAGAACTCCTCAATCTCTATAAAAATTGTTGACCCCTCCCACAAAACCTAAAGGGTTTAGACAGGAATATGGCTGGAGAACAACAACCACCTGCACGAACAAAGGCACCCAAAGCACTTCTCCTCCAGCGGCCGTGAAAAGGAGGATTTGGAATCCTTTCCTAATGTTCATTCCCCCCGCAGGTGGTGTATGTAACAGCCACGTTCCCCTACATCATGCTGATGATCCTCCTGATCCGGGGCGTGACGCTGCCCGGCGCCTCCGAGGGGATCAAGTTCTACCTTTATCCCGACATCTCCCGGCTCTCTGACCCACAGGTAGGACCCGGGGCTGCATTTTTATTTGTCTCTGGCTGGGAAAAGCTGCAAGAGTTTCTTGGTTTTGAGGCCCGGATACAGCTGGGGAGCTGATGCTGGTTGGAGCTCTGGAGTTGGGGATGGGGCTGTAAAGCCTTATCCTGTGTGTCGGGTGATTTTTTTAATTGGGAACATTTCCTTTGGTTGGTAAATGAGGGCTTCCAGAACCAGTCACAGTTGGTGCTTCAGCCACTGAGGGACAAGAGCGTTGCCACAGGTTCGATGGGGACAAATTTCACTGGGATTTCGCCATTTTGTGGTTTTTTGTTCGTTCCAAATCTGAATCTCAGGCAGAATTAATAGAGAAATTTTTCATTCAGCTGATTGCTGTCTTTATAGCAAAATATACAACTGAGGAGGAAAGAAGTGCTCAGACCAGGATCTCTGCCTGTTCTGTTGTTTCCAGAGTAGAGCAGAGCACGGAAATAATGGATTCAGTTGTTTGGTTTTTTCCCAGTGACAGATGAGTACACTAAAACAGTCATTGGACATCATTTGTGTGATACTGAAGGGGGAAAATGACACAATTTCGACAGAACCTGACAGGTTGCAGACAGCATTTTCCTGGTCTGCTTTGGCACTGTAAATGATGTTATACAGCGTTTCTCCTGAGGCTATTACATTATTAAATGGATCCTGAGAAGGAGAAAGGAAGGAATTTGGGAATATTTGTCAAAATGAATTTTTTTTAATCTGCTTCCTGAAGATGTGTCAGCATAATTTTTTTAAATCTCTGCTTACTTTAAACATGTATTTCATTGCAAAAGACAATAGGGGGGCTCCTTCAGGTAATTCCCTTGAGGCATCTGAAATAGCTGTGATGTTTGCTTTAAGAAGTAATATTTCTACAGGGAAAAGAAACCAAACCAACAAAACAGAGAGAAAACGATTCATTTAAAAGATTGGAAATTTTAGATGAAAATTTGATCATGCCGTGTCGTTCGGACTTGGCAATGTTTGTGTTGTTGTGTGCCAGCACGGCTGGGAAGGGACAGGGCTGTGGAAGCTGCTGTCAGTGCTGCCCGTGGAATTCCAGCTGCACCTTGCTCAGAGGTGGCCTCAGGTCACCTGAGAAATCAGCCCTGGAGCAGAGGGAAGCCAGAATTCTCTGGCACACTCCCAGATATTTGTTTGCACCTCACAAGGGGCTCAGCCTGCAGCGGATCCAGCGATCCAGCCTGGTGCCACCCAGCCCCGGGTGCCCAAACTCCTTTCAGCCAGGACCAGGAATTGTCCGTGGTGTTCCTGTCTGGGCATAGGGGTGGCACTGCTTTGTCCTGCCCAGTTTGAACTGGTGTTTCACCCCAGGGGTGTGGAGCTGGCAGCCATGGGTGCCCCCCGCCTTCCCCAGCAGTGCCCTGGGTGCCCTGGTCCTGTGCCACACCCCGGGCTCTGCTCTGCTTGCAGCATCTGTGAGGAGTCATGGAATGGTTGGGAGGGACCCTGCAGATCACCCAGTGGCACCCCTGCCCTGGCAGGGACACCTCCCACTGTCCCAGGCTGCTCCAAGCCCCATCCAGCCTGGCCTTGGGCACTGCCAGGGATCCAGGGGCAGCCGCAGCTGCTCTGGGCACCCTGGGCCAGGGCCTGCCCACCCTCCCAGGGAACAATTCCTGCTCAAGATCCCATCCAGCCCTGCCCTCTGGCAGTGGGAAGCCATTCCCCTCATCCTGTCACTCAAGGACCTTCTAAAAGGTCTCTCTCCATCTTTCTTGTTGGCCCCTACAGGTCCTGGAAGGCCAAAATTCAGTCACCCCAAACCCTTCCCTTCTCCAGGCCGAACAATCCCAACTCCCCCAGCCTCTCCTGGCAGGAGAACCGAGCTCCTCGCATGAACAGGGGGCATTCCTGCTGCTGAACTTCCTCCCCTTGTCCAGGGCTTTTCCAGAGGCTGCTAACAGGATTTTGCCCTCCCTGTGGATTTCCCACGTGCCGCTGAGGCCCTTGCTCGTGTTTGTCATTGAGGGAGGGCACGCCAGCTTAAGGGGCATTATTGCCAGCTTAAAGGGCATTATTGCCAGCTTAAGGGGCATTATTGCCAGCTTAAAGGGCATTATTGCCAGTTTAAGGGGCATTATTGCCGGTTTAAGGCACATTATTGCCAGCTCCCAGGAGGGTTTCCAGGCCTATTTACTCTCCTGGTGCCACTTGCAGAGAAATACATCGTTGCCATGACAATTTGCAAGGCCCACGGCGCCAGTGGGAGCAGCCTGGAGAGGGCAGAGCACTGGGGACACGCGGGGTCGGTCTGTCTGTCTGTCTGTCTGTCCGTCTGTCTGTCCGTCTGTCCGTCTGTCCCACAGGCGGGAGGCTGGAATGCCTTTTGGGAACGCTTTAAGGAGTTCCTCCTCAGGTTCAGGGAGGCTTTCCCTGACGGGTTCTCGTTCTCCGGTTGTGTTTTAAACACCTTTTAGCAGAAAGCAGATGAAATAAAGTGTGTCACGCCAGAGATGGTGAATGCCAGCGCAGGTGATCAGAGTGTGAATGCTGAATTGCTTGGAAGAATTATCTCTGTGTGGGACAATGCCATTCCACCAAAACTGGGATATGTTGTTGAGAATAATTAATGCAATACTTGGAGAAAGCTTTCAGAGTTATGGGTGCAGCCTCTAGTCACTTTTCAAGAAACAGAGGAAGCTCAGCTCTTCAGGCTTAAAACCAGAATTTGGCACAACTAGATTTATTTTAAAAATAGCCTTTGGTTCAGCTTTAGTGCGACTTTTGGTGGTAATAAGATGGATATATAGACATTCTCCATTTTATGGAAATGTAGAATTTAATGTTCAAACCCACCAATATTTGGACAACTCCTCCCCACTCCATAAACCTCTTGCCAGTTGGTTCTAGATCTTTTTGCCAAGGAGCACCACTGAAAGTACCCAGAGATTCGTGCTTCCAGTTTCCACGTTCACTCATTTCTCTGGAACTACTCCCCAAATAAATCACGTGTACCAGCAGAATTTGTTTTCCTCTTCAGCTTCAGGCCCGTTTCAATAATATTTCGGGGATGGTGCTGGGTGTGCATTAGCAGAGAGGTGCTCCAGCCCCACGGCCGGCTATGTTTACTGGAGATTAAACAAATTACGTTTCTCTTCAAGGCTCACTTCAGTTTGCAGTTCTGGAATCTTTGTTTTCTGTGCCATTTGCATTCCACGGTGGGTTACAGCTTTGTGAGCAGCTATTCATCTCTGCAGCTCCTCTCAGCCTCCAAGGGCCGTGCTCTCCATTCCATGTTTATGTTCTATCTTTCCAGCAGCCCCAATCCTCCCTCTCTGACAATGCCATCTTCTGTCCTGAGCGTGTGTAGAGCTCATCCCAACCACGCTGTGCTGCAGCAGTGGGAGCTGGAGCAGTCTGGAGCTCTGTTTAAGCCTCAGAAATGTTTTGCTTCATCAACAAAAAGGCCTCAATAATCTTCATGCTCAAATTGGCTTGAATACATCCCCGTGCCCTAATCTGGGAGATGCAGGTGCTGTTTGTAGCCAAAATGAGGGATCTTTCCTGAGTTAGAACTGACACAAAAGCAGTGCTGCAGCAAGTTAATGGGATTGTTATGGGGTTTGGGTGCAAGCCTGACTCTGAGTACGGCTCTGGTTGTCCCCTGACACATTTAAGGCACTCAGTACATGGCTGCACTTGTGTGTGGTGCTCTCTGAGCCTTTTTGGGGAAGACATTTGGTGCTTTTTATGGGGATTTTGCGAATATTTGTGCCTGGAAGAGGTGAACTGGGTGAGGGAGGGGCAGGTGTAGCAGTTTGATGGGTCAGGAAGCAGCATTGTGGAAAAACAGACACATCAATTTAACCCCTGCTGAAACAGCAGATTGATAAAATGGGGAGGAAAATAAGAATAAAGTTTTCCTCCTTACTGGATGTTTGTGTGCTAAAAAATGGCCAGGTTGCTGGGGGTTTTTTAATTATAAAAATATGAATTGTTTTAATGAACATATTCACGAGAACATCTGTCAGCACAGACAGAACTGCACATGGATTTCCAGAAACTTGGACAAATTTCCACTTCCATGTGGAAAGAATGCAGGTTGTACCTGGTCTCTGATAAACTCTCACGTGAATATTGAATATGAGGAATGGTACCAGATTAACCAGGTCCAGGAAAATCAGAGCAGTCACAGGTAAATTGATTTTAAATTTCTCAGATCTTCTGTTTGCAAGGGGGAAAATGTTAAAACTGCAATAAGATTTCTGATGGCAGAAACATTTCTGCAATTCTTTGGTAGCTCAGCTGTGAATTCACTTTTAGGCAGCTGGGATGTGCAGGAGACAACTGGGAAATGGCTCCAGAGGGACTTTTCCCATAAATTTCCTCAGCACTGAGATTTGGTTGACTGGCTTGAAGCTCACTGGATTTTCCTGCTTGAAAATCAGCACCCAAGCACGAGTGCACAGCAGTGAGCATCAGCTTAACCTGAAAACCCACCTACTCTGGAGAGATTTTATGCTACAAAGTTCCCTCTCTTCCTTATGTTGCCCTCTGGATCAAAAATTGCTTTTTCCTGTGTGGCATTCAGGCTGTTTTCATGCGTGGTTGTAGAGAAAAAGAGCGTTTTAGTCCATCTGTTTTAGAGAAAACACTTTTCTTCTGGTAGAAAATCACTCTAAAATAAATGTACATCATTTCCCCCCCCCCAAAAATTGTAACTTTTCATCACATTTCTTTAATTTTTGTATTAGCGTGAGTTTATTGTGGTAGTTTTTCCTTCCTTAACATGATTTTACTCTGTTTCAACATATAAATAACAATATAATTTACAAAAGATGCTACCAATGGCTTTCCAATTAGTCTAATTCCAGTATACACAGGTGTGAGGGAATGGACAAGTGTGGAGCTGATATTTCCTTAAATCCTGATCTGAAAACCCAAACTGCAAAAGCATTTGAGAATTTCTCCTCCCTTAACTTTTTATTCCCAACGTTTAGGGATGCTGAGTTGCTCTAGGAAGAAGAAATCAAAGCTTGATTCAGTTTTAGGATTTGCAGCCTTGGAACCCACAATCCTATCGCCACCTCGAGGCCAGTGAGACTTTTCTCCAAGGCAGAGGAAAATCCTCTTTTCTGCCTCTGAAAGTGGAGCAAACTGCAGCACTCAAACACAGATGTTAGGGCTCTGCTTTCTCAAAAAAAAAGGCTGTAAAAGAAATCGTGATGTCATTTTTGGGTGCTTTCATGCTCAGACAATCCGGGTTGATGGGCAGGGGATTTCAGACCTGTCCTGCTGATCCTTACAGTGGAAACCTTGGAATTTTCAGATGTGGGCAATGAAATCATCTCTGATGGCTGGAGAATTTTGGATGCTTTTATCATCTTTGAAATGTGACAGGTAATGATCTTAAGAGTCTTTTCCAACCTTAGTGATTCCAGCATTCCCCCAGGGAGAAACTTGCAGTGTAAAGAGAAGCTGCTCCATGGGATACATTCAATATTCGATGCTGAGTTTTTAAGGACAGTACTTGGAAAAACAGTTCAGAGACAGGTCACACATCCCGAATTTTACCAGGTTTTTAACAAATTAGTCAGTGAATCCTTCAATGATTTACTGCATTTTTGACTTTTTTAATAAGCGTTTGGGCAGGAATTAAAAATAAAATTAACTGGGAAAAAATAGTAGCGATGAGAGGAGGAAGATGCCCAGGTCCTGTCACACTGGTGCAGTCCTGCTAGTGACTATGGAATTTACTCTTCTTCTTCCTCCAACTTTCTTCCCATTCCCTGGATTGTTTCCCTCATCAGGTATTCACTGTCTGAACCAGGTGTGAGCTGCAGTGAATTAAAACAGGAGTGAAAGCCAGAAATCCACACAAAGGCTGCAGGGATGGAAATCCTCAGCCGAGTTTATGACCTGTGTAACTACAACTCCCCCTTTACATGGAACTAGAAGAAAACTAAATTTCAAACTCTTCTTTCAGTGAAAGGAACCGCCTACCCAAACTTTTCAAATTTAAACTGGGAAAAGAATTAATTCTTCTCCGAGTCTGCTGTTTGCACCATCGTTACAAATCACTGAGGTTTGAAATTGTAAGGAAAGTAAAGGATGCTTAGACGCAGCATGATGCCTGGAGATATTTTTCCTACAGTGCACTTTATAACCTCCCCAGTAAGGAATTATTTAATTTAATATGTCCTGCAGGTTCTGCATTACAAGTTGTTTACGTGGCTTTAAAGAGTGGGGAGAGCAACAAATCCCAAACGCGGTAAAAGGCGTTTAACAAGGCCAGAACCACTCTGGGCTGGATGCCCCATTTTCCCCAAACCAGCAAACCTGGGAGCACACTTCATTTCCCTGCTCCAAGGCAGCTGCACCCCGTTCTCCAGCAGGAATCTGGGCTGGGAACACCAGAAGGGTTGGATGGAGACATCCAGGGGCTTCTGCTGTGACAGAAAATGCCTCTCTGGGGTGCATGGAGCAGCTTGGTGTTGGCTCACCACATCAGTTTCTATATTGCACAGATATTTGGGGTGTGTTTAAGTGCAAAAGTTTCGTGTGCATATAAGTGGAAAGGTTTGGGGTAAATTTAAGAATTCTGAGTGAAAGGCTCGATCTCAGTTCCCTACACAAACTTTTGGGGTGTGTGAGTGAACACAACTCGTGGCTCGCCAGACAAATCTGGTTTATCCAACAGCATGATGTGGTGACTGTTCATTGATGGAGCAAATGTGCTTTTCGAAGTCCAGTTGTTGCTCTGGGGTGTTGTTTCAAGCCCTGAACAAATAATTTGCCTCCTTCTCCCCATGGTTTCTCCCTGTGTTTCTTGCTCTTGCTACACAAGCTGAGCAGGCAGCAGCAGGTTTGGGCAGTGAGAGGAGACTTGTTGAAAGCCCCTCAATTTTGGAAAGTCGGGCTCATTTCGGAATTTCTCTGAGATTTCTGGGCCACAGGGAATCTCCCCCAGCTGTCCCTGCAAGCCCTTAGCAGCCCTGGCAGTGGAGAGGCACCATCTGAGTTTCAGAGAGGCTTTAATTGCACTTTAATATCAGATTTTATGGCTGGTGCAATGTGCCACTGGAGGGAGACAGGATCCACACATTAACTCGGAGTACGGGCATGACAGCCAGAGATTTCCCACTGCTTTCATGATGGAACCTGAAAAGAAATCCTAGAGAAACTTAAAGAGGCTTTATTTTTTGCCTGAATTGGAACATTTAAAGGATTACAAATAATATCAGTGACTTCACCCTGTCGGCTGCTTTAGAAGCCCAGCCTCCTAGCAGGGAAAAGCTGCTGTTAAAAATACATGCTTCAGATTAAATTAGGAATTAGTAAAATAAAATGCTAAGTGACAGATGGATATTAATGAGGAAATAATAATAAGGGAGCTTGCACACAGTGGGGAGAGGCAGTAGGGGAAGTAAATAAATATTCTGTGCTATTTCTGTGACACGAGTGGGTTTGTGGCACCACATAAATAGAAGTGCTGGAAAATACAGAGTTATTTTAAGAATTGCTAGTAGGATTCTTCTTAATCCCATTATTCCAGAGGAATGAGAGAAAAAAGAAAAATATAAGATTATTACACTGGAGGAATGACGTGCTGCTCGCAGAAAATCTGGAACTTGCTGTTTAAAAAGTTGAGTGCTCCTAAAGATTATTCCTTCAAAAAAACGCTTTCTAATCCCCCTGACGTTTCTGAAACTCTTTTTCATTTCCATCCCAGAACTGGAGTAACAGTTGAATTCTCAAAATAACCCAGCAGGAAGAAGGCTGGGCAAAAAAGGAGAGGGTGCACCCCACAAACCTGCCCTGGGAGAGGTGCCAGGCTCTGGGGTGGGTGTGAGGCTGGAAAGGAGCTTCCCTCAGGATTTACTGCCACGGTTTTGGTCTCCACTGACATTTGTGTGACATTTGTGCTTGTAGATGGGATTTATGTACATTGCTGCCTCTCCCTTCCCTGTGGATAAAGCAACTCCACTGTGTTGGTGTGGGGTTGCCTTAGGCTGGTGAATTATTTGTTGGATTATTGTCCCACAATTTCAGTTCTTCACCTACCACTGCACAGCTGTTTCTCCTTTCTGCTCGATAAAACACACACAGACACATCCACACTGATGTTACATCAAACTGCCCATGAAATAAAGGCCAGGATGAGAAATCAACACGTTCTCCTAATTTCAGTTTTGTCTGTGGTTCATTGTGTGATTTCCTATTCTTTCCTCTGAAAGGAGTTTTAAAAAGATAAATTTCCACGTGTCAGCGTTATATCCCAGCAAACTTTGTAATACAGGAATTCCCACAGAGGTCATGGATATTTTAAGGGAAGTCTTCAGTCTCAGTTTCCACATGTGAATGGATTTTCCCGTGTGGGTGTTTATAGGCAGCTGCTTTAAAAACAGGCTCAGTAAACTCAGCTCTCCCCAGGATTTCCCCCAGAACCCTGGCTGCAGGAACAGCTTTTGATGTGATGCCACTGGGGAACAGGGGCAATAAAATGAGCTTTGCCCCACCAGGGCCAACCCCACGCTGCTGCTGCTGCAGTTTGGGTTTGTAAATGAGGAAAAAGAAGAAAATATTCGGGTGGCACAACCAGAGAGGGAATGAAATGCAAGGAGAAAATGTGGCACAGACCTGGCAGGAAATGGGTGCAGTTTGGGGTAAGGGTTCACTGGTTTCTCACTTGTTTGTGGTCAGTTCCAGAGAACACTTGGTTCAAGAAGTGCTCCCTGAAAATTGGGAGATGGGATCTGGTTCTTGGTGACTGCACTCACGTTCTGTGTTATTTTATTATTATATTATATTTTCTGATATTTTGGCAGAACAAACAGAAAACATTTCCCACAGACCAGAGCTTTAAAAAGTATTTTTATTTTAAATATTTCAATATTTTATTTTTACTTATTACTACATTTTGAGGTAAATCTTGTTCAGGAATTAAAAATCAAACACTTCATTTAAAAAAAAATGGAGAAAAAGCATTTGGCTTCTCAAAATAACCTTTCAGTTTTTGGCCAAGTGCTTTTATGTTTCAAACAAATTTGCAAATAAAATTAAATTGAAGCTTTGTTCTTCTGCAAAATGAAACATTTGATCACTGTCAGTACTTTAGTAGCCCCAAATGTCGAGAAGCAAGGTCCTGCACGCAGTTTCTAAATGGCATTTTTTTATCCTGGCGCTTCTTTTGTCTTGATTTTAGTTTTGCTTTACGTTTTTGCCAGCTCTAAACGCAAAGTTTTCCACTGCCCAGCTCTCTTGAAAAAGGCCCAGGCTCCCAGCAGAATTCCAGTGAATGTTGAGTGGCTTGTTTACTAAAATTCGCCAGCTGGGTGTACAGCTCCTGCCACTCTGAAAACAACTCAGGCTTTTAAAACGCTCTAAATCCCTCGGTGTAAAATAATAAAACAACATGGGGACTCTGGGGGACGCTCACAAAAAGCTCCAGGGAGAGCTGGTACTTTCCCAGCCCAGGGGGCTCCGGGAATTTTTGTCCAGCCATGAAGGTGAGCAGAACAGAGGTGGGAAATGATGGCAGCACTGAAAAATGCAGAGGTGGGAAGCAGCCCTCAGGGAGTTTCTGTCTTATGAGGGCAGAAAATGTGGCAGAGAGAAGGGATTATGAATTAAAATGATCTGTTTGGTAATTTGGTCTTCACAAGAAAGCGGGCGAGGTGCTCCAGGGTCACCAAGTGGAGCAGGACTGGTTCTTCCAGCGTGGGGAGGGAAAGGTGTCTTGGAGGTGTGGGTTGGTTCCCCACCACTTTCATCAGTCCTGGAAATTCCTCTCTGCCCTGGAGCACTTGGAATGCCCAGGAGCCAGAGCAGAGACACCTTGGCTTGAGTGGATCAGGCAGAAATCAAATAACTCAGTTTGCTCTCTTGTGCATTTTGACACTGGCCTGGCAATGATTTTCAGTACAGGCAGATCACTGCTGAATGTATTTCTGTATTTCTAGAACTCCACTTACCTGCAGATTTTTAAGATGTTTCGTTTTTAAGTAGTTTAGGTGGGTTTTGTGTTTGTTTTTTTTTTTTTATTTCATGCTCTGGCTTAAATTTTTACTTTAGTTCCTACAAGTAAAAGTAAGAGAGGAGTGGTATTTCCAAAATACAGATTTGAAGAATGCAACACTGAGCTGGCAGCAAGTAAGGAAGGAGAAGAAATAAACCAAACCGCAGTCCCTCTGTCCTTTTCCATCCTGTGCGGGGAGTGCTGTAGGTTGGAGGGATCAGACAGAAGCCAAAGGTCCTTCCTGAGGAGGGGGAACGTGCAAGGAGTGATTCTGAGGGACAGACACGACCCCAAGGATGTTTTTGGGTTGGAACCACCCCAAATCAGCTCTTAGAACACTTCAGATAAGCCTTTGGAGCAAGCCCAGGACATCAGCAGCGCTTTGTTTGTTTTCCTAATTAACTTCTCCCAGACAAATCTGTCACAGGGAAGAGAACACAAGCTTGTGCCTGAAGGTCTAAACCAAATTTGCATTATTAATTTGTCTATCTCCATCCTCCTTGTATTTATTCTTAAAATTTCTCTGGGGAGCTCATTCTGATTTTTTCTGTCTGGGTGCTGTCAGTAGCTCCTTACCCAGGAATGTGAGATTCCCAAAACTTGTAACTGAGAACAACCACAAATCCCAATGCCCCTTTTCTTAAAAAAACAAAATTAATTCTTAAAATCTTGGAGATTGATTGGACAAATTGTTGCTCTGAGCTTGCTGGAGTAATCTCAGAGATTCTTGGCACGTAATCCTGGATGGGTGCCGAGCTCTTGGGTTGGTTCCAAGCAAATTCCAGCCACCATTCACCAGCAATGAACTGCGAGGCAGAGGCAGCGGGGCCACCCCGAGTTATCTCTGCAGGCACAGAGCTGGGGCTGTGCTCATCCACCCACAGAGTCCCCGTGGTCCCTGTCCCTCAGGTACCACCCTGTGCTGGTAAAGGCACAGTAAAGGAAACTCTCACACCCGCTAGGTTCAGCAGAAAGAGGGAAAAAGAGGGACTTTATTCACATTTATCATACTTTATAGGGTTCTCAACTCCACAAGGGATTGGAAGACATGTCACTTCCTCCTCAATCCCACTGGAGAAAAAGGATGCTCATCAAACTTTCTCTTATCACAAAAGGAATGAAAAACAGAAAAGACGGTTAAATAAACATTGGCCATTATTTACATGAAACTGTGTGGAAATTCTCTGACTCCAAGGCTAAAACAGAAGGCTTAGCAAAAAACAGGGCACCACTACCCCAAATTCCATCCTGGTGTGGTTTTATACCCTCGATAGCTGTGCTTGTGGAATTCCCACCGTAAGAGCTGGGAGTGTGGGGAAAGATGTGGTAAAGCTTAATTTAGTTGTTCCACAGCTTTATACCATGCCAGAGTTGATGGCTGCTGCTTGCTCAGTGCCTTCGTTGTCAGAATTTGAGGATGAGGCTACAGAAAAAAAGGAGTTTGTGTTTGTGGTTGTGGAGTCTTAGAGGCTGCAGTAAATAAACATATAAGGTTTTGTGACCTACATTTCAGAGGAGGGCACCTCAGTGAATTCTGAACCCGTTCCCTGCCTGTGCTGCCACAGAATCCATCTGCTGAGGGTTCAGTGGTGAGGGGGCCTGGGTGGGTTCCCACCTTTGCTCCCCAGAACTGCTCTGACCGAGGCAGATGAGTGATGGTGGAGCTCATCTGGGTTTGCTGTGCTCGGAGGGGGCACAGCCATCCACCCTGAGGTGGTGTCTGCAGGCATTTGTTGGGTTTCCATCTCTGGGTGCTCCTTGGGGTGTCCTGGACCTGTTGTGACCCGGCCAGGGCGTGTGGCAGGGGTAGGAGAGGTGCTGGGATTCCCAGGCTTCCTGTGGGGACAGTGGGAAGAGCAGGCCACCTTTGGAGAGCATTCCCACGGCGTTGTGCTCCAGCCATTCGAACTGGGATGCATTTTAACCACATGGATTAAAATTGGGATTTGTTGCCATAATCTTTCCACGAACGTCTGGTTTTGGCAACAATAAGAAAAGGACAGTGGGTGACCTCTGCACTGGCTGAACACGTTTCTGTCATGTATTTATAGCTAAATAAGTACCCCTTGTAGCTAAAGTGAAAAAATGGCTTTGTTTCTGTCTTGGTAGTAATTTGAATCCTTTCCGCTCTATTAAATGGTATTAAACAGAAGCTGACGGTTCTCAAGTGAAAAAGAATGTTTTAATAAAGTGGTTAATGCTCTAGGTTAACTGTAGGGCTTTTCACAGTTTTCTGGGCCAGTTTTTGCTGGGTTAGGATGGGATTATCCACGTCTGTAGCTTTGAGGAGGGCTGAGTGACTGAAATGGGATTAAATTAGAATAACATTAAATACTCTCTTACTGTCCTTTCGGATTGTTGACCCACATTGCCAGCACCAATATTAGAAGGAATGCATTGCCCCAGATTTCATTTCTCTGTTTTGAGGTTACTTTAGAAAAGATAATTAACTTTTAATTGTGTCTTTAGTATTTATTCTGCCTAAGCACTCGGTTTTTGTTATGCTTGTGAAGGGCAATATTGAGACTGTTCTGTGGGCAGCATGAAATCAATGCTGCCTTCAATTAAGCATTTCCTTGTGTAAGAGAATGGGGGGTCAGAAGTTGTCACTTGGCCTTTTTAATGGGTTTATTAAACACGGAGGGATTTTCTAGAGGCATTTCTGTTAAATTAAAAACATTTCCCCTTTTTTCTTTTGGTTTTTCGGCCGTAAATTGGGTTTTTTAAATAAATCAAATCTAATAGAGTTACTTAGTGGATAATAACTGGAAGCTGGGCTACGGTTTTGGTGGTATTGTAGAAAATTGAGTCTTTGGAGTGGCTGCTCAGAGATTTGCATTTCTTTGTGCTGCTCATTAAAGAGCAGTGTAGGGCACTATACACCCAGCAGTCACTGGTGGGTTTTTTTTTGTGAAAAAGCAGAAAAAAAAAAGGAAAAAAAGTTTTTACACACTGTCAAACCTGGAAATGGAGCACAGCCCTCCTGATCCCACAGCCAAGGCACCATTCCCTGTTTGGGTGGCACTCAGCCAGGAACTCAGGAGGTCCTCCTGGAACCCTGCCTTGGCTTTGGCAAAAGTCTATAAAAACGGAGATGTAGTGGGTTTAGAAAAACACAAAAGAATGCGCTTTTTCACACAATGAATGACTAAATGGTGGAGCTCGCTGCTAGAGGATGTGGGAGGCTGAAAGTATCAATTAATTCAATTAATCACGGGTGGGCCAATTGCGAGCTGTTAAACACAAGAGTCCAGATTTCACTTGGGGTTCTGGCTGCTTTCTGTCCAGCTTTCTCTGGGAGGTTCCCTGTCCTGGGGTGTCCATCCTGCAGGGCAGTCTCTGTGTCCCTGCTGTAAAAGAAGGTGAAGCAAAAGGCAGCAGGTCAGAAAATTCTTGTTTGAATAGGACCCAAAGCAGGTTCAACCAGAACAGGTTGTTCAGGGCCACGGGATCACTTAAGTTGGAAAAGAGCTTTAAGATCATCAAGTCCAATGATAAACCCACTGCCACTCCCCTAAAGTCCATGTCCAGCCAGGTTCTGAGCTCTCCAAGGATGGTGACTCCACAATTTCTCTGTGGGCAGCCTGTGCCAGGGTTTGACCACTCTCTCTCTAAGTTTTTCTTAAATTTAAATGGGATTTGCTGTGTTTCAGTTTGTGCCTCTTGTCCTTCTATCAGCACCACTGAGGAGACACTGATTCCCTGTCCTTTAGTCACTCCCACCGGGTATTTATTTATACACATTTATTTATACACATTTATTTATACACAAGAATCCCGAGTCTTCTCTCCTCTAACCTGAGCACTCCCAGCTCTCCACCTCTGCTTTCATGTGAGATGCAACAGTCCCTCAGTCTGGAGCCTTCACTGGGCTCCAGTAAGTCCCTTTTACTCCTGCACTGGGATCTCAGCACTGAACTGGTGCTGTTTGGCAGAGGAAAAGGATCTCCCACCTCCCTCAGGGTGCTGGGAACGCTCCTCCTCATCCTCAGCCCAGGATGCTGCTGGTCCTTGCTCCAGGGCTCGCTGTTGGCTCGTGGTCAGCTTGTCCCCCAGGCCCTTCCAGGAGGTTGTTCCCTAGAGATTTTTCCAGCAGTGACTTTCTTACACCACAATTGCTCAAGTTTCTAAAGAGCTTTTAGTGACAGGTTTTTCCAAAGTGTTTCCGAATATAAAACCAGGCTTCCTTCACCTTCAACCACGTGGTTGCTGCCCACTTAAAAAAACCCTTAGGAACAATAATCCCTCTTGGCGGGGTTTATCTTTTTTGTTTGCAGTTTCTAAGCTTTACCAGCAGCTTCTGTCCTGTTTCCAGTTCCAAGGGTAGAAGACACAGAAGGCGCAGGCTGTGGAGAGAGGGCAAGATGAGCTCTGTGCTGGTAGCACTACAGAAACTCCTCTGGTTCCCTCATTTTCGAAATGCAGCTGCCAGTGGCACTGTTCCAGCAGCTGGGCCAGGCTCCAGCGTGGAGGTGCCCACCCAGGGCACGGTGCCAGGGTGGCTGAGAAGGGAAATCTGCTCCTGTCCTGCGGGCAGGGCCACGCTGCCGACTGCAGCTCCGTGTAGGGGATTGCTCTGAGCAGGAAGATGCTGTGGTAATATTGCAGCAGCTAAGCCGTGAGAACCCAGACTTGGTATTAGAAATTCTCAGTGGAAGATGCGTGACATCTCAGGCCTAGAAGCTGATAGAGTGTCCTTGAATCTAGGAAAGATGTATCCATAGAAGTACACGGAAGACAGGATGATACAGAGAACGGATAGGAGCATGAAAAGAGATATAGAGAGCACAAAGAAGCATAGAATAGCACAAAGAGCCATAGAACAAAGAAGCATACAATAACACAAAGGGCTATAGACAGACAATGTTGGCTTCAGGCCTGGGAAAGCAGGGTAGATTTTAACAGTTTCATATTGCTAAATTACAACTCAAGGTGCAGATATTAAAAATATGACAATCGCGCTGCTTTGCTCAACCAATCACTAATCATTTCATAGATATAAGCAGAGAGCAATAACCAATGGAAACAATGCTGTAAGCGCGTGAGAACTTTGCTTGAAACTATATCCATGAGCCTTTTGTAGTAATAAACGAGTAACGTGCATAAAATCACATGGATTCGTCCTCGTTACTCCGGGGCCGATTCTCTCCGAGGGACCCTCACGATAGCTCCGCTCGCCTTCGGGCTCGGGTGGCTTTTGGCAGCAGCTGGAGCTGGGAGCTGTGCTCTGGGACTGCTCCCCTGCTCTCCACGCAGGCAGGAGACACGGAGAGTTCCTCCCCAGCACCTGCTGACTGCAGGCTCTGGCAGCAGGGGCTGTGTGAGCAGAGACTGCGGGCAGGAGAAAGAGAACTCAGGCTCAATGCCATCTTCCCCAGCACGGAGCAAGGGAGGGATCTGATCCGATCTGAGGAAGTGGCAATGAAATGTTTAGTGCACCCCAAGCAGCCTTTAATGCTGGAGCTGCTGCTGCAGAAAATGTGAGAACAAAGAAACTAAAAAAATATATAAACGTGTGTGCCGGTGAAAGCACAATAAAGACACTCTCACACCTGCTAGGTTCAGCAGAAAGGAGGGAAAAGAGAGAGTTTATTTACATTTGACATATTTTATAAGATTCTCAACTCCACCAGGGATTGGAGGACATGTCACTTCCTCCTCAATCCCACTGGAGAAAAAGGATGCTCAGCAAACTTTCTCTTATCACAAAAGGAATGAAAAACAGAAAAGATGGTTAAATAAACATTGGCCATTATTTACATGAAAGTGTGTGAAAGTTCTCTGACTCCAAGGTTAAAACAGAAGGCTTAGCAAAAAACAGGACAACAAACATGAAGGACACATTTCAGGGGAGCTGTTTCCACCGGGGCTGGTCTCGCCCTGGACTCCCAGTGCCTGTCACATCCTCATCCAAGGAATAAAGTGGAGGTGTTGGAGTTCACTGCAGGATGCAAATCGGGGAAAAAACTCTATTATTGGTGTGCAAAACCAGGTCACTCCCAGATATCCCCTGACAAAACTCTCCATTTTTTTACCAGCAGTTAAGGAGGTGTTGGCTGCATACCCAAAGTCACAACCAACACCTCCTTAGGGTCACCTCAGGGCACGCAGGGGCCTTAGCAGGGAATTTCTCTGTCTTTGTGACAGTTTTTCCAAGGGGAGAGTCTCCGTGTAAGTTTATTTTTCTGTATTTTCTCCATCTGTCCTCATACCCCACTGCCACCTTCAGGGATCCTCGGGCAGTCAGGGAATTGTTTTGTCCTCTGAGAGATTTCTGAGGGGAGCAAAGCTCTGATGAACACAGCTAAGTTTTGGTGAGACAAACTTTGATTTGCTGCTTAGAAAATTTAAATCTATTCCTGCAGGCTGTTTTTTATTTAGATGATTATTTATAATACATGCATTTGATTATTCCAACCCAGCTCAGTTTTAAAGCCTTTAAAATGTAAGAGATGAGTAATTTTTTTTAATTTTTACTTTGCATATTGTCTCCTCAAGCCCATAATTTGCCAAATGCTACATTAGAGTAGTAGAATATATATATATTATATAAACTCTTCACGTATTTAATTTAGCTTGAGAAATATTTCTGCAAGTGAAAGAAGCCAATAAAGCAGTCTTTTAGTTGCATTTCTTGTTGTCATGAATTCCAGTTCTGTAAAATCTCACAAGGTAAAATCCAGGCCCCTGGAAATTGACACCAAAATTTCCTTTGAATTTTGTGCCTTAACAACGCAGAAGCTTCACCTGTTTGAAATGCAGAAATGCAAAATTTTTAAGCACTCAGTAGTGAGGCAGCAGATTTTTTTCTCTTCTGAACATCCCTTTCTTTTTTCTGTTTTTTAAAACTGCACAGTGGTAAATGTCAATTTATCTCAAACAGAGAAATTTGCACGTGCTGAATTAAACATTAAAGATGTTCGAGGTGAAATATGGAGCTCGAGGACCTGAAGAGGTCTGGGATCTTTAGGACTCACTGAAAATCCCTGGGGATTCCCGAGGAGCAGGAAAAACCCCAGTGGAGTGGTTTTCACTGCCCATATAAGCAACGGAGAGAGAAGAGGCTCCTCTGAAGGGAGGGAACTGCAATATTTTGGGGAAAAAACAATGTTTTTGATGTGTGACCTTGTTTGGTGGTGCAAATGGTTTGTTCTGCAGGCAGGAGTTCTGTGTTCCCAACATAAACTGAGTCCACTCGGGGAGGATCTCTCGGTAGCAGATATTTATACAAGGTTTGGGCTGTTTTCAATAAAAGGAAGGATTTAAAATCAAATCATCCTCATGCTTCTATAACTCCATTTTCTTCTGTTTAGAACTGTTCTTTTAAAATCCTTTGTTGGAAGTTGAGTTCATAGATAAGGATTCTTAAGGTGGCTTAAGAAGAATCCTCGAGAATTTTTATTTTGAAAGGAGTTAGATTAAATAACATTTCAACTGATGTTGTATAACCCAAGCATAGCTTCCTCTTCATTTCTGAGTGGAGCCTTTGCTTAATGATTCATGACCAAAACATTTCCCTTTTGCAAATGCTTCCAAAATCAGGGCTGAATGCTGTGTTTAGGACCTTTAGTGGTCCTCAGGCTTCAAGGATGCTGAAGGAGAAACTCAGGAGAGTAAGAAGAGTTAACAAAAAAGCCACTGGAGAAGGGTTTTTGTCACTGGGATATTTTGGTCGAGCAGATCTGTGATAGAAATTTGATATCTTGACGTGATCAGCTTGGTGAGAGGAGATGGAACCCCACCACTTTTGCTGAATCTCCACTCTCCCCTTGAAAACCAAAAAACCAAACTCACCCCAGAGCCCTGCCTCCTGGCAAGTGCCACTCAAATGGGATATTTGAGGAAAAAAGGCCTTACACCCATCTTGGTTTGGATTCAGAGCAGTGCAGAAATTAATCAGGGTCACCTCTCCCACCAGTGCCTCGATGGAATTGAGTGTAAATATTTGGAGGCTGCCATGAGTGCCTGGTGGTGGATGTGGGAGCTGCCAGATCTCTCATCCTGAGAGCACTTGTTGGTCGTGTTTCAGTAAAGGGGAATATTAATCAGCACCCTCGTTTTAAAAATTAGTTGTCTGCGCTTCCTGCATTTATTATTAAAAAAATTGAGCATCTTTATTTATCACGTATAGGAAATGACATTAACAGGCTGCCTAAAAGACCTGGTAAATTCTGGTGTCTCTGGGACACTGAAAATACATTAAATATATGTGGAAATATATGAAATATGAAAAAATAAAGGAAGGCAATGGTTATTCTTTGTGCTTTTCCATATCATACACTGACTGAAACAAAAATTCTTTTATTTCCAACTGCCTGAAGCTTGACAGAGTGAAAATACAGGAGAAGGCAAAAATTTTGATGCTTTTAAGGCAAGAGGGCTCCCCAGCAAACTGGACCATGGGGACGCTCAGCAGGCAGTGATTTTATCTTTCCAGAGGGTGGGATGATTTTCCATACCTGAGAACTCACGGAACATCCCAGAGGAACAGCACAGAGCATCCTCCTGCCCTAAGCTCGTGCATTGAGAGAAATGAGTCTGTGAGGAAAAAGGTGCTGCTGCCCAGAGATGTTGGGATTTAAGGATGCTTTGCCCCTTATCAATACCTTTCAAAAAGAGATCTTGTGATTAACTATTGATACCTTTCTAAAAATGTTTCCAGCTCTCCAGATTCCCAAATTTAAGCTACCAATCCACTGAAGACAACTTTCATTTCCTGTTGCTCAGACACAGAAGAACTGTCTGAGATACCTGTTTTCCCCCCTAGAAATTGTGTTATCATAGGGACATGAAGGTTTTTATATGAAATATAAAATGTTTTATTGAATATTTTATGAAATATCTCTGGGATATTCCGTGTGCCTTATACTGCCAGGTATCTCCTTCCACATGCTCCAGAGTTAAACTGGCGGAGAACTGGTACATATTTCAAGGGATGTGAATCCTGCCCTCTGAAAATGCTGGCGGGGAAGTGAATCCAAAGCCTCTGGCCTCTTCCCTGTCTCCTCTTCTGGCTGCTCCTCCACCAAGGCAACCAAAATGCCCCTAAATTTTGGATTAAGGAGTGCAGGAAAGCAAACCAGTCTCACAACAAACACTATTTGGTTGTCCTGTTTTTTGTTAACCTTCTGAATTGTAACCTTGGAGTCAGAAATTTTCACGCACTTTCATATAAATAATAGCCAATGTTTACATAACTGTCCTTTTTGGTTTTCATTCCACTGTGCCGAGGGAAAAGTTTGACGAGCATCCTTTTCCTCCAGTGGGATTGAAGAGGAAGTGACACGTCCTCCAATCCCTGGTGGAATTGAGAAATCTATAAGGACGAGAAATGAAAATAAACTCTCTCCTTTTCCTCTTTCTGCTCAACCTAGCAAGAATCCATCTCCTCTCTTGTGTCCTATAGCCACGCTATTTCCCTCGTGAAAAGCAGTGAGAGGGAGGAAGGGAATTCTCCTGTACATCCCTGAAGGACCCTGGTGCTTTGCTGCCCTGCCTTTGGTGCTTTGCTGCCGCAGGAACGCGCGGCTGGGGCGGCTCCGGTGCCCAGGAAGGTCCTGTCCCAATTTCACTGGGTGGTACTCGGCTGGCAAGCAGCCCCTGGGGAAATTAGCATCTCAATGCTGGTAAAAGTGATCCCAGCTATAGCGTCGGGCTCCAAAGGCAGCAATGAATAAACAAAACTCCGCGTATTTAGGTCCTGCTTCTCCCCAGTTTCCATTCTCCCAGTGAATGTGCTGCTTTCAGCCCTCTGGAAGTGACATTAGCAGAAGGTAGGAGAGAGACTGCCTAGCAACCCACAGAAATCCCAAAGAGAGGTGGAAAGGAAGTGATTTTCGTGTAATTATTCAGCCCCACAAAAGCTGTTGTCAGGTAGACACCAGAAACATAGCTGTTTTATTCTTCCCCTAACCTACTTTGAATCTTTTGAGAACCACTACCATTAAAGAGAGGGGAAAAAGAGCTTAATTCAGCCATTTTCTGCCTGGCCGTTTAAGTGCTGTTTTCCTGCTCTAATGAAGGCTCTGCTTTCAGAAGCTGTGTTGTTTAGAAAGCCCTGGGTAGTAAACTTCAGAAACAAACTCGCCCCTGGATCCAAAACGCACCATTTTCGTTGCTGCTGCCCCACAATGCTCAGCTCATATTTTGTTTGGGTTTAGTTCCCCATTTAATGGCATTTCCCACTGAGTTGAGAGAGATGAATTTATTTTTTTTTTTCCAAGAAGGCATTTGGGGACAGGGGCCAGGGGCCAAAAAGCTTATTTATTTTAGGAAACGTGCTTGGTGCCAGGCTGCTTGGATCCAGTGGGTTTTTTCCTGTATTTTCTTCAGCCAGGCACCCAAGCTTTGCCCTCAGCCACGACTCCTTGGAGCTGAGGCTGCTTGGAGGTAACTGAGGGATATTTTCGTGCTATTCTGGCCATCTGGACGAGCCTGGAGGAGCTGAGCTTCACTTGTCCAGCATCACACCCCCAGCTTTGACATCAGTGACTGGCAGAAGCGTCACCACTCCAGGCAGCCCGAGGCGCATCTTCAGTGCATGCTCTGGTTTATATCCTGATTTTTCCACATTCACACTGCTAGCACAGGTTCAATAAATGCAGAGAGGATGGCAGACATTGAAAGCTTGCTTTTAAGGGGCTGTGTTCACTGGAAAATAACTGTATCAGAAGTAAGCTGTACCACTGCTGAAAGTGTATCTGTTGAGGCAGCGACATCCAGAGTCGTTTATTGTGAAGAGCATCCCAAAAATTCTCAGAGCTTTAACCTGTGTCTGTATCTAAAGTAATATTCTGCTTTAAAATTGTATTCTAACAGTCTGTTTTACTCACTGGGTGTTCCAAGATTCGACTTCCAAGTGGAAAACTGTATTTTTGTACTCAGCACGAAAGGTTTTCATTGGGACCCCGGGGATTAAATGGTTTTAATTTTGTGAAATAACTTTTTTTTTGGTCTGATTTCCAAACCCAAAATATCTTTTAAATTGACCCTGTTGAGAAGATTTGTAAGTTGTCTTTATCGAAAAAACCTAAACATGAACAAAGACTACTTTCTAGTCAAATATCAAAAACTCCACAGGTACCATAACTGTGTTGACAACGTGGGAAAATTAAAATAATAAAGTTTATTCCTCCCGGTTTGATTTTGCCTGCAGGATTGATAGGAAGGAGATAAAATCAGTGCACTGCTAGTCAGGGATGCAGGCAAGGGATGGATTTACTCACTTTGAACATCTGCAGCCCCCAAGAGTTTGGGTTATTTTGCAGATGGAGCAGAACCTTGACCTCTGTTCTGTATTTTGGCAGCTGCCCAGCCCAGACACCCACGGCTGAGTTCTGTGTTCGCTGCTGTTCACGAGAAAATTTCACTTGATTGCAAGAGAGTGACTGGAGAGCAAATGCAAACGGGTTCATTTTGTTTCTCCTGCCCTGCCCCGGGGTTTGGGGGGATGGCAGTGAGCTGTGCCTCGACTTGAGGGGTGTGGGAAGTGTCAAAAGAAGCAGCCAGGTGTGGATCTGATGCCTTCCTCCTCTTTTTTTTTCTATTTCTCATCCCATGCTCCCTTCCTCCTCTCTTTTTTTCTATTTCTCACCCCGTGTTCCCTCCTGCTGCCACACCAGCACTGTGACGTGGTTGAATGTTCTTCATGATGAGAAAGTCAGGAAAAAAAGTCACTTTGCTGGGATAAGATCAGAGGTGAAATGCTCAGTCCTCCACTGCTGCCTGTGCTAACATTATTCCTGGAAATACATTGATGCATGGACATAAAGATGGGACTTGTGGCAGAGGAGTGTAATAAAATGCAATTTGGGGAATGATTCTTTTCACTGCACTGCTGTGAAGGCACTCTGCAAGCAGCAGAATAATTTTTAGTTTCCTGGTGTCACCAGAAGTTCATCTTGGGGATAAAACCGTGCTTTGTTGGAGAGACCTGGGATCTGAGGCTGGGAAAAGGAGATGTGTCTGGGAAAACATAATAAAGATGCTCTCACACCTGCCAGGTTCAGCAGAAAGGAGGGAAAAAGCAACTTTATTTACATTTGTCACGTCTTATACAATTCTCAACTCCACAAGGGATTGGAGGACATGTCACTTCCTTCTCAATCCCACTGGAGAAAAAAGATGCTCATCAAAGTTCTCTTATCACAAAAGAAATAAAAACCAGAATAGTTAAATAAACACTGGCTATTTTTTACATGAAACTGTGTGAGAAAGAATCTGACTCCAAGGTTAAAACAGAAGGCTTTAGCAAAAACCTGGGCAACAGGAGTGTTGTAAATAGCAAATAGCCAGCTCGCTGTGTGGGGACCTTCAGCAAGGCCAGGAGATCCAGGTGGGATCTGTTTCTCCCTGTGAAGGTTCCCAGCTCGAGCACCTCGTGGTTGCTGAGGTGGCAGCAGAAATCCCCCCTGGTTTCCAACCCCAGGTGTTCCAGCCGGGCACTGGAAGCAGCTGGAATCATCCCCTGAGAGGAAAGGACTTCCCAGGATACTGGAGATTGGGGCTTTGGCTTCTTCCCAAAGCTATTACAAACTGCATTTTTTTTTTATTTTGGTTATTTTTTGGCAATTATTTTGGGCTTTCTTATAGCTTATGTCAGAAATGATTCTGGGCTGTTGCAGCAGTGCTTGAACCACTCTGACCTCATTCCAGAGGACAGGAAGGAAGCCTTGGTTAGGGAGAGGCCTGGCAGGTACTTTTGAAATGCTCTGATTCTCCAAAAGCTTCATTAGTGCTCATAATTGAACCTGGTGCAGTCAAGACCTCACATTTTGATGGTTTCTTACAGTCCCAAACCTATTTGGCAACAGATTGTTTCATTCAGGCATTTCTGATAAAATTCTGCAACTATTCTATGCCCGAACCTTGAAATTTCATTTATTATCTCCTGACAGCAAAGGCTTTATTTTTAAAATTCTCATTTGAAACCGAAGGCAAACTGCTTTTTAAAATACAAACACTGCTGAGATTCATCAGAAAGTAATGAATAATTTAAATTAAAAGAAAATCTGGAGTGATTGCTCGTTCTCTGATAACAAAACGGGAAATAAATGACTGCCAGCATTTGGAACATCACGTTTTAAAGAGCAGACACAGCCTTTAACTGGTCTGTGAGCTCTTCCATATTCTCAGGCAGTGTTTCATGACAGGATTGTCGTTAACCACTCTGGAATTAGGGGCGCTTTGAGCTTTGGTGTTCAACCTCACTGTTAAGAACGAGGAAAAAAGAAAAAAAGTGGGTATTTATGATGCTACACCCCTGGGATGTGCAGATTCCAGCCAGTATGAAATTCCAGCCCCTGATTTTGACAGGAATACTCAAAGCAAGCAAACAGAACTGCGTGGGCTGTAGGAAAGGCCAGGGCCAGGCAGAAAACCAATATATCCCTGTTATTTACTGGGAGAATCCTGCTGGTGCTCCGTTGCTGCTCCTTTCCTGGAGACGCTCGGATGTGGCAGCTCCTTCACTGCCCTGAAGGCCCAGTGTCACCTGGGCAGTGCCACGGTGACCTGGGGCCACCAGGAACCCCGTGAGATGTAACTCAGGGTGCTGCCAAAAGGGAAGGGGCACCTGTGTGCTGCTTTACCCACAGCAGAGAAGCTGCCCAGCAGCCCCCGGGGTGTGCAACAGAAGAGATTTCTTCTCAGGTGACAACAGAATGGATTTTCT
>VYXC01006465.1:252526-277835 GCA_013397175.1 Platysteira castanea
CTCCTTTCTGCTGAACCTGGCAGGTGTGAGAGCATCTTTATTGTGTTTTCCCAAACACATTTTCTTTTTGGAAAACCCCCTTCCTAGCTTTTAGCGGGATCAGACTGAAAATAGCTGCCTGATTTTCCCAGGTTCCCCAGACACGGAGCAGTTTTACACCTTTTTGGGTTATTCAGGTGTTTACAGTGGCTCTGAAGCTGGAGGAGGTGCCAGCTGAAGTTGGTGTGTCCTGGGAGGTGCTCCCTGCATTCCCGGGGTGTGCTGGTGAAAGCACAATAAAGGAAACTCTCACACCTGCTAGGTTCAGCAGAAAGGAGAGAAAAGAGAGACTTTATTTACCTTTAACATATTTTATAAGATTCTCAACTGCCCAAGGGATTGGAGGACATGTCACTTCCTCCTCAATCCCACTGGAGAAAAAGGATGCTCATCAAACTTTCTCTTATCACAAAAGGAATGAAAAACAGAAAATACGGTTAAATAAACATTGGCCATTATTTACATGAAACTGTGTGAAAATTCTCTGACTCCAGGGTTAAAACAGAAGGCTTAGCAAAAAACAGGACAACATCGGGGGGATTTCATAACCCCTGCACTGTACAGAGGATACCCAGAGAGCACAGAGGGTGAAGGCGAGGCACAGAGTTAGAAACCCCTGGAATTTGGAGCTGTTCCTTCAGGTGAGCACCCCTGGGTTGGATTCCATGCGTTATGAAAATGATCAGGTTTTCCCCCAGGGCTCTGCTTTGTTCAGGCTCTAAGCTCATCTCAGGATAGTTCTACAATTATTTTGTTTTATGCTTCTCATTCCTTGCTTGGCCCCCTAAATTCACTGCATGGGGCTCGATCATCATGAAAAAATGGCTCAGCCTTGCAAAGGGACTCTTTCTGCACTGGCCATGTGCTGCAGAAACCTCAGTTCTTTTATTTTCAGGGTATGGCCTGACCCCATCTTACTGACAGAAAGGCATTTATACTGAGACTAAAATGAGGGGCTGTCACTCTTCTGGGGATTTTCAGTTTGAAGTTAGGGCTTTTTAGTTGTTCAAGAAGTGACTTTAATTTGCTTTATCTGCAACAGTGAGTGCCCAGTCACTTTGTCCTTTGCTTTGGACACCTGTTAGAGCACAGCCAAGTTGAGGAAGATGTGAGAAAAGGTTACTTGAAGTGATTTATGGGCTTAACATCCCACAGAAACTTTATAGCAGGGACATGAAAAGATTCTCCAGAGCAGGGCTCTGTTGTCTGCACTACAGCACATCCCCCTCCTTCCTTCCTCACCCTGCTTTCACTGCCTGAGCTACAATCGTGGCAACAAAGCAGGCAGGGCATCCTGCAGACAGCAGCATCCTGTGTTTGTCCAGCTCAATCCATCTCCCTGGGCAGAGGAAACACTGGTGGCAATGAAAATTGTGTCCTAGACCTGCCACGAGAAGGCCAAGTGATGGTTACCCAGACAGACCTAAAGTGGGGGTATGGCCAGGCTTGGGACTGGATTTGCTAAGCAGCACTCCCCATTTCCAGCAGGAAATGCTCCTGTTTGTTGTTTTCTGGGATTGTTTGTACCAAGGGGAGCTGTCGGAGGCCCCAGCTGAGGCTGCTGTGTGAGAGCTCGTGGACTGAGTCAGGAAAGCAGCTCCTGGAGCGTGGCAGAGCCCCGGGGTGGGGATCAGGGCTCTGCTCTCCCTTCCCACTCACAGGAGGGGCAGTGGGGAGACTCAGCCTCTCGCTGTNCCCCCTTCCTAGCTTTTAGCGGGATCAGACTGAAAATAGCCACCTGATTTTCCCGGGTTCCCCAGACACAGAGCAGTTTTACACCTTTTTGGATTATTCAGGTGTTTACAGCGGCTCTGAAGCTGGAGGAGGTGCCAACTAAAGTTGGTATGTCCTGGGAGGTGCTCCCTGCATTCCCGGGGTGTGCTGGTGAAAGCACAATAAAGGAAACTCTCACACCTGCTAGGTTCAGCAGAAAGGAGGGGAAAGAGAGAGTTTATTTACCTTTACCATATTTTATAGGATTCTCAACTCCACAAGGGATTGGAGGACATGTCACTTCCTCCTCAATCCCACTGGAGAAAAAGGATGCTCATCAAACTTTCTCTTATCACAAAAGGAATGAAAAACAGAAAATACGGTTCAATAAACATTGGCCATTATTTACATGAAACTGTGTGAAAATTCTCTGACTCCAGGGTTAAAACAGAAGGCTTAGCAAAAACCAGGACAACATCAGGGGGATTTCATAACCCCTGCACTGTACAGAGGATACCCAGAGAGCACAGAGGGTGAAGGCGAGGCACAGAGTTAGAAACCCCTGGAATTTGGAGCTGTTCCTTCAGGTGAGCACCCCTGGGTTGGATTCCATGCGTTATGAAAATGATCAGGTTTTCCCCCAGGGCTCTGCTTTGTTCAGGCTCTAAGCTCATCTCAGGATAGTTCTACAATTATTTTGTTTTATGCTTCTCATTCCTTGCTTGGCCCCCTAAATTCACTGCATGGGGCTCGATCATCATGAAAAAATGGCTCAGCCTTGCAAAGGGACTCTTTCTGCACTGGCCATGTGCTGCAGAAACCTCAGTTCTTTTATTTTCAGGGTATGGCCTGACCCCATCTTACTGACAGAAAGGCATTTATACTGAGACTAAAATGAGGGGCTGTCACTCTTCTGGGGATTTTCAGTTTGAAGTTAGGGCTTTTTAGTTGTTCAAGAAGTGACTTTAATTTGCTTTATCTGCAACAGTGAGTGCCCAGTCACTTTGTCCTTTGCTTTGGACACCTGTTAGAGCACAGCCAAGTTGAGGAAGATGTGAGAAAAGGTTACTTGAAGTGATTTATGGGCTTAACATCCCACAGAAACTTTATAGCAGGGACATGAAAAGATTCTCCAGAGCAGGGCTCTGTTGTCTGCACTACAGCACATCCCCCTCCTTCCTTCCTCACCCTGCTTTCACTGCCTGAGCTACAATCGTGGCAACAAAGCAGGCAGGGCATCCTGCAGACAGCAGCATCCTGTGTTTGTCCAGCTCAATCCATCTCCCTGGGCCGAGGAAACACTGGTGGCAATGAAAATTGTGTCCTAGACCTGCCACGAGAAGGCCAAGTGATGGTTACCCAGACAGACCTAAAGTGGGGCTATGGCCAGGCTTGGGACTGGATTTGCTAAGCAGCACTCCCCATTTCCAGCAGGAAATGCTCCTGTTTATTGTTTTGTGGGATTGTTTGTACCAAGGGGAGCTGTCGGAGGCCCCAGCTGAGGCTGCTGTGTGAGAGCTCGTGGACTGAGTCAGGAAAGCAGCTCCTGGAGCGTGGCAGAGCCCCGGGGTGGGGATCAGGGCTCTGCTCTCCCTTCCCACTCACAGGAGGGGCAGTGGGGAGACTCAGCCTCTCGCTGTCCTGCCTCATTCCTGCTGGGAGGAAGCCGTGGAGTTCCATCCCCTTCTCCCTCTGGGCACAGAGCTCACCACAGTGGCTTGGGGAAGGGAATGGGTCCTGTGTGGAAGGAGCTGGAGCAGTGGCTGTGCTGCGTGCTCAGCACTGGGCCTGGCTGGAGCAAACTGTGACAGGGGTGAAAAACACAGCACAGCAGATACAGAGGTCCTGTCCTTCGGCATTGGGATATTTCGAATATTAGGGTCAGTTACCAAAGGTTTTGTGCTTTAATTTTAACCTTGTTTTGGCATGGAAGCTTTTAATATGGCACCAAAAAAAGCTAACAAAGGCTTAGCTCCATCTGTTAAATAGGAGCTGGTAGAAACTATGGAACAGTTCCCATCCCAAGTTTGTGAGTGCCAAATTGAATTAATTATCAGTGACCAAAGGGTTTTCAAGGTCCAAAGGTCATAAAGCACAGGCAGGGTGTTCTCTGGTCCAGGTCTTTTCCTCTGGAGTTTATTCATGCCAGAAAAGTCCCGAGCTGTGCCACCTTTCAGCCAGTCCTCTTTAGTCCCAGCTGCTGCCCCAGGTGTGCTGGCAGTGTCCTCTGTGTCCCTGCCCTTCAGAACATCATTGTCCTGCAGGAATGTGCTGCCTTCGTTCCGTGGAAAAGGGAACAGCTTCTGGTCTGAGGCAGACCCAGCACTCTCAGAAATAAGCCATGAGGGTTTTGTGGCTGTGAGATGGGTGGGAGGCACCCGGGTGGCACCTGGATTTGGGATGGGTGTCTACAGAAGCCGTCTGTGCCCGTGACAAGCTGGAATGGGAACAATTCCCCCGAGGTGCCCTTTGGGAATGACTGAACCGGGGTGATGCAGGCTCAGAAACAATTTGGGCACCTCACCAAATTCTCCAGCCATGAGCTGAGCGCCACAGTCTGAGGTGAAATGTCACCTGGTCCCTGGATGTTGGGGTGAGGAGGTGGAGAACTGGTCTGAAATGTCACCTGCATGGCTTTGTAGCATTGGCATGTCCAGCAAAAATCCACCAGGCTTAGTCCAGCTCTGGTGTTTTTCAGCTACCAACCATGTACCTGTGGTTTCTAAATTTATGTTCCTGTTTGCCACTTTGCTGATCAATTTTTGCCGTTTTAGAAACCTGAACAAATTAAATGTCACTGGTCCTCTGAGTGTACAACCCAAAAGAAGCTATACTGATTGTGTTATTCCATCCAGCAAGTAAAATTGCTTCTCCATTTCTATTTAAACATCAGCCCTAAGTTCTGAGGGAATTTCCAGACTAATACCATAGAGTGCAACAAAACCACTCTTCGGTCTGGTTCCACTTTTACAGAATATGTGAATATTTCTATGCAGATGTTCCTCATAGAGTGTTTGGCACTTTTTATGCTGAATCACTGTGGGCTGTCACAATCTTTGTTCTCTCTGAAGGAAATAGCATCACTCGTGGCCAGAGTTTGCTCTGGCTTTCTGTCTGGGAACCCAGGAGCTCCAGAAGGGTTTGCTCTCTGCTCCAGCAGCTCTGGAGCTCCTCCCTTCCAGCACAGATCTCCTCTGCCCCCACTTGCACCAGGACTGGCATTCCCAGGGACACTCAGAGCTGTGCCAGCAGGAAGGGCTGCTGCTCCTCTCAGTGCTCTACCCTGCAGGGCAGGGAGGGAAGGATCCACGTGCTGATCCAGGTTCCCAGCTTTTGCCTGGGCCCCAGAAGATGGTGCATTTTCAGCTGACCCATGCTCCTCACAGCTTTTTGGGAGCTTCCAGTCCTGTTAAAGAGCCTGTCTGTCAAAAGCCTCTCCGTGTGCAGTTTCTCCTCAGCGATGGTGCAGCTCTGGGATGAAACCAGCTGTGTCTTATTCAGGGTGACAGCAAAGAAACCCTTTAAGCCACTGATGGAAATCAGATGTGATCTTAATGTTATTTCTAAACAGAAACACTCAACAGCTCTGGAGAGCAAGGTCTCACTTGATCACACGTAGAACAAACACATCCCCTTCGTGTGCTCAGGAGGATTTGATGGCTGCTGTGAGTCCTGAAATCTTTCCCTGTGTTCCCTCTTCCCTGGCTCCAGCCCGAGCAGGGAAAGGCTGCACAGCCCCTGCCTCTGGTTATCACTCAGGGTTGGGTGCTTTGATTGCCCTGCTTTAACAAAGGACTTAAAGAGATCCTTCATCCCAGGAGAACAGGAGCAGGGTTTTATTGGAAGGGAGATAATACTGCAGCTGTGTGGGCTTGGGTTCTCCACGTCACTCTCATGGAAAAGCCAGGGCTTCAAGGGGTACCTTCAGCTCCAGTGGGAACACACCCACACTGTCAGGTGAAATAAATTGCTTTGTTGCAGCACGTTTCTAATAAAATAAACCTGCTCATTAATATTCTGAGGTTGCTGTGAGGAGAAGAATCTCACTGTGTCAGCTCACGCTTCCTTTTTCTTTTCTCTGACTTAGAATTAAGTGTTTGCATCACTTTAGGATATAAATGTTCCCACAATGATATTACAAAGCTGCTGACTTGTTAAGCTCTACAGAACTTTTACTTGCTGATTGTACAGTGACCAGAACCTTGGCTTTGTGCTTGATGGATCCATTAAATATTGCTAAAACATCCTTTCTCTGGATAAGTTATCCCTTCTTTCCCCAGCTTAATTTACGTGTTACCCAGCAATGGCTCATTTTGCCTTTAGAGCATTTATTCACACTAAATTTTTAAATTTGAATAGATAACTGTCCAATGGGAGTGAGATAAACGCAGGGGATTCTATTTGGGCTGCATTTACTGACACCATCTAAAAGCCATTAAAGAACTTAATGGGTGAGGTTCTCCAGGACTTCTGTCTCATTTCCTACCTTAGGCTGAGCCTGTAAAGCCCAGCTGATCTCCCCCTCCTTTACACCCTTGGGATGGGGAGGGGAATTTCACTCAGAGCACGTTTTTCTTTCAAGGTTGTGATTCCTAAAAGCTTTGCAGGGCAACAGAGCCTCCTCTGCGGGTTTGCAGCCAATATTTTGCACGGGGGTGATTCCTCCTGGCTGTTTCCTGCAGCTCTCCCTGTTCTGTGCCTGCAGGTGTGGGTGGATGCTGGCACGCAGATCTTCTTCTCCTACGCCATCTGCTTGGGGTGCCTGACTGCCCTGGGGAGCTACAACAACTACAACAACAACTGCTACAGGTAACGCCTGCCCCGCTGCAGCTCTGCTTTTTTGGGGGGGGAATTCCAGGGCTGGAAGTGCCCACGCACCGTTTGGCTTGGAATCCCTTCCCTTTTCCTCTTTCCGTGGATAACCGTGAGCACACGCGCGTGGTTTTGTGGGACAGAGCCTGGAATGGTTCTCGGAGCTGCCCCAGAGGAGCTCTGCTGCAAACTGTGGTGTTTTTACCCCTTCTGGTCACGTCTGACCCTTGCACAGCCTCTCAGTGCACGCTGGGGTACGGCTTTTATGTAAAAACACAGAATTTCAGCCAGTGCATTATTTGGGTGTGCGTTATTTAGGCTGCCTTTTAAAAAAATACTACAAAGAAATTGCCATTAAGAATCACCTCGGTCCGGCCCACACTCTGACTGTCAGTTTTCCCCAGTTTTTGGGAAGTTTGCAGGCCCCAGCCCAGAGGGAATGGGCAGCATTTCCTGGCTTCTCTCTCTATTCCCAAGGAGGGAATTGCTGATGACTTCAGGAGGTTTCAATCCCTCCTGAATCAATGCCCAAAGGATATGACTGGCACAAAATCCCTGTTCCATGGTACTGGCATGGGCAGCAAGATGAGCACTCATTTTTTCTTCTGGAATCCCTGGTTATTGAAGTAATTTTCCTACAATTCCTACAAGGACAGTTTGGCTGTAGTGACTCCATTAAGATCTCCAGATAGAGAATTAAAATTTCATGTTTCTGTAAAGGAAATAACACAGTCCAAAAGTGAAAGAATCCCAAACAAACCATCCCCAAACCCCCCAAAGACATTTAAATTCTAAACTACAGTTTTACTTGGACAGCTCAGGAGGCAGTTTTAGGAAATGCCTCCTTTCCACGTCTTAGCAAGACAAAATATTTTGCTGCAGGAAGTGGTGTGAGTCCCCTGCAAGCTCCAGAGCTGCCCCACAGAGCATCGTTAATGAACCTTTTCCCTAATTAGCACAAGTGCTGCTTTAGCAAAGGCACCACTCCTTTCCTCTGTTACTCAGCTTTATTTTTGTTTCTTTCCAGTTGTACCCCAACTAGAAACTGCCACTCCACGAGGAGTGAGAAAATGCTTTTCCTGAGGTTTTTTGAACCCCTTACAGAAAGCAGGAGTTTGGATGTGTGTGCTGATGGAATTTTCCTCTCTGCTCTGTTTTACTCCTTTTTTTTTTTTTTTTTTCCTGAGGGAAAATTGCAGTGGAAAACAATGGCAAGAGGTATTTCAGTGGGAAAGGGGAAAATCTGAACTGCACCTGGGTCTTGTGAATTTCAGATTGAAACTTGATTTAATTCATTGACACGGTAAATGAATTGCAAAAGTCACTTCGTATCTTTGAATAGGAACTTAGTTTTTATTATCCTCGTGTATCTTACATTGAAAAACTTAAATCCAGCTCCTTCCTGGATGCCCCAGGGTTTGTATCCCGAGTGACTCCTGCGAGAAGACGAAAGCCCTGGCAGTGCAGTGTTTCCCTGCAGGTGTACTGATGTTTCCTCTCATTTTTATCAGGCTCAGAATCCCAAATCCACTCCCAGGTACAAGTCTGGGGGCAGCTCCCCTGTTCCCACTGCGGGGCAGGAGATAAAGGAGTGATTTCACACATGGACAAAGCTTTGGATACCTGAGGGTTTGTCTTTTGTCAGGTTTCTAGTCCAGGAGGAAAAGAGGAACGGGAATTGGTCTGGAGGGCATCCATGAAGGGAAGGAAGGAGCTGGGGGGATGCCAGGGGCTCTGTGGGCTCGGAGAAGCTCCTTAAGCAAGGCAGGATGAATTTTCAGAAGTGTCCTGCCTGTCAGGCAGGGAGAGGAGAAGTGATGCACATCCTGAATTATTCAGGTGATTGGCAGGAGTTTAATTTGGACGAAAGTGAAGTTTTCATAAAAATTTGAAGTTTTCCTTTCACTTGAAATGAGGCTGGGCTTCAGTCAGGCTCGGGTGTCCTCCTGCCAAGGGAGCACATAAAAAATTCATGTTGTCCTTCCAGTGGTTCTCGAGCATTTGTGTTTTAAAACCCGTCAGTTTCACCATCAGTGGATCCAGATCCCCTTTCCTTTTTCTTCCCAGAGCAGAGAAAAAAGACTGGACTAGAGGTTCCTTCTGCCTCTGGGCTAAAAACCAGGAGTTGAGGGGTTGCTGGAATTCCTGCAAAGACAAAGGAAGGGAAATCAGAGGTTATATTTTCACTGGGGTCCCCAGAGAAGCTGTGTTCAGTCCAGGGATGAAATGATTCAGCTGGGGTGGTGTGTCTGGGAAAACACAATAAAGAGGCTCTCACACCTGCCAGGTTCAGCAGAAAGGAGGGGACAGACCCTTTATTATTTACATATGTCACATCTTATACAATTCCCAGCTCCACAAGGGATTGGAGAGCATGTCACTTCCTTCTCAATCCCACTGGAGAAGAAAGATGCTCATCAAAGTTCTCTTATCACAAAAGGAATGAGAAACAGAAAATACCGTTAAGTAAACATTGGCCATTATTTACATGAAACTGTGAGAAAGAATCTGACTCCAAGGTTAAAAACAGAAGGCTTTAGCAAAAAACAGGGCAACAGGGTGGGGTTACCTGAAAAGAACAGGTTCCTCGCTGGCTGCATGGGATGAAAATCCCCTTTTTCCATTCCTTGGAGGAATGTGTACATTTCCTGCAGTTTGTGCCACGGCGCTGTGGGTTGCCAGACTTCCCTGAGAGAATTCCAGGATCCTCCTGTTCCCTGGGATTGTCCAGCTGGGCTCTGCCCCTGGACCTGCTTCAGGAGGGAGCAGCCGACACTCAGGAGCCAGCAGCTCTCAAATATCCTGAGCCACAGCTCTCCTCAGAAGGAGATTTCTGCTTGTTCAGACTGCATTTGAAGCAGGGAATTTTCTAAAGCAAATCTTATCTCTAGCAAACAGCCTGTGCCCAGCAGAGGCATCACCTGGCTGCACCCCCCTCAGCAGTATCTCTCTTTCTTCCCCACACAGATTTATAAAATTCATCTTTCTGACCTCTCTTATCGACAGGGGCTCATCGCACTTAGTTTTAACTTCTTGGTGTTGAACTCGCCAGTTCCTGAGGTGAGAGAGGTGGGGTGAGAGTCCCTCCAGAGCTCCTCAGAGCTGAAATGCACTGAGAAGGTCAGGAAGGGGCTGGTTTTTCGTTGTTTTGTTTCTCTGCAGAGCACAGAGGCCTCTGTGCTCCTCAGTCCTTTCTTTTGGATTGCTATTTTGCTTTAAAACATCCAAAGCGCGGAGCTGGCCTGGCTGGGCATAACCACAGGAAGAATTTCATAGAAAAAGCAAATAAATAAAGGTTAGGATTGTATTTTCAGCAAGTATTTTGCTTCAAGTGAATGGTGTTAGGGAGAGTGCAGGCATGAAAGAAGTGTGAACGTCACTTGTCCATGTCTGAGTCCTGATTACAAATGGGAATATTCATTCTTTTTCAGTGCTGGGCAAATTTTGACAATTTGTAGACGATGTGCCACAGAGATTATTTTTACTCTGAATCGGTTGTGAAAACATAAAACCTTCTCAAAATAAAGGTTAAAATTACCTGTAGCTGAGGTGATGAGAGGGAACCAAAGCCTCCCACAGCCCAGAGGCTCGGCTGATCCCTGGATTTGCAGCCTGGGAGTGTCAGGCTGCTCCCTGCCAGGGGATGTGTTTGCCTGGTGCTCAGGTGAGACCCAGGGGTGTCAGGAGAGTTTTGGAGAGATGTGAGACAGTGCAGGGCTCGTCAGTGAAGGAAAAAGAGGCTGGAGCTGGTCACCTCCCTTCCAGCTCCACAAACAGGTGAGGTGACGTTACAGGGTGAAAATACTAAAAGAGACAAACAGCAAAACGGGGAGATTAGCAGAGAAGTTTTGAGGGAATAAATGCCAGGGCTTTAAAGCAGGAACCATCTCTGACTTTCAGCACCAAATCTGTGCCAAAAATGTGATCCATTCCTGCAGCTCTGGGTTCAGAACCTGCTGAATTTTGCAGCGTTCTTCCTTCCTGCTGATAACTTGCACAAGAATTTGCTCCAGAGCCACAGTGGGATGGGGATAAACCAGATTAAGGGATGGGTTTGAGACAGCTCCCAGCATTTCAGTGGGTTAGAAACCTAATTTACCTCAGACACCTGGGTTATGTTGGTACTTGCTCAAGTACACAGCTGTCTCTCGTGGCAAACAGCCTGAAAGGAGGGGCTGTCAGGATAAATCACCTCTGCCTCCTCCTCTGCCACACCTGGAGAGCTCTCAGGGCAGCCTGAGCAACGAGATTTCCCTGGGCTCGGGGGAAATTCACACCTTTCTGCAAGAGGATCTTCCCTTTCTTTAAAGTGATTTTACTCTCGTGACGTTTCTGGGCAAAGAAATCCTTCTTCACCTTGCCCTCGTCCCTGTCGTGGCTGGGAGCATGGGATGTGTTTGTCTGAGATCACTGTGCCTGCAGTGCCTTGGCCTCCTTCAGGCACTTTTTTAGACATGCAAACACTTCCTAGGTTCTGCACAGTGCTTGTCATTCCCACAGCCTCTTAAATATGTCTCAAAACCAAACTGGAGCTGCATTTTGCTGTATTCTGGATGTATTTTGCTGTATTCTGGATGTATTTTGCTGTATTTTGCATGTATTTTGCTGTATTTTGGATATATTTTGCCAACATTCTGTAACTGGGATAGAAGGAGATGAGGTCTGACCATGGGATTTTTTTTTCCCTCAGGAAACCAATGATAACATTTTTATTGAGTTTATAAACGAGTTCACATCCTTTGGAATATATTAGCACAATTATAATGGAGAAATTGTTCTTAACACCATTATTACATGTTTGACATGTTCTACATCATTTTACATGTTTTTTAAAGATTCCTTTGGAGAACAGTAAGTGGTGTGCAACAGGTTTGCAAATCCAGCAATTAAAGCACAAGCCAGGGTGTTCTGGTGGTGTCCCCTGCTCGTGCTGACTCCTGGCTGCTCTGAGGAATAATTTGAGCTGGGACCTCACTGTTAACGAGCAACTTGTCCTTTCCTGCAGCCCAGGGTTCTGTCAGTCCTCTGGCTCGGTGGATGAAAGAAACCCCAGCTCTGGAGATCAACTGCAGTGTTTTTTATTTATATTTTCAGAGACTGCATCATGCTCTGCTGCTTGAACAGTGGCACAAGCTTTGTTGCTGGTTTTGCTATCTTTTCAGTTCTTGGATTTATGGCTTATGAGCAAGGCGTGCCCATTGCAGAAGTTGCAGAATCAGGTAAGTCCCAAAAGCAGATTTCTGAGTTGACGAAAAAGCGCCCAGAGGTTGTGGTGAGAGTTCTTGGTCTGTGCCACGGCCTGTGGATGAGGTGATTCAATGGAATGACTGCAGCAGGAAGAGTTCTGAGCTATTTTTGTGGCCATAAATTTGTGTGTGAAAAATGCCAATGTTGCTGTGCACAGAACCAAACTCAGGAAGTCAAGGAGCCCTTGCTACACAAACTCACTCCAGCTGAGCATCCAGGATGTTGTTTGGCAGAGATAAACTTGGCTGTGAGTGTTAATTCTCATCTGCATTCCACCTTCTTCCAATGAGGCTGAAATCCACAGATATTTGTTCCTTCTGGAAAAAAAAAATAAATAAATGAGAAGGGATATTAAAGAAAAAAGCTGCAGCTGTTAAAATGAGAAACCAGACAGGCAAACAAGCCCAGATTTATGAAAAATTACCCTTCCACAACCACCAGTGGAGCTGGGCATCCAGTGGAGCTTACTCCACACCTTTGTGACTGTAACATCCTCAAGCAGAAGGAAAAGAGCAGGAGGCTGCCCAGAAACAAACCCCAAAGTAAAGCTGAGCTGTTGAGGAGGAAAACGACTCCTAACTCTCGGAGTTAGTCCCAGGAAAACTGCAAAATGAGCAGAGCTTTACTGATGCTCTCCTGGAAAATATTTCTCTTTTCCTAAAGCCCTCAATACAACTGGCTTACATTTTATTATAGCAGCTTGTAAGTGCTGCTTTCAATGAAGAAGCTGCAGTGTGTGGCAGCTCTTCAGTGAAGTTATTGCAGCAGCACAGAGCTCTCCTTTTTTGGCTGGGACAGGGCCTTTGTGCCCTGCTTTGAAAGCTTCATAAAAACCAGGCAGAGAGAAATAAAAACAGAAAAACATGGGCAAGGTGAGGTGGTGTCTTAGCAGATCAGGGAAGTTCTCAGTGCTGTTACAAAAGTGCTCTATTTTGAACATTTCTCTAAATATGCAGCCAATGTCACCCAGCAGCTGCAGCACCCAAAAAACCCCACAGGGCAGGATGGGAACCAACGTTTGCCTTGCACCAGGGTAGGAAGAAAAATAAAGATTCCAGGATGTATTCCTAGGTTATATAAGGCAATCACAGGAGCACACGCTATGATTTATTCAGGGATGCTCGTGGATGCACATCCACACAGAAAAAGGGGAACATAAAGCACTGGGGTGTGTGAACAGGAGCTGAGCATCCTTTGGCCAGGATGCAGGCAGAGCTGTGCCAAGCAAGGCTCCATTTCTGATAAGCCTCATCTTATCAGACTGTTTAGACTGTGGCTTGTCAAGGTTTTCAGTCTTGGGTTCAGCTCCTCTTACCTGCCCAGAAAGAAGAATCAGGCTGTGGTGGACTGACCCTGAGCAGCAGCTGAGCATCCACCCTGCTGTTCATTCCCTCCCTGGGATGGGGCAGGGAACACAAAAAGTGACAAAATGGGTGTGTCCAGCTAGACCAGGTTGATAAGTGATGCTGAGTGAGCCCTGCTCAGCCAGAGCCACATTTTGGTGTCAGCAATGCTGTTCTCCCACAGCTCAGGCTGCTCTGCAGGAGCTGAACTCCAGCTCAAACCCCCACACAAGCATAAACTTGTCATTTCTTCTTTCCTTTTCAGGACCAGGGCTGGCATTCATTGCTTACCCCAAAGCTGTCACCATGATGCCTCTGTCTCCTCTGTGGGCAGCTCTGTTCTTCATGATGCTCATCTTCCTGGGGCTGGACAGTCAGGTAAAACAAACCCCACTTCAGTGCTTTGCCAGCCTCCCCTAAACAGCATCACCTGGTGAAAGACTGAGCCCTAACTTCGTTCTTTCCTTCAGAGCTTCCACTCAGGTCCCTGTTTTCAATCTTAGTTGTGATGCTGGAGATTCCTCCACGATTCACTGTAAAGGCTGGCTCAGCCTGACTCCAGCTTCCATTATTAACATGGAAATCAGCCTGAACTTCAGCAGGGCTGATTAAAATTCACGGTTCAGTAAAATACCAGCCCGTTTTTAAAGCACTTGGTGACGAATTTTGAAGCTGAATATCAGATAGTGATAATGTAATTTTCCATGGTGTATTTTTACTGCACGATACCACGGCAAGGAACGTGTGGTCATGTCCTGCAGCAAAGGGGCAGCAGAGAAGTCGTTGTCCCTGTGTGACTGTAAAAATTGCAAAAGCTGCTTGAAGAGAAATGTGGAGTGGCTGGGATTTTCAGCATGCAGCTCAGCCCCTGGCATGGCTGGGTTCAGAAAGTTCATGATTCTGAAGCTCAGCAATGCTTGTTCCGCGTGACATTTCCAATCATTAAGCTTAATGTTTTAATAACTGCTCTTTTTAAGGATCTAACAGGTTCTTAAAAGTCTTTTTTTAAATTTTATTTTAAGTGAGCAATTTCAGGACTCTGCTCTTCACTATTCCAAAGTCTATTTTTGGGGCAATAATTTTCTGTTTTAGAAACCTTGTCCAGAGCTCTGGGTCAGAAGCTCAGGGCTTTTTTGCTGATGTTTAAAGACACTGAACGTGTTCCTGCCCTCCTTCCTTTGAAGTACCTGGCCTGGGCTCTCAACAGCTCTGGGGAGCTTCTCTCTCCTGGTGAAGGGAGAGAACTTCCCTCGTGCCCTGCTGCTCCTTGAGCAGGTGGGAAGGTGCATGGCAGAAGTGCTTGGAGTGACGTGATGCCACGAAGGGTTTGTACATTATTTAATTCCCATTCAAGCCACATTTGAAAGATTTAATTTTCATTTAATCCACCCACTACAGGGCAAATGAGCTCTGAGATAATATTAGAGAATCCAACTCTTTGGATTTGGTGGGAATCCATAACTTTGGACTTTTTCATTCTGAGATCTTCCTCTCAGTTTGAGCTTCTGCTCATGGAGTGTCCCCAGGAATCATCCACCCTCTGTGAGGAAAACATAGGAAGATATTTGAGGTATTTGGTGGCAAATCCCAACCCCAGCAGCAGAGGGGACTCAGCTTTCACTGGTGTTTGCTGTCCTTTGTGCAGTTTGTGTGTGTGGAGAGCATCGTGACAGCTGTGGTGGACATGTACCCCAAGGTGTTCCGCAGGGGCTACAGGAGGGAGCTGCTCATCCTTGGCCTCTCCATCATCTCCTACTTCCTCGGCCTCATCATGCTGACTGAGGTAAGGGCTGCCTTGCTCGGAGGAGAAGAATTGGCTTTGTGTTTATGATGCCTTCGGTTTTAATTTCTGTATTTTTCAAATCCTGTACTGCCCAGTGTGTGACTCTGAAGTTCCTTGTAGCTCGTGAGCTGCTCTCTTAGGCCAGACAGACACAACAAAGCCTCTCTGAGCTGTTCAAGGACACTCGGGCTGGCCTAGGCCCAAAGGTGTAAACTGGGACCATGAAAGAGGTGGAGAAATTGAAGAGAGCTCAAGTTTTAATTGGTGAATTTATGCTGATGTGCAAATGGACCAAACCTATAAAAGTGTGAAGAACTCATGACTCGTTGTCCATCTCGGGGTCCATTTTATGGGAGCAGCCTCTGGCTCCCCAGGGTGTGCCTTGAAGGCCTTCAAATAAATCCCTGCCTTTATTCCCTTACTCCTGTCCAGTCTCTGTTTCTAGGTGGCTGGGAAAAGGCATCATTTATAAGCACAACAGATAGAACACAAGAATCGTTGCCGCAGACAAATCTCCCTGCCAGGAATGCGACGACGAAAGACTTGAGAGGCTCTTCTCAGCTCCTGTGTAACATCTGAAAGGGGAAAAGTGTCCTTGTTTTATCAGCTGGGCTTAGGAAGTGTTTTAATCAGAAATACACGGCATAGCCAAGGCAATTCCACCTGCTCTGCACCAGCCAGCCACAGGCCAGTCGTGGTTTCTGCTCGCTTACCCTGGGCAGGAGCCACATTCTGGATGGAAAGAGCAATGAAGAAGATGAAGTAAAGTGAAGAGAGAAGATTAAAACATCTTTGGTTTCTGTATCATCAGGCCGTGTCAATCAGTGCAGCCAATCTCTGAGCAGAAATTTTTTACCCAAACAAAGCAAGGTGTTTGCTTTGGGGTATTCTAACCCAAAAATTCCCGGGGTGTCAGTCCATCCATCCCACGGGCACTGGGATGAGCTGGGGGGGTCAGAGCATGGTGCTGATAATGCCAAGGTCCAGGGTCCCATCCCCAGGTGGGCCATTCCCTGAAGAGCTGGGCTCCACCATCCTTGGGGTCCCTTCCAACTTGGAATAATCCCAAGCTTGTAACATTAATATTTTAGTGACACCAATCAAATCTCCCTCTCTGATAAGAGATACGACGCTCTGTGCAAAGTAATGCATTGAACAGAAATTTTATATTCTTATATACTTCATATTTACCTGGAATCATTCTTACTCTGAGCAAAATAAATCATCTTTGCTGTGCAAAATGGGAAATCTTGGAATAATCCCAAGTGCACGCCTTGAGCAGAGCACTGAGGGAGATTATCAAGACATACAGGCTAAAAGAAATATAAAGATGAAGAGTGAAGGGGAACCCAGTTCTCCAAACTGCAGGAGTAGCCTCGCAGGAGTTTTGTTGTCCTCACCTTGTTCTTTCTTGGTTAATTTCTAAGTTTGCATTTTGCTCAGGTATTTGCTGAGCCTCACCATGATGATTTTGCAGTAGAAATTGAGTTTTCTTCTTATTTTTAGGATTCTCTTCCATCTGCAGAAAGTTGTCAGAGGTGTAATGGATCGCATGAGCTCCCCCAAAAATGTTACATTCCCACTGAGGAGCTCATCTCAAAGTCCCTCTTTCCTTCCTTAGGATTCCTTTCCACTGAAATGCTCTCTTGTGGATTCCTCCTCATTATTTTAATATTAAATGCAGATGTAATAAATTACTAAGTACCTTGCATAAAAAGTAGTGTCATATTATCCATATCATTTAAATTATTTTAACAATAATATATAATATATTATATATATGTGATATAAGAACCATTATACATAACAACCATTCTGTGTAATATATAATAACCGTTATATATAATATAATAATTGGACAATTCTTATTTCTTTTTCTTTGTGACAGATAATAAAGGCTTGTTTCAGTCATGTGGCTTAAAGGCTGTGAGCTGCACTCACACTTTTTAGGTCACTTTACTCATTTCACAGTCCCTACACCAACAGAGAGGGATTTTGGTAGCTACAGATTTTACCTTCTTTCCCCACATTTTAACTAATTATTTTACATATGAATAGCACAGACACAGAACCAGGATCTGGAGGTCAGAAGCACCTGGGAATATCTACAGCTTGATGTGATAACAAATGGAGGTAAAACAGGGAGGTGGGAGAGCATTTCCAAAAAAAGAAATCAGATTTACTTCTCTCCACTCCAGATTTACCACCCTAAAGCAAGCACAGAGTAAAAAAAACCCCAGAAATGAATATTCTTCATTCAAGAAGGAACCAACTTGAGTAGGAAGCTTGCCAGAGAGCCAACAGCTTGGCTGTGTAATTAAACCAGATTTGCTATGAAATATTCCCGCCAGTGCCAACCCAATAATTTTTTCCTGTGTTTCCCCTGCAGGGTGGGATGTATGTGTTCCAGCTCTTTGACTCCTATGCAGCCAGTGGGATGTGCCTGCTCTTTGTTGCCATATTTGAGTGTGTCTGCATAGGCTGGGTGTACGGTGAGTGCCTGCAAGCAGCTCTGGTCTTCTTAGCAAAGATTCCTCTTGGCATAAAAGCAAAGTGAGGGCCTTGTGCCCTTCAGGAATGGGGCCCTGCATGTTTCCATGCCCCCCAAAAATCAGGAATGCCTTTTTCTCCACCAAGATGCACGCTCTGGATGAATAATCTCACTTTGTAAAACAACATAGGAGCTGCAGATCACATGCCCAGCTACCCCCAGGTTCACACATGAGCTCATAGCATCTAAATATATTTGTATATAAAATATATGCTCTTTAACTGGGGTTGTTTACAACCTGATTCCACAACGAAGAGAACAAATGGACTAAGCAGAATATATTAGATTTCTACACACTTTGAAAGAAAGCAAAACTAAAGGCATGGAGGAAAGTGGAGAGTAGGACTACGTGAAATGTTAATATTTTAGTGACAGCTTGTGCCACTCTAATCAAATCTCCCTCTCTGATAAGAGAGATGATGATCTGTATAAAATAACTGCAGTTGAACAGAAGTTTTACAGCACTAAAGTTTTTACAGCAGCAGGGTTTTTATATCGACCCCTGCCACGGGCAGATGGCAGGGAGGAATTTTCCAGGGAAAGGGGCAGCAGCTTCAACCTTCCCAGCTTTGTGCTTTGCTCTTACTGCTTTAAATCCTGAGCTGGCCAACCCTTTCCATGTGCACTCTACATCTGCTTTTCCTCTGTGTTTTGGGCAGGCAGCAATCGCTTTTATGATAACATTGAAGACATGATTGGCTACAGACCTGTGTCACTGATTAAATGGTGCTGGATGGTCCTGACTCCAGGTATTTGTGCAGTAAGTACAGAACGTCCAAATAACTCGTTTTAGATAGAAAGAGGGGTTTCTGTACAGGTTTTTAATAATTTTGCTGCTGCTAATAGTTGAGAGAAATGCCTACTGATTCGTAGCACCTATTTCAAATAAAAAACACTCTGTGGGATCTGTAAAAACTGTTAAATATTCTGTGAAACATCTTATTATGTGCAGTCATAGGAAAAAAAATAATGCCAGGGCCTTAAATGAACATTTGAGAGAACAAGAGAGGTGTTTTTCCCTGTAGTTAGTACCTGGTGTGCCGACACACAGCTCGAGCTCCTCCAGCCTTGTGCTGGCTCCTTTCTCCTCTCCTTTTTTCAAAGGAGACAGGACATTTTTACTTTTAAAAGCAGGAGGAGAGGCCAAAAGCCCGTCCCATAGGCACGAAGGAGGGGAAGGAAGCTGGTGCCAGCTCTGGAGGTCTGTGGCAGTGTCACAGGGGCAAAGTTCCAAAGGCAGAGTGATCTGGCAGCCCTTAAAATTGAGGATTGGATGCTCCCAGCTGTGTCACACTCAGATGATGGCAGCTGCAAACCACAGGAGTGGGGCACCTGGACATCTGGGCTTCTTTGAGCTCTCCTTTGCAAACCTAGGAAAATTTCTGACTCATTTGCACCAAAGCTGAAATGACTTTTGTACCGTTTGCTCTTGTACACTCGTTTCACCACTCTGGAGAAAATTACATGGTGGCTTTTCTCTGTTTCACACCTTGAAATGGTCCAAGCTGCTCGATTAGAAATTTAGACAGATTTTTTAGGGCTTTTGGCAGGATGAAAGCATTGGCCTGCAGAACTGCAGATACACACAGCGGATTAAGGCAACTTCAAAAATTTTGGCTTTTCTGTTTCATCGTGACAGATTGGACAGAACCCAGCTCGTGTTACTTAATCACAGCTGGTTCACCGTAGCAAAACTTAATCTTTCCTGCCCAGGTGCTGTCTGCCATCAAAGTGCAGGCTTTATTGTCATCCAGAGGTAAATAGGATTAAACTTGAAAGGTTGTTCAGTTCTGCAGGAGCCTCTGAGATGTGTTATTTAAGCTGTGCAGAAAAGAGGATGTTGCTGGTGGGTTTTTTTTCTCTGAGTTAGGAGCTTCCCTCCTCGGGGAGCCTGGCCTGGCCTAAACACTCACTCAGGTCCTTGTAACACAGGCAGGCTTTGCTTAAATCTAACAATGCCTCTCCTATCTCTGCTTGTTCCAGGGAATCTTCATCTTTTTCCTGGTGAAGTACAAGCCCCTGAAATACAATAACGTGTACATCTACCCGGACTGGGGCTATGGCATCGGGTGGATGATGGCCCTCTCCTCCATGGTCTGCATCCCGCTGTGGATCTGCATCAAGCTCTGGAAGACAGAAGGCACCTTCATGGAGGTGAGAGGGATTTGCAGATGGGTGATGCAGGAAAAAGAGCTGGGAAGGGAGCGGGAGTCCTCACCTGGAGCCATGAATCACAGCAGCAGTGCCACATCTCTGTTCCCCGGGTCAGGGCTCTGGGTCACTGCTGGAAATCGAGAGTTCTGAACTTTCTCTGCTTTATTCTGAATTCCTGGTGGGTTTTTTTGCCTCCAGGGATTCAAGCCTGGGGTAAACGAACCAAAATTATTGATTTAAGGTGCTCTGTCCCAGCTCAATTTGTAGCTTAAAATGTCTATAACAGCACCCGAATCCAGCAAGGTTTGTACCAGCCATTCCCTCAGGGCAGCTGCCTTTATCTGTGGTTTTGGTTTGTGCTGCCAGGGTTTTCTCCAGGAGCTGGGTTGCCCACATTCCTGTTTTCTCCACAGTTTTCCTGATTTCAGCTCTCTAAATGAGAAACACAGACAAATAAAGAGAGTGAGTGGAATTTTCTGACATTTGGTGTGAGGTTAGCTCAGGTCTAGGCTGAGGTTAAGATTATCAAATTTAAGCTTGCAAGGTTGCTCACTTCTGTGGGAGCTGCAAAGAAAGGCACTGAAGGAGGCAATCATGGAAGAAACAAAACCACAAACATCATTCAGCCTTCTGGGATTTCAGCATTGCAGAAAAGCTTCATTCTGTCCACATTGCAAAGACTTCATTCAGCTGATTAAACCCAGCCTGGGGGCTGCCCAGGAAATCTTCACTGGGTGCATCAACTCAAAGCGAATGTTCCATGATCTATTTTTCATAGAGTGTCAAAAAAAGGAAGTTGCACAAATCTAAACATGAAATATTTCCTCAGTGCCCCGGCCTCACCCGTCCCTGCAGTGAGCAGACCTTGCTGGAGCTGCAGCTCTGCAGACAGGTCGTTATCTTTTCCCTGCGAGGATGATGAGAGGATTGTTTCAATCACAGCTGGGAGCTTCTCGGGGAGCCAGCGTCGTGCTGTGAGCAGCAACCTTGCTGTGGATGTCAGTGCTAGAAAAGAAAAAGCTCTCAGCTGAACATGTCTATTTTCCTCTAGCACAGCTCAATACGCCTTGGCTGGCTCTGGGTCATTTATTTTTCCAGGGGACACCCATTGATGATAAAATAAGAAACAAATTGTACCAGTAGAACAAGCACAGTGCTGAGCGACTTCATGCAAGGGGGTGATGAAATCAGCACAAAAATTCACTTTGATTTTAGTCATTGGTTTATTGCTGGGTCCCAGAGCGGAGCGGAGAGAGAGAGACGCAGCAGGCAGGGATTTATTTATTTAATTAATTAACAGCTCTTTTATAGGATCATTTTCTCATGGCTTAATTGGTCAATTCCTCAACCACCCCCCTAGGGTGATTGGTCAAACTATATTCAAAATATTTTCTCTACTTGCACTAAAAACAATTTGCAGGTGTGGATAGTTTACAAAACTGTACAGATAACTTCTGTGAGAGAGGAAAGTCTCTCACAGGACAGGAAAGAAGCAAGAAAAGTTCTTGCAAGCAGCAAATCTGTATCCACAGGTTTTAGCTTTGCCTTCTTTGGTCTGGTGGGATTTACCCAGAATTGTGTGGCCTGTGCAGGTCTGAGGATGTGCCCACAGCAGGGAAGTGAGAAGCAGACACGCAGGAGAAAAGCCTTTTCTAATCAACCTGTTAATGAGAGGCATGACCAAGAAAAACATAATGATTCTCTGTGACCAAGAAAAATGTAATGATTTCCAATTTCTCCAATTTTCTAGAAATTCAGGAAGTTGATTACACCTAGCTCAGACCTGAAAATGCGGGGCAAGCTCGGAGGAGGAGCCTACATTGCAGCAATAAATGACTGCGATGCCAAACTGAAAGGAGATGGCACCATTTCCACCATCACAGAAAAGGAGACACATTTCTGAAAGGACTTTTTTTTTGTTGTTTTATTTTTTTTTTTTTTTGTATAAAGAAATAAATAAATTCACTTAATTCTAGAGGCTGGCTTGTTTTGCACAGAATTTTATTAACCAGTTAATTTTAAAGTGAAAATTGTATACTTGTTTAAAAAGTGATTTTTTTAAATTACTCGATACGTAATGATTCTGTAAAAGGAAAAAAAAATAGCATTATATGGTCTGTTAGTGCTGACTTCTTGTAATATGGTGATTCCAGTCAATGTTTTTATTTTTAGACTTTAGAGGGACCTGTATAATGTGCTGTAAAACTTTTCTACTTTGATTTGTGGCAGGTGTAACGTTGTATAGATCTCCTAACCTGTAAGCATTTCAGACCATTTCAGCTGTCCATGTGTGTATATAAAGAGCACCAGCCTGTCCTGTGGTTTGCTTGGGAAGAAATCTCCTTTCAGGGCGAGTTTGGTGACGCTGACGGCGCCTCAGCTGCTCCCACCTCCTTCCCTCCACCCTCCACCGGCTTCAGCAGGGCTGGAAATGTGGAATGGGCCCATCCCGAGCCACTGTTTTCCTGGAGGTTGGATAGAGACTGGTTCTGAAGGGCTCTGAATTTTGCTGCTGTAAGTTCCTGGTCTCTGAGAGGGTGTGCTCCTCAGGAGACCTCCCAAACCTTTCTGTTTTCCTCAGTGGGTGGCTGCTCCTGCCTTTTGGCCGGCACTTCCCACCCCCTGGGCTGACCTGTGTTGGTCTGTGCTCCTACAACAGGAGCTCAAGGTTATTTCGTAGAGCTGGAGATGTTCTGAGGGGGAAAAAAAGCAGGGTTAGGGCTCTCTCTGTCTGTACAACAACTCACTCCCCTCCAAAGGAATCCAGGATCCTACGGTGCCAATGTGTAGCACTACACAGCTCCTCTGCTGGCACGGGGTGGGGTTTTGGGGTGTCCTGGGCAGGGCCAGCAGTTGGAGTGGATGATCCTCGTGGGTCCCTTCCAGCTCAGGCTGCTCTGATTCCTCCTGAAGGTCCTTTCCAGGTCCCCTCAGATCAGGCTCTGGTTCCTCTGCCCTGGATGGGCTCGAGGCGTGCACTGAAGTCAGAGCAGGAATTTCTTTAGCAGGAGGTTGGGGTAGTGGTCTTTTATTTCTGCAGGAGTCCCAGGAGGTCATTTCTGTGTGGTGCAGGGGAAGGGGTTCAGACAGGGGTGCTGTGACCCCTGGGCGTCACAGAGGGAGCAGGGCTGGGTTTGTCACCTCAGAGCATGGTCTGGAGTGGCTCCCTGGGTTTAAAGCTGATCTTGCACGTGAGTCCAGCTGCTGTGTGCTGAAGGTGTGCAGATGGGCCAGTGTCAAAACCCCTCAGCTCTGTCTTAGGATGTGCTTTTTGTTACCTGATACTATTCCAAACACTACTATTTGTTCTGGACAATTTTTCTTGGCCTGTTTTTGTTATTTGATGGTTGCGTGAGGAACCTGTGGAGGAACAGCATCGTACACTGCACAGGATTTGGGGGGAGAGACAAGAGACAGCCCAGAAGAAATGTCATAAAACCTGCTGCCTTCTCTGCAACTCCAACCCACCGAAGCTCAGACACCAGCACCTGGAGCTGTCAGGAACAGAAGTGGCTCCTGGCCTTCTCCAGAGGAAACACTTCCCTAAAAATCACTAAATATATCTTAATATTGGCTAGAACTGTACCTGCAGCCAGCATTTCTCTGAGCTCTTGCTGTTACTTCTTAAAAAAAAAAAGCATTTTCATGGAACTGCTTTGTCTCAAGTCACTTTATTAAATCTACTAGAGCCGTTTCATTTTTACTTTATCTTATTTGTAGGGGTTTCTTTTGTGTGTGGCAAGGTGGAAGCCCAACAGAGGACTTCAAATCCTGTAAGTCCTGTTTGCATGTCTGCTGTGAGGTGCTTGGGGCAGGACGTTTGGCAGGAACCTGGATTTAGGAAGGCACAGATCCATCATTTTGTGCCTGCTGGGCCTCCCTCAGAGGGAGCCAAAACTCAGTCCCACAGGAAAATGATACTGGGAGAGAAATGGCCCCAGAACTGAACTCACAGATTGAGCTATGCACAATGAAGAAACTGAATTGATGTTGACACTCCAAAATCTAGGAATTTACACTTTGAAGTCCCAATGGGTCATAAATATCTGTGGCCCAGTGTCCCTTCCTGGGCTTTCTCTCACCCTCCCAGAACCAAGGCCCCAAAGCCCCACACGCGGGCCTTGGGCTGGGCCAGGGTCCCTCCCAGGGCGATTGTGAAGATATTTTCTGAGCAGTGAAGGGAGGTTGTGCTTGGCCTTGATTTCAGTGTCATTTCAGTGTCATTTCCTCAATCAGGATTCTAAGGAAGCGCCACGAGGTGCAGCCCCTGCTCCTGGGGCCATCCGTGGGTACAAAGTGACCCCACGCAGGCCAAGGCAGCCTTTGGGATTGGGATAAACCTTTGGGATCGGGATAAACGCTGCTGTAGGAGAAAAACTTGTGCCCTGTGGCTTGTCCGGGTCCTTTGGAGCGCTGTGCTCGTCCCACCCTCTCCAGGAGGGCTGTGCTGTGTCTGGGAGCCGCTTCCTTGTGCTGCTATGAACATTTTCCCCTGTGCTTTGCACCCCTGCAGGGCTTGGCATGGTCTAAAGCATCCCCGGTGTTACTGATGTGCTGTGCTCTGTGTGCTCCTAATAGCTGACTTGTTTAACACTTTAATCATTTTTAAAAACCGTATTTTTTTTTTCTTTTTGTGGGGAGGGAAGCGGGAGGGTAAATTTCCTAATTGTGTTCGATTCGGGGGCTTTTTTGAAACTATATGAGGGGGAAATGCAAAAAAACCAACTCTGTGGTGAGGATTTTTTTATGCAGTAGCAACAAACTGCCCTTTTCTGAAATATTTGCAGTATTATTAAAAACAACGCAATAAAAATGAACAGCCACTAAGGTTTATGTAACGTTTTACACAAAGAAAGATTCTGTTTGGTTTTGGAGGGCACAAGATTTCGTCTACTTACTTTGTTCTCAAAAATTAAAGGAAATGGGCAAACCTCATTCTGTGTATTTTAGTTTATATCGATGTACTTTACATGGCACTCCCCACGTGAATAAATAATCACAGCTACCCTGGCAGAGCAGACAAATGTCCCTTGATGTGAGGTGGGGAACTGAGAAACAAGAGGAGGTTTAGCAACTTGTTTGAGGCCATGCAGCAAATCTGTGGCTGAGGGCAACTGAGGCTCCCTGGTGTCACAACTTCATGTCACTGTTATTAAATATGAATATTTCTATAAAACATGGATATAAATAAATGTAGATAAAATATAAAGCATAAATGATAAATANCCACTCATGGCTGGTTTTGCTGGGGGCCCTTTGTGTCGCTGGCAGAGTCAGAGCCGTGCAGGGAGTGGCTTCAGGAACTGCTGGGGATGAGAACCCTTCCCAGCCCAAGCTCCCAGTGCCTGCAGCTCCCTGCCCAGATGGATGCTGGAGCTGGAGGGAGATGCCAGAGGGAGGGGAACTGCATCTTCCAGCTGCTGGATTGAAATAACCTCCGAGCCACGGCCTCACTGCCAGCCAGTGCTCTGTCCCCACGATGATCCTCTGTGCTCTGATTTAGTGTTTTTGTGCTCTTCTGGGGCCTGGAGTGTTCAGCTCTGGGGCCTCCAGCGTGAGAAGGATGTGNAATAAATGTAGATAAAATATAAAGCATAAATGATAAATATAAATGATAGATCTATAAATATTTATATATAAATATATAAATATATAAATATATAAATA